>CP092727.1:16247735-16842735 GCA_030273425.1 Microplitis manilae | reverse complement strand
TTTGTTGTGTATTTCTTTCTTTCTGTCGTCAAGCATTCTCATTTCTTGACATTTTTTATTCATTTCATTATGTATTTTTCGATTTTCTTGGTCTTGTAATCTTATTTTTTGAGAAAATTTGTGTCTATCATGATGTAGTCTTCTTTTCTCTTGATTTTCCAATCTATTAGCTTGAGAAATTTTGAGTCTATAATGATGTATTTTCCTTTGATTCGGATCTTGTAATCTTTGTTGTTGAGACACTTCGAGTCTTTCTAAGTGCATTCTTTTTCTTTCTGGGTCTTCTAATCTCTTTCTTTGAGAAGTTTTGAGTCTATCATGATGTATCTCTGCTTGATCTTTGTCTTGTAATCTCTTTTTTTGCGATTCTTTGAGTCTATTTTGATGTTTTTGTCTTTTTTCTTGATCCTGTAATCTTTTTTGTTGAGACACTTTGAGTCTTTCTAAGTGTATTCTATATCTTTCTGGGTCTTTTAATCTCTTTCTTTGAGAAGCTTTGAGTCTCTCATGATGTATTTCTTTTTGATCTTTGTCTTGCAATCTCTGATTTTGAGATTCTTTGAGTCTATTTTGATGGTTTTTTCTTTTTCCTTGATCCTGTAATCTTTTCCTTTGATTAATCCTTGACCTCAGTAAATGAGCTTTATACTCATCAACATTAGCTAATCTAATCTTCTCACAAATTTTATGTTTGAGTTTAAATTGGTTTGAATTATAATAATTTTTCATTCTTTGTTTATGTTTTATTAAATTCTTCTTAATCGATAGATATTTCTGTCGTTTTAACCATTGTGATGAAATAACACCATCTTCGTTATTATCATTATTTTCAATATCATTTTTATCAATATTTGTATTATGATATTCTTTCCTTAATTGCCATTGTGACATTGATTTATTTTTTCTTCTTTGATCTTGACTTTGACGTTTTAATTTCGGCATTTTCAATTAATCCTAAATGTATAGCCGGGTAAAAAGAAATACACGTAATTATGTATAATTACATATAGCTAAATATAATTTCTTATATTTACAGTTAATACAGTTTTCGGGGATTAAGAAGAAATTAAAGGGGATCTATTCCTTTTGAAATGCATGTGTTTTATAGTGTTCCGTGAAAAAATGATCAGATCTGATCAGATATGATGAGTCATAAAACTATGTATAACTAGTTTTCTACTAAATGTAAAAATATATGTATATTAATGGAATGTAAAATTATAAATATATATTGTAAAATAAGTCACTAAAAAAAATATAGTAAGTATTTAAAAATTTATAAAGAATTTTTGTGTGTAAAAAAAAATCTATAATTAAAAAGAACTAAATTAAAAAATTAATAAAAAATAATTTTTATAAATAAAATACCTCCACATCAATTACTGTATAAAATGAAATTTCAATGAATAAAAACATAAATAATTTTAAATTACAACGATTACAGTTTTTTAAAAATTTTTTAAAAAATCTACCTAAAAACTATAATTATAAAAACATAAAATCATAAATATATATATATATATATATATATATATATATATATATATATATATATATATATATATATATATATATATATATATATATATATCATTTAAATATACCCTAAAATTATTTACAAATTTTTATATAGTGACCATATTTTTTTAGTGGTTTACAAATCCAGAGATTTTTCTTATTGAGGTTTTTTTTTATTCCGTCATTTTACAATTCATATTTATAATTTTACATTTAATTAACATAAATATATTTTGAAATATTAAATTTTCTTCTTACAATTTATTGTTTTTAAAATTTTTACATTTAGTAGAAAACGCGAGAAGAAATATGATCGTAATTATTTTCTTTAAATAAATTAATATTCTAATTATTCTGTCACTAAATATGACTGAATGCCACTGATTATATACTATATTATTTATATCGCGTTACTTTTTCCAAAATGACAGAGTTTTACATTTCCATTTGGTTTCAGGAATCTCCTCAAAGCCAAAAAAGTGTGCATAAAAAAAAAAAGGATTCATTGACACAAAAAATCGTTACTCTCCTAAAGAAAATTTTCACTTACCCCAAGAAATTATTCGCATTGTGAATTAAAATCAAAAAGTTAAATAGAACTAGAAAAAATTTTTTGGTGTAAGGAATCATTTCTTGACCAAAATGATCTTTTCTCGCCCCAAGAAAATTTTTGTATTGAATTTATCATGCATAAAATTTCTTTGTGTAAATAAAATTTTTTGAGGCAAAAAATTGTTTTCTTCTGAGTATTTTATAAAATTGGTAGTGATATTTCGGCAGTCACATAGTGACTGCAGGTTGCTCGTAATAATAATAATAATAACAAACCAAAAATGTTTATCACTCATATAACCCCCAATCCATACACAGTAAAAAATTTTTGTGATGAAGGTGGAGTGGATGATTTTTTATTTATTGAATTCCCTCAAAGTGAATTTGACTCCGAAGAAAAGTTTCAGAAAATATTGATTACAAAAAAATTACTAACTCTCTAAACCTGAAATAGTGAATTATCACTAATTCACAGTGTATATTCACTATTTGCCACAGCTAAAAGTAGAACAATTGGAATTAGTGCATATACACTCATTTACCCAGTGAAATGATGCACTTATGAATACAGGGAAATTCACTGTAGTTATTAGTAGTAAATAGTTCTAATGATAATTACTTATTAAAAAGTAAAGTTTTAAATCTACTGTGTAAAAAAGAAAATTTTCACTATTTATACATGAAATTCATTTTTTTCCAGTGAATTAGTTGATCATTGGGAAAAACTGAAAATTCAACTATTTCAAATTTAGAGAGAAGCATAGTGAGCTTAGTTCTTTGATATTTTGACATTTATATTGAGTACGAAAATAATAACGAGCTCCTTTTTATGTGAAATGATTTTTAAAAATTATGAGCAGCTGATAATAAAACTTTCATAAAAAAAATTCCACCGAGTCACAAACTGTTAGATGACTTACATCAACCATAACACGAGATATCATTTCATATTGTACTGAAATATAAAGTATTCCCATAAAAACTATGTCACTCTAGCTATTCAATAATTTAATATTTTCACTATGTGTTATATATATGAAATTATAATTTAGTGAGTTACTAAAACATTTTGCATATTAAAAACATAATATTTTAAGTTTAATTATTAATATCTGAATGAATTATTTATTGAAATAATTATGTTTCTAATTAACAGCTGTTTCTATTAAATATAAATTTATTTAATCCACGTCACTCCGAAATCAGTTCTCCCATAAAAAAATCACTATTTGCTCCGCATGCGAAGTGATTTTTTTTTTTTAATTCCGGAGCTTCGAGTGACGGATGAAATAAAATCCGTATTCAATTCGGATTCACTCCTGATTTTTTTACAATGCATATAATAAATTAAAAATTTTAACTCAAGCTTATTTTATTAGTTTATATGTTTCCTTACAGAATCACAGTCGTTTTATTGTAAAATTATAAAAGAAAGAAATGAAAATTAAAGTTTGTAACTTTTTAAATTTTAAATTCCCATACTGTTAAAAATAGACGTAAGTTTGAAGACAATATGGATTTTATTTCGAAATGAACTGGGTCACGCAAAGTTTTGAAGTTTAAAAAAAAATCACTCCGCATTCGGAGTAAGAGCGGAATTAAAAAAAAAAAGTTAAATATAAATTTATTTAAATATTAAACTCCGGGCCAGAGTATATACAGATTTGAATAAAATCCACGTCACTCGGAAATCACTCCTTCTATAAAAAAACAATCCCTATTCACTCCATATGCGAAGTGATTTTTTTTTAAATTTTCTTGATTTTTTGCAGTGTAATAATAATTATAAAAAAATTTTATATAACAATAACTGAGTAATCTACTCGATAAAAAATTTCATTTTAAATCACACTTAGTTTCGATATTCGAGCAGTCATACATATATACGGACTACCAACTGCTAGTTATTACTAAACAATTAGTAAAATTTACTAGTTAGTAATAATTACATAATAAGATATTCAAAATTACTATGCGTAATGTATTTTTTGCTAACACAATTGTATTTTTTACTATCTGTATAGTAAATTTTACTATAAGTATTTTTGATAAATACAAATTTAAGAAAGTAAATTTTCGAATACAATATAGGATTTGTTACTATACAAAATATTAAAAATTACTATACGCAATGTATTTTTTGCTAAAACGATTATATTTTTTTACTATCTGTATCGTAAATTCTACTGTGTATAGATAAAATTGAAAGTTGGTAGGGATAGCATATACAAATATATATTACAAGTTCTGAAACTTTTGTCCAAAGGAGACATCGGGCCGTCAGTCATAGAAAAGGACGCGCGTGGGAGATCAGGCTTCGAATCTCGATTGAAACCAAGTGATTTTTTAAAAAACAAAAATCGACACTACAACCATTGCGGATGACATAAATAACTATAAAAATCAGAATGATAGTACTAATAATAAAAAGTTGAAAGCTAATAAAAATTTTATTTTATTTTTTTCCATTCTAATATAGTAAAATTTACTGAACGGGTTAGTACAATCTACTAAACGGGATAGTAAAATTTACTAAATGGAATAGTAAAATTTACTAAACGGGATAGTAAAATTCACTAAACGAAATAGTACAATTTACTAAACGGAATAATTCAATTTACTAAACGGGATAGTAAAATTTACTCATTTGTTTATGAATTTTTCATATAAATCATAAGCTTTTCAAGATTACTATTTAAATTTAGTAATTATTCCCATATTTTTTAGTAAATTTTACTATATTTTTTTCTCCGTGTAGATATCTATGGATTGGGGACACGATAGAATTTAAAAAGCTTATAATTATAGATAATTAATTTTTTCATAAAAAAAAGTATTTTTTAAATTTTATTATAGAATTAACAGTATCTTGACATTTGAATTAAAAAAATATAGACAAAACATTGCTTTCTTACCGTGATCAATTTTTCAAAAGTTATTGTTGCTATATATCTTTTTAGGTTTAATTTTTCGTCAAGTAATTCAACTTATTATAACAGTTCATTCGATTAGTTGATCTATTTTTTTCTTAATATTATATGAAAAATATTCTCGTTAAAATCCTATGAATAAATATTTAAATTTATGACATTTAGTATTATCTTTTTTTTTTTTAATATCTATAGAGTGAAGTTAGTACAAACCTATATATATATATATAATTATTCTTTGAACCAAAATATAAGTTTGATATATGATATAGTCCCTGATTAATGAAAAATAATTGAAGTGATTTAAAACAATTTGAATTGACTAATATATAGATATACATTTAGCTTAGATTAAATCATTTTCTAATCAATCTGATCAAATCTACTTATGTGTTACTTTATGATATGTAGATAAAATCATTTTTCATCATATGATCAAATCTAATTACATATAAGTCTGTGGATAATTATGTGTAAGCATATATATGCCACGTAACGTGATTATTTTAATTTTTATTTTGTCAATTATCAATTAAAACCAACCCCCATAAAATTACTCGATAATATCCAATGATTGAATATACTTAAAAATTGGAACGTTTTTCATGGAACGAAAATAAAAAAAAAAGTAATAAAAAGTGAAAATCTACGGGATCAAAATTTTAAAAATGTTTCGCGCATCCGTCGGTAATTGCAGACCAGCCCCAACTATCCCTTAAGTCACCTGTAGATTCAAATTACATAAATTATATTCATTTTTGTTGCGTGAAAAACGTTTCGATATCCAGGTACATAGGGTGAGAGTACTAGTACCCCGTCCCAGTAGCCACCTCATGTTTAATTATATAATTTTCATTTTGTCAACTACAGAATGAAACTAAATTCTCATAAAAAGACTCAATGATATCGATCCAATAAATTCTATTTTGATTTATATACAAAAACTTGAACTTATTTATTTATCAATGAACTCTTTTTGTTTATCAATAATCTTATTTTTTTATTAATAAACTTTGTTATTATCGATACAATTTTTTAGAAATAAACTTATGTGTATAAATGAATTGTTTTTTTTTTTTTTTTTTTTTTACAAATGAACTTTATTTTTTATAAATAATACTTTTTTTCCATACATAAATTTATTTTTAGAAGAAAAAAATCATGTATTTATGAAGATCCTTATTTTTTTTTCCAATCAATAAACGTTATGCTTTTGAAAATGATTTTTTTCTTTTATAAAAAAAATGTTCTTTCATAAATCAACATTTTTTATTATAGATAACTTTTTTTTAAATTAATTAACTCTTTGGTTTTTTCTGTAACTTGTTTTTTTTTGTGAATAAACTTATTATTTTTATCGATCAATTCTTTTTTTTAAATTAACTATTTTTTTTTGTTTGGTAAATTATTTTTCTATAAACCAACTTTATGTTTAGGAATAAACTACTTTTTTATAAATTATTTCACTTTTTTTTAATTTAACTTAAGACTCTATTTTTTTTAGTAGCTTATTTTCTACTATGTATCATCTTTTTTTATAAACAAGATAATTCTTTTGATCGATAAATTTTTTTTTGTAATAAGTATTTATTTTTTTTTTTGTTAATTATTTTCTTCTTTTTTATAAACGAACTATATATTTCATGAATTATTTTACTTCTATATAAATAAACTTAATTTTTATAAATAAACTTATTTTTTTTATCGATAAATTTTTTTTGAATAAATTTATCTATTTTTTCTTTCATTTTTTTCTTTTTTTTATAAATCGAATTGAGATAAAATCGAAATAAATCAATTCTTTATAAATAAACTTATTTTTTTTATCAATAAATTTTTTTTCAATAAATCTATTTATTTTTTTTTTGTTAATTATTTTCTTCTTTTAAATAAATGAACTAAATACTTCATGAATTATTTTACTTATACATAAATAAACTCAATTTTTATAAATAAACTTATTTTTTTTATTGATAAATTTTTTTTTGAATAAATCTATCTATTTTTTTTTGTTCATTGTATTCTTTTTTTTTATAAATCGAATTGAGATAAAATCGAAATAAATCAATTCTTTATAAATAAACTTATTTTTTTTATCAATAAATTTTTTTTCAATAAATCTATTTATTTTTTTTTTGTTAATTATTTTCTTCTTTTTTATAAATGAACTAAATACTTCATGAATTATTTTACTTATACATAAATAAACTCAATTTTTATAAATAAACTCAATTTTTATAAATAAACTTATTTTTTTCATTGATAAATTTTTTTTTGAATAAATCTATCTATTTTTTTTTGTTCATTGTATTCTTTTTTTTATAAATCGAATTGAGATAAAATCGAAATAAATCAATTCTTTATAAATAAACTTATTTTTTTTATCAATAAATTTTTTTTTAATAAATTTATTTATTTTTTTTTTGTTAATTATTTTCTTCTTTTTTATAAATGAACTAAATACTTCATGAATTATTTTACTTATACATAAATAAACTCAATTTTTATAAATAAACTTATTTTTTTTATCGATAAATTTTTTTTTGAATAAATCTATCTATTTTTTTTTTGTTTTGTTCATTGTATTCTTTTTTTTATAAATCGAATTGAGATAAAATCGAAATAAATCAATTCTTTATAAATAAACTTATTTTTTTTTTAATAAATCTATTTATTTTTTATTTTTATCTGTTATTTTATTTTTTTTTTGTAAATCAATTTTTTTTATAAACTAACTAAATTTTTTATTAATTATTTCACATATATAAATGAACTCAGTTATTTATAAATAAACTTATTTTTGTTCATCGATAAATCCCTTTTTAATAAATCTATTTGTTTTTGTTATTTTTTTTTTTTTTTTTGTATCAACTTTTTTTATAAATGAACTCATTGTTTTTAAATAAACTTATATTTTTATCGATAAACCTCTTTTTAAATAATCTATTTTTTTTGTTAATAATTTTTTTTTTATATATCAACTATTTTTTCTAAATGTACTTATTTTTTTATCGATAAATTTTTTTTCAATAAGTCTATTTATTTTTTTTTGTTAATTATTTTCTTGTTTTTTATAAATGAACTAAATATTTCATGAATTATTTTACTTATATATAAATTAACTCAATTTTGGATAAAATATTTTTGATAAATCTATCTATTTTTTTTTTTTTGGTCATTATTTTCTTTTTTTTTATAAATCGAATTGAAATCAAATCGAAATGAGATCGATTTTTTTTAAATGAATTTATTTTTTTTTATCGATAAATTTTAATTTAATAAATCTATTTATTTATTTTTTTTTTTAATTATTTTGTCTTTTTTAAAAATCAAGTTTTTTTATATATTAACTAAATTTTTTATTAATTATTTCATTTATACAAAACGAACTCAGTTAATTATAAATAAACTTATTTTTTTATCGATAAATTCCTTTTTAATAAATCTATGTTTTTTTTTTATATATCAACTTTTTTTTGTAAATGTACTTATTTTTTATCGATAAATTTTTTTCTTTTGTAAATTAACTTATTTTTTTATTAATTTACTTTGCCGTAAGTTAACTTAATTTTTTGTTAATATATATATTTTTTTTATGAAAATCATTTATTTTTTATTGATAATTTTTTTTTTCTTTTATGAACTATTTCCTTTTTTTATAGTGACTTTTTTTTTTGTAATTAAATAAATTTTTTTTACAAAAAAATTTCTAACTTAGACTTTTTGTTTTTTATTCGCATGACCTCCCGTAGTTATTAATTTTGTTCCTTTCAAAAGCCAGTTTAGAGGTTTTTTCTCTTCCGCTAATTTTACAATGTCGCCCATCGATTCAACCGAAAAATGCACACAGTTATCTATAATAATTTAATTTTTTGAGTCAAAAGTACAAAAGGTCAGTTAGAAAACAGATAAGAAAAAACTTACTCAAATTAGATGAAGTGCCTGCAAGAATCACTTTATCTCCTCGTTCGATATTACCGGGTTTGTAATAATTAATCGAGACATCTAATTTGTATTGACCGTCAGTAATGGAACAACACGCTTTCAGCGGTACTGAGTTATCGGAATTTAGCGGTGAAAAGTTATTTTTCAAGTAACCAGTAGTTCCTATTTAAATGTAAATTAGTTTTTAGAAAATATGAAGAACTATTTAACGATAAATATTGAAGATTTATGCAGCAAATAGAGAAAAAAATCAAGAAAGTCATCATTTTTGAATTTTCGAGCTCCTCGAACTCAAAAAATTTTTATTTTTTTATTTAACTAAAAAATAAAATTAACTAACAAAAAAAAAATGAGCTAAAAAAAATTAATTTTTGTCATATGATATCTTTGGACTGAATCGACCGATTTATACGCGCTTTGCGACAATCACAAGAGCTTATCAAGACTTGAAACTGATAACATTTACAGGCAAATCGAACAAATGGTCTGAGTTATATAAAAAAATCTACCTAAAAAAAAAAAAATTTTAGTTTTTATTTTTCGCATTACTTGTAAACTATTCGACCGATCGACTTCAGAATCTAATCAGATCGGAGTCCTGATAAGCTCTTTTGATTGCTGTCAAGCAAAGTATGAATTAGTTGATTCATTTTAAAGATATCGTACAACAAAAACATTAGTTTACACGCAAGGAACTTACGAAATTTTTTGTTTGGTAGAAGAATATCATTTAATTTTTCAAGGGGTACGATCGGAAGATTCTCATTATCCGGATTCACAGTACCAATTTTAAATTTTGATTTATCAATTTTACCAAGATTTTCCACAATGGTATGCTTTTGAATTACTATCTCTGCATGAGTGAAACTACCGTTGTACCGATTGTAAGGATAATGTTTTTTTGCCTTAGCATTTTCTAAGTGAATAATCTGTAAATGTTATAACGATATTATTATTATTAGTATTATTGTTATTAGTATTTTATTATTATTATTATTAGTATTATTATTATTAGTGTTATTAGTATTATTATTATTAATATTATTATTATTATTATTATTATTATTATTATTATTATTATTTGTTACACGGTAATCACAGATTTTATAAACTGAAATTTCCAATTTTTCTAGAAATGTAACCACAATTTATAATTATTATTTTTTTTTTTTTTTTTACTAACATTGTCTAAAGCGACTGCGTTCACAACACGTTGAATTTCACCATTCCAGACAACAATTTGCACACGCATACCGTCGCCGTTGTTAAGAGTGAATTTAAAAAGTTCACTAGTTTGACCAACCGATTTCGCTGCTTCAATCCCATCGACGTAACCAATTAATTCCCTATAATTAATTTTATTTATTAATTTTTTTAAGATGTATTATAGGAATCTTTAATAGATAAAATAGTTTAATTTAAAGAAAACGATCATCCCTACTTATAAGCTTCCATAGGATCTACACAAATGGGTCAAAAACCTCATAGAAACCTATGAATGACAATTGTATTGGTTTCTATACGACTTTTGATCCATTTTTGTGGATTCTATGGAAACTTCTGAGTAGAAATGAGGATAAATACAATAGTTAAAGTAAAAAAAAAAAAAAAATAGAAAAAAATACAAATTAACAAAAATAAATATTAATATTTTAATTTTTTTTCATCGATAAATTTTTTTTTAATAAATCTATTTATTTTTTATTTGTTAATTATTTTCTTGTTTTTTATAAATGAACTAAATATTTCATGAATTATTTTACTTATATATAAACTAACACAATTTTCGATAAATAAACTTATTTTCCTTCTCGATAAATTTTTTTTTAATAAATCTATCTATTTTTTTTTTGTTCATTACTTTCTTTTTTTTTTTTTATGAATCGAATTGAGATGAAATCGAAATGAGATCGATTTTTTATAAATGAATTTATTTTTTTTTTATCGATAAATTTTAATTTAATAAATCTATTTATTTATTTTTTTTTTTTATTATTTTCTCTTTTTTAAAAATCAACTTTTTTCATAACTTAACTAAATTTTTTATTAATTATTTCACTTGTACAAAACGAACTCAGTTATTTATAAATAAACTTATTTTTTTTTGTCGATAAATTTTTTTTTAATAAATCTATTTATTTTTTTTTTTTTTTCGTTAATTTTTTTTTGTTATAAATCAACTGTTTTCATAAATGAACTAAATTTTTCATTGATTGTACTTTTATATAAATGAACTCATTTTTTTTAAATAAACTTATTTTTTTTATCGATAAATTCCCTTTTAATAAATCTATTTTTTTTTTTATATATCAACTTTTTTGTTTAAATGTACTTATTTTTTATTGATAAATTTTTTATAATAAGTCCATTAATTTTTTTTTTTTTTTTTTGTTAATTATTTTCTTTTTTTTTTATAAATTAACTTATTTTTTTTATCGATAAATTTTTTATTAATAAGTCTATCTATTTTTTTTTTCTGTTAATTATTTTCTTTTTTTGTATAAATGAACTAAATATTTCATGAATTATTTTACTTATATATAAATTACCTCAATTTTTTATAAATAAACTAATTTTTTTTATCGATAAATTTTTGATTAATAAATCTATCTATTTTTTTTTTTTGTTTATTATTTTCTTTTTTTTTATAAATCGAACTGAGATCAAATCAAAATGAAATCAATTTGTTATAAATTGTATAGTGTATTAAATTAAAAGTAAAAAATATTATAATGTACTTACACATTCTGTTCCGGCTGAATTTTTTCTATATCTTCCGTAGAAGTAAACTCAATTTCATTTTCCATCGTTTCAATTTAAATAGTTTTAACTTAAATAAAATTAAAAATTTTACTAAATTAAAATAAATAAAATTAAAAATTTTACTTAATTAAAATAAATAAAATTGAAACGGTATGTAAGTTATATTGGAAGAATTAAGTAGCTTGTTAATATTAATCCTGTTACCTAGCAACCGATAAATAATTATATTTTTAGTTGTATAGTAATAATTTATTTGAATAAAAAAATTGAGTTTCTTTTGTTATTGAATAAAAATAATTGAAAGTAGGTTGTTTCAATGTATATATAATATCAATGTGTATATACATACGATGTATATATAATATCAATGTATATATATATATATATATATATATATATTGAAACAACACTTTAAATACATAAGACTAATTATCATGATTGTTAGCATTTTCAAAAATAGTGAGTCAGTTTTTTAATCCGGGTTCAAATTATTATCAATTGTATATATATTCACAATATATAGAGTAATAATAATTTGAACTCGGATTGGAAAACTGATTCATAATTTCAGAAAATGCAAGCTATTGTAGTAATTTTTCTTTTATATTCAGAGCGATAATTAAAAGGAGTTTATTTTTATCAGGCTTTAAAATTAATATTACCAGTATGTAGTAGATATACCAGTAATAATTAGAAACAATTAAAAATGAACTCGACCTATAATATATATATATATATATATATATATATATATATATATATATATATATATATATATATATATATATATATATATATATATATATATATATATATATATATATATATATTATAATAAATTATTTGAAATTGCTCACCTTCAATAATAATTTTTCAATCAAATAAAATATCACGTAGATAACCTAAATTATAAATCTTAACCGCACGTGTTTATAGACCGCATGGAAGAGAATAAAAAGACTAGGGTAGGGATGTGCAATTCAAGATCGATTTTCACTAGAATCGATTCTTTTATGGTGACAATTCGATTATTTTGATCGATTCTTTTCATGTAAACAATTCGAGAGATCGATTCTTTCAGTTGAAGATTGATCGACTGCAAACAAGATGGCGGGTGACCGGGAATTTTTAAATATAAACTTTATTCTAATTCAAGAAATAAAATTTTTTTATATTCAAATAAAAAATTTTTAGATCAAGCTATTATTGACATTGAAAATGATCTAATTGACTACTGGTATCAGAAGAAAAATAAAGCTCCTCGGTTAGCAAGACTAGCAATTCAATATTTGTCTATACCAGCAACTTCTGTTCCATCAGAAAGATTGTTTTCTTCTTCTAGTCAAATAGCTTCAGCCATTCGAAATCGAATTAGTGCTGCTCATTTGCAACAATTACTGTTTTTAAAGTCAATTAATATTGAAAAATGGAAACTTAAGTAAAAAATATTTAATCTATAATTATTTTATTGTTTAACTGTTTAAATTATAATTATTTAAGTAATAAACTTATAATTATTTAATTGTTTAACTTATAATTATTAAATTATTTAAATTAAACAATGATTTTTTTGAATTAAAATAATTTAATTTAATAATATATACCCTTGTTAATTTTTCGATTCAATTTTTTAAGAATCGATTTTTTCACTATCGATTTTTTCTAGAATCGATTCTTTGTTGAAACTTCGATTCGATTTTTGAAAATCGATCTTTTTTGTGAGATCATACATCCCTAGACTAGGGATGTATGATTCAACATCGATTTTCACTAGAATCGATTCTTTTATGGTGGCAATTCGATTATTTTGATCGATTCTTTTCGTAAAAACAATTCGAGAGATCGATTCTTTCAGTTGAAGATTAATCGACTGAAAACAAGATGGCGGATGACCGTGAATTTTAAAATATAAATTTTATTCTAATTTAAGAAATAAAATTTTTTTTATATTTAAATGAAAAATTTTTTCATTAAAATATTTAGTTTTTATTAATCATTTTTATAATGACAATCAAAATTAATTTATCGTACTGCAGAAAATGGAGAATCAAACTTAACAAACGAGATATTTTGAATAAAATCTGATTAGAAAATGCTGTATCCAGTTCTCCCCGAAAGTCACAAAAAAATCGAATAAGTGCTGCTCATTTGCAAAAATTAATGTTCTTAAAGTTAATTAATATTGAAGAATGGAAACTTAATTAATAAAACTTAATTAAAAAATATTTAATCTATAATTATTTTAGTATTGAACTGTTTAAGTTATAATTATTTAAGTAATTAACTTATAATTATTTGATTGTTTAACTTATAACAAGCAGCCTGCAGTCACTACGTGACTGCCAAAATATCACAACTTATTTTATAAAATACTCAGAGGAGAACGATTTATTGCCTCAAAAAATTTTATTTGTATCAAGAAATTTTATGCATGATAAATTCAATACAAAAATTTATTTGGGGCGAGTAAAGATTTTTTGTGTCAATGAATCCTTTTTTTTTTCTAAGCACATTTTTTTGGCTTTGAAAAGCTTCCTAAAACCAAATGGAAATATAAAACTTTGTCATTATGGAATAAGTAACGCGATATAAATAATATAGTATATATTCAGTGACATTCAGTCACATTTAGTGTCAGAATAATTAGAATATTAATTTATTTAAAGAAAATAATTACGATCGTATTTTTTCTCGCGTAATTTAAATGTAATTCGAATAATACAGATAAATCGATTTTTCTCAATGATTGATGATAAAAAAGAGTTAGAACTATGAAAAGGCACAAATTCAAGTCAAAACCTTTTTAACGATACCAAATTTGATAACAGTAACCAATTCTATCATACAGATATGCCGGGAACAAAATTTTCCTTATTCTCTTAATAATATAGATTATTTAATTACATTATAATGTATTTAACAACTTAAAATAAACAAATTATAATTTTTTTGAATTAAAATAATTGACTTTAATAATATATGCCCTTGTTAATTTTTTGATTCAATTTTCTAAGAATCGATTTTTTCTAGGATCGATTCTTTTTTGTAACTTCAATTCGATTTTTGAAAATCGATCTTTTTTGCGATATCATACATCCCTAAAAAGGACGAATGTGGTTATTGATGCCTGGTATACTACTTGATATATTTTAGTATATCAGTTAACAACAGGTAGCGACAGTAAATTGTAACCTCCATGAACCTGCCCTTATAACACAGTTTGCTTTAGCAAAATTTTACTGGCTAAAGTTTTTTTGAATTTTCCGTCAAATTCCCGTTAACTTCTGATTTTTTCGTTTTTAATGACAATTTATATGCAATTTGTTATACAACTTGACTTAAATTTACTGCCGGAATTAGAACATTACTGACTTTATTCCTGTAGTAACCCTGATAGCCGCCTTAACCGTGGCTATCAATTTATTGTAGACAATTTTATGCAAAGATTTACTTACTTTGTAAAAAGGTGAAAACGAACATTACCGACTTTTTTTTTTTTTTTGTAGTAAAAATTTACCTCTAAATTAAGAAAAAATTAACCGCAAAATTTTTTTTCAAACTTTTACTGTCAAATTATAGGAAAATTCAGGCAGAAAATTTCAGGTAATTTCAATGATAAATTACAGTTAATTTCAAACTAAAGGTGCTATTAAGGTAATAACACAGTTTGCTATCACAAAAGTTTACTCAAGAAAAGTTTCCTTGTATTTTTCGTCAAGTGTATGTCAACTTCAGACTTTTCCGTTTTTGACGATAATTGGTATACAATTAGACGTAAATTTAGCACACGAATTAGAATGCAAATTCACTTCAAAAGTTGACTAGAAAAAAGTTACCTTCAATTTTCAAAGAATTCAAATCAATATGTTGTTAATTTGGCTTGAAAAATTCCAAAGTATTTTTTTACCGTCAAATTGTAGATAATTTTATGTATCAATTTTCTTAATTTCTGTAATGATAAGAATTAACATTACCGACTATTTTTATGGTAAAATGTTACCTCTCAATTGAGAAAAAAATAACCGCAAATTTTTCTTTAAAACTTTTGCTGTCAAATTATCGGCAAGTTTGGGCAGCGAATTTCAGGAATTCCAATTGTCAAATTACTGTCAATTTCAAGCTAAAGTGGCTTTTAGGGTGGCGATAATCTACTGCAGCAACAACTTGTAATCAATATATACAAAAGCGGAAAGTTGTCGTCAAGTTGGTATCTAATATACACTAACGTTCTAATCCGAAAATCTTGCTATCAAACATACCCAATTAAATGTAATCAAATTGACAACACTTTATTGACAACTCATATTTTTGAATTTTTAACTACAAGTTGCTGCCAACTTTCCTAGGAAATTACCCTAATAGCCACTTTAGCTTGAAATTGACGGTAATTTGATGTTCAAAATACCTTACAATTTTGCAAACCAAATAAACAATAAATTGACATAAAATTTGCCTAAAAATTGACGACAACTTTTTTCTAGTCAATTTTTGAAGTGAATTTACATTCTAATTCAGGCCGTAAATTTACGTCAAATTCAATCGCAAGTTGCATACAAATTATCGTAAAAAATGGAAAAGACCGAAGTTGACGGGATATTGATGAAAAATTCAACAAAACTTTTGTTAAATAAACTTTTGCTAAAACAAAATGTGTTATTAGGGAGGACTGCTATGCAAAGTGTTCCTAACCTAATAGCCACATTAACTTGAAATTGACAGTAATTTGACATCGAAGTTACCGGAAATTTTCTACACGAATTTACCGCCAATTTAATAGCAAAAGTTGGAAAGAAATTTGAGTTAATTTTTGTTTAATTTAAAGGTAACTTTTTACTAAAAAAAAAAATGTTCACTCTTAGCATTTCAGAACATAAGCAAATTTATACTTAAAAACCTGATAACCACACTTCGAAGGTAATTCATCAAGTTCTGTAGTGAACCATTTTCGGCTAACTTAAAGCTGGGCTGCACCTAACGAAATCTCAAATTTAAGAATTCTAATTTATTAAATAATTATCATAACAGCAATTTTCTTAGCTTTCAACTAAAACCAGATGACGAACTTCCTCGGAAGATTTTCATCATCTGAGTCCCATAAATATTCAAAAAGTAATTAGAATTCTTAAATTCAAGATTTCGTTAGGCACGACCGAGCCTTAACTTCAAGCTACTGTCGTATTCTAAAGCCAATTTAAAGAAGTGTTACTGTCAGACAATGACGTTAAGATAATTGACAGTTTCACTTCAAATTGGCGGCAAGATTTTCAGTTAAATTAAATTTAACAATCAGAATATAATGAAAAATAGATGTTATATCAGTAATAAAAACTATAAAACCCTATTTTCTAATTAGAATCAAGGAAATTTCCTTGATATAGTCCAAACTTTCAAGGCTATCAAATTGTTGGAAAAAAATAGTCAAAATCTTTAAATTGATAAATTTAAAAAAAAAAAATTGGTCATTGTGATATCCATTTATATATGTTAAATTAAAAAAAAAATAGTCATTGTGATATTCATTTATATACTTTCCTTTTTTGTTTTAATAAAAAAAAAAAAGATAACAGTCGATAACTAAAAAAATAATCTTAACGATTTTAACAAAAATTTATTTTCGCTTTATAAAAATTTAACAATATTTTTTAAATATATATCTACACAGGAGAATCAACAAAAATGGTGAAAATAAATTTCAATGAAAATAGAGAGTTTAGAATGTTTTCAAATGGCGTTGAATCAAAGTAAGACGAAATAAATTTATAATTTTTAATAAGAAAATTCATTTTATTTTTTTTTTGTTATTTGTTTTTTTAACAGTCTTTTCAATAGTTAATAATGAAATAATATTTAATTATTATATTTTATAGTTTCATTGGTTTCGTTGTTAGAATATTGGGAATACTATGGGTCGAGTATGAAGAAAGATTTGTTTTTTTAGTATCTGAAGGACAAATTGTGAGATACGTTATTTGTATGAATACTGTCTTTAAAAATGTCATCAGTCAAATAAATTTGCATAAACTAATTATAATAGAAAGATCAATAGCAAGATTTGGAGTTTTAGATCAGTTTACAAATGACCCACTTATGAATGATTTTCGTTTCGAAATTAATGAAAATTCGTATGTAAAATTAATCCCAATTACCTTAGGGATAAATGATTTTGCTTTATTACCAAATATTAAAATTGAGATAGAGTCTGAAAATGAAGAATAACTATTTAAGGTATGCATTCAATAACCCGTTATTTTGTTGTCATTTAATTCATTGTAAATTATGAAATGAAAAAATAATGCAAAAAAAAATTTGTGAAAATGGAAATCAGTTATGAAAAGAAATTATAATGAATGAAAAAAAAAAAAATTTATGAAAATGGAAATCAATTATGAAAAGAAATTATAATGAATAAAAAAAAATTTATACAATGATAAGAAAACAATCATGAAAAAAAGAAAAATAATGAGTGAAAAAAATTTATACAATGATAAGAAAAAAAAAAAAATTATCAGTAGATGAATGACTTAAAAAAAAAAAAAAAAAAATAATTAAATAAAAATAACATATTTTCGTAATATTCATAATTTATTAATATAAGAATTCCTCTTTTTACTTAGTTTTATATCTAGGAAATAATAGTCTAGGAATGGTATGATTAATCTGTTGTAGAAAATGACAATAAATGAAAACATTTCAAAATCTGAATATAATGAATATATACAATGAATCCGTAAAGAATAATGAAAAATTTAATGTTCTATATGGTAAATGTTTTAATCATTATAGCTATTTTTTTATTATTATCATTATTATGTATTTGTTATTACAGTTTCAATAAATATATAATTTCAACAACAGAAACAAATAAAAAATTATTTTTGAATTTTATACTCTGTAATTTATTTTTTGATCATTCAATTTTTCTTACACATAACTACAAAAAAATTAAACTATTAATAATTTATGTAGTTAACAATATTATATAGAAAAAAAAAATACGTATATCGGTTAACCCACTGAAAATTATTCCCTAACTTTTCCATAGCTCGCAGTTAGTTTAAAAGAAATTCATTAAAATTATCAAAAACAGCAAGAGTAAATAATTAAATATTTAAAAATAAATGAAAAATTAAAGATTATAATTTGAGCTTATAAGCTCAAAGATTTTTTATGGGATTGGTAAATAATGTTGATAGATTAATAAACAAATAGATGAATAAACAACAGTTAGAATTTATGTTCATCTATTATAGTTGGATTAGCGAGAGTTTGCGCTTCGGGTTTTTACCCCCACCATCTAGACCCAATGTCTTAGGTATTAAATTTAGATGATGGGGGTAAAAACCGAAAATATCCGAAACGCAAACTCTCGCTAATCCAACTATATTAATAAGTTTAAATACGAGAGAGGTTAAAGAGACATATAGCAATTGGATAGAGACACAGTTTACTGACTCCACCACGTTTATAGTCGAGTCTGCCAAAGAATGGGCTTTTCTCCTACCATTTTTATACAATTAAGTCATTACTGCGCATGCGCGTTAGTGTAATTCATGGACTTTATCGTAGCTAAGTAGTGGGAGAAAAGCCCATTCTTTTGCAGACTCAACTATATATATTTTGTTCACCATGAAATATAATTAACGGAATAAAATTAAAAACAAAATTGTCTGTCAATGTTAGTTTTAATTTTATATGAACTTCAACGGTAAATGCAAACTGATTTTGACAAAGAATCATAAAAATTTCAAACAGCCATAACTTCAAATATAACCAACCGATTTAGCTCATCGAATTTAATCACGATAATTACCTATAGAATAAATGTAAAAAATTCAATAAAAATCTGATAAGAACTGTGAATGCTATCGTAATGACCAGTATTAATCACCGAGCGTACAGGTACGTTTAAAACACATCATTACCCAGTGAACACACCAACGTAACAGTGATATCACATCTAAAGAACATGTAACGTAACAAAGTCAACGTAAATTTTACATTCTGATTATATAAATTGTAATGTAAATGGTACGTCAAATTTGTGACATAAATGTGACATTAAGATTACATGCATGTTACTGACCGAGTGATATCACATTGGTGACCTTAATGTGACGTTATTTTATATCGCATACTAACATTAGCTTTACATTCTAGATATTACCTCAAAATTACGTAACAAAATCGACTTATAAGTGACATAATCTTGGTGATTCTATTTTATCGTCACATTTACATCACAATGTAATGTTTCGGAAATGTTCATACTGTTACATCACTCTTACATAAAAAATAGTTATCTTTATTTTACATTGAAAAATTTCATCGCATATATGTAAAAAATTTTACTTTAAAATGACGTACGTATTTCGACGGTGTTGTGATAGAATGGGTTATGCATAAAAAGTATGTATTTGTAATAATTAATATTTTTGCATTTTATTTATGTAAAAAATACTATTTAACATTGAAACGCGCTGAGGTTTATGTCGAATCGATGGAGAAAACGTTTTTATTAATTTATATAAATTTACATCTGTATTTTCATTTGCTTATAAATATCTTTATTTTATTATTGGACATTTTCTTCGGTTTTTTAAATTTTTATTAGTATTATTCTTATTGATTAAATTAAATACAAATAAATAACGATAAAAATAATTTTAAAATCATTATTTACAAGCAGGCAGAAAAAATTAATAAAGTGTCTGACGTGAGTGCATGCAGTTGCTGCACAATAAATATTTGGTAGTTCAGGAATCCACCGCTAAGATATTCGTGGGCGCACAAATTGTTCCTCCAAGGATACATGCGATCCACCTTTTATCCCCCAATCGAATGCACATTCGAGGTAACCAGTACAACGGATACATTTTTGTCGTATCTGCCCATGTGGGACGATACTTGAATAAAAACAAAATATTTCAGTATTGAAAAAATAAACAAAAATAAGAACTTGGAGATTTTTAAATATTTATTAAAAAGAAATATACTTTCGCATAAAAAAAATTTATATATGTTTTTCAGCCAATAAATCAAATATAAATAATAATTAAAATATTAATTAATCTATTATATTTTTTCTGTATGATTTTATTTTTATTATAATATTGCAATTATAATTCCTAGCGCATAAAGTGCTCTGTACAATTTAATAGAAAATGATGTGACTTAGAGGTCACTGTTATATAACCTCAACGTAAAATTTGTATTTCTTCATGACTTCTATGTTATGTAAATATGATATTCAAATAACATCACTGCTATATCACCAATGTAATATGTACGTCACATTAATATCACATTTACGTTTACTATGTTACGTAACAATGTTACGTAAATGAGTGTGAAATTGTGATATACATGTTATGAAGATGTGATGTACTTGTGATTTACGTTTTTACGTAACCGAAAGTTTTTATTCTATAAATATGACATCCCTGTTACGTTGATGTGTTCACTGGGTAGTGATAAAAGAAATACTTTTAAAATATAAAATAGCTGTGAAATTTACAGGTTATTTTGTTCACAATAAAATACACGTCACAAAATTGTATTACAATGGGAAATGCATAAGTTATGTGGTATGAAAACCATATTTTCAACATTTTTTGATTCCGTTAAAATTTTCAAGGCTATCAAATTATTGGAAGAAAAAGTCAAAACATGGAGCTTAAGGTCATCAATTAAAGATTATTAGACAAACTTTCAGATACTTTTTACGGAAATTCTCTATGAATGTTAGTTTTTAAGTTATATAAGCTTTAACAGTTATTAAAAACTGATTTTTACGAAAAATCATGAAAATTTTAAACAGCCATAATTTTACAACTATTCAAACGATTCAGCCCATCTTCGAACTTGATCGAGGTAATCGCCTACAGAATGAGTGTAAAAAATTTCGTTAAAATCCGATAAAAACTGTGGGCGCTATCGTAATGACAAGACCAGTGATAATCATCAGGATTGGAGGTACATTTGATACATCATAAATAATAAAAGAAATACATTTAAAATATAAAATAGCAGTGAAATTTACAGGTTATTTTGTGCACAATAAAATACAACTGACGAAACTGGATTTTAATGGGACAAGCATAAGTTGTGTGGCATAAAAACAATATTTTCAACATTTTTTGATTCCATTAAAATTTTCAAGATTAGAATATTATTGGAAGAAATGGTCTAAATATAAAGTTTAAGGTCACAAATTAAAGCTTATTAGTCAAGCTTAAAAATACTTTTTACAGAAATTATCTATGAGTTTTAGTTTTAATGTTATATAGACTTTAAAAGTGATTAAAAACTGATTTTTTCGAAAAATCGTAAAAATTTCAAACAGCCATAACTTCTAAACTAATCGACCGATTCAGCCCATCTTCGAACTTAACCGTGGTAATTACACATAAAATAAGTGTAGAAAGTTTCATTAAGATTGGATAAGAATTGTAGACGCAATCGTGTCCTCAAAAGTCGGTTCTATTACATAAATATATATATATATATATATATATATATATATATATATATATATATATATATATATACATACATATATAAATTTTTCAACGAATGGTATTTTTGAACTCTACTCAACTAATTATGATAGTTTATGACGAAATTCCTTGTAAAATCGACCATGAGGACAAATACAATAGTTAGATTTTTAGAAAAATCTACCTAAAAAGCGCATCCCTATGAAAGCTGCCATTGCAATTATTTATTTATTTGTTATAAAGTTGTTAAGTTTTTGTATTTTACTATACTTTTTATGTGTTCTATCACTGAGTATCAAAGTTATACTGCGTAATGCATTGCTAAGTTACTGAGGATGTCTACGGGTGGCATCTCTAATTACACTTCATCGCAGATTTATATCTCATTAAATGTATGCTGCGCAACTTAATAGAACTACTTAATTAAATTAAAAATTTTTAAATGAAATATGTACTTTGATTCAAAATTTAAGGTTTAATAAGCTTATTTAAATTAAATTTATGTATTAGTTTTAATGTAAAAATTTGAAAATATTGAATAATTTTCAGGTGTTTTAAACTTTCAAATTATTTAATGGTTTTCAGAGGTAAATGGACTTTATCCGTGTGTCGATAAGTTAGTATTTATTAAGCGGATGCTAATTAGCATGATACATTATCAATTGTATAACGCTTGAGTGTTAGCTGATAACAGAGGTATCGCGACGGTCGTTTTGCTGCTGCTGAAAAACAACAACAATATACATATATATATATATATATATATATATTTAAATACTAAAAATTTTCTAAAATAATATAAAATTATTATCTTAATTATTTCGCAGAATTTGAAATATTATTAATTAAAAATTTATAATAAAATTATTTATTTCATATATAATTTTTATAGAATAATTATTTTAATTTTATATTATTTTAATTTTATATCTATATATATTTAAAGTTACCCAATTGGATTACTTAAATACTAAAATGTTTCATTTAAAAATGTTTCATTTAAAAATTTATAATAAAATTATTTATTTTATATATTAAAGTTACTTACATGCATTACTCAAATACTAAAATTATAATTGCGATTGATTTAGGCAACTTACCGTAGTTTATAATACCAAAGCACTTGTAAATTATAGTATTTTAATGACAATGTATAAAATATATATACATATATTCTGACTAAATATTTTCATTTGAAATGACTTATTTTCTAAAATAATATAAATCATTATTTTAATTATTTGTTTAAAATTACTTACCTGAATTACTTAAATATTAAAAATTTTCATTTGAAAGCGTTTTAGACATATTTTAAATAACTTATTTCCTAAAATAATATATTCATATAAGGTTAAGGCCTGTTTATTTAAACTTAATAATAAAATTTCACATGTTTTAACAATACAAATATTTTATATAAGTAATACCATGACAATATTGAAATATATTTATAATCGGTATTACGACCGCTTGTATACATAATTTTAAATTTTAAGCCGTAACTTTGGTAATAATGTCTTTAGTGAAAAATAATATTAATTCGAGCACAACCAATTCCATATAATCAGCGGTAAACCAACTGTGTGTAGCTTCCAAGCTACTCTTTATTTTTTCGTTTACAGAGGCATTTTTCAAACCACCAATCACAAATTTACCAATGATTTCCTCAGATAGCTCGATATCTCCAAAATTTTGATGTATAGGCGGCATTATCTCTTTAACAGGTGTTATTAACTGGTTCCAACATTCATTACAGGGTTCACATAATTTTTGAAGATGTTTCAAACGATTATTTATTAGATCTTCAAACTCATAAATATTTTGCACTGTGTTTTGTCGCATTGTCACTTTTCTTACATATTTGGACATTGTATCATCCTGTTGATTGGTGACATCCATGATGGTAAATAATTTTGCTTTTCCGTAGGTTGACCCCAACGTTGAATATTGAAAAATGTACCCCTCGAGTGATGACATATCATTAGACAGCTTTCTATATTGAGCGTCAGGCAAATTGAAATTTTTACTTAGTTTTTTTAACACAATCGTAAATTGTTGCCACTTTTCTGACGAGAACAATATGCCACATGATTTTTCATCAACAATAGCAATACACGGCGCAAACTTGTACGTTTCAGTATCTAATCTGAGTCCTACAATTATAAATTTTGTACGAGACTCATTTAGTCTATATGAAGTGGTCAATAAAAAATCAAATTTTTCCCAAGACTGAAGCACACGGTTGTCTTGTTGTGAGGTACTTGGCTCAGCCATTTCGTTAAAAGATCGTTTTTTAGATAATGCCATTGTAAAAGCAGCGTGATATGTTTTAATCACAAGCTTTAGGAGAGAACTGTTGTAGATTATAAAAGTTTTAACTTTTAACACATTTATTACCCCACCACATGTAAATGCAAACTATGCATTTTTAATTTATGCTTCTATATTAGTTTAATACCATGCGCAAATTCATAGGCTATATATATATATATATATATATATATATATATATATATATATATATATATATATATATAGACTGATAAATAAATAAATGAATGAATTAATTAATTAATAAATAAATTAATTAATAAAAATATACATTGCTACTTTTGAATAACTTATGCTGATTTATCTAAAATTTTCCATGAACCCATGATTTTTCTATTACGGTTGTAAAGACATTATAAGGGATCATGTCAAAATACCTACACATTTAAAATTTCTTTTAACAATAATTTTACAAGACCTTGAAAATTATATCCACGTAATAATGGCAAAATGAAATAATACAGCTTTACATAAAAAGGTAGTCATAACAACACGTGAGGCGTAAAACAGCATCATCAGCACAACGTGTCTTACTCTTTAGTATGATTTTATTTGTAGCTGGCGGGTATTCAATAATTATTTAGTTTATTACGAGATACCTAGTGTTGTACAACTTACATAGTAAGATGAATTCTGATAATTTACGCTATCAGAAACCTTTCATTACGGCCCTTTTAGAATTGGTACCCTATGTAAAGGAAAGATCGCCACGTGCAAGGGCAGCCTATACGGAAACAAGACTTGAAAAATGGTGGCAATTGTCGCGGGAATGTTTAATAAGATTATTACACCGCCTTGTGATGTTTTCATCATGTCGTTTATTAGCAAGGAGTTATAAAAGAGGGCTGCTAACGACCAATACAGTTGTTTTACGCACAGTAGTGTCAACAATTGTTCAAACTCGAAAAGCGGACGCTAATTGCTTACAAGATTTGTTGGCAGCCTACGGTAAGTGTATACATACCTCTTATGATAAATTTAATTTCTTAATTTATCAAGTATGTAAAAATTCTATTTTAGAACGATACAGCCGTGATGAGCTATTGCAGTTAGACGATAGCTCTAATAGCAATATCGAAACCGTTGACGTGAGTTTTAAATTTTTGTGAAATATATTAATTTGGTTAATTATTTTAATTTGTTTTAATATTTTAATTTGTTTTATACTTTTATCACCTAGGATGTTACGCAAACGGTTAGGCCATGGGTTGGTTATTATCCAGGTTGCGAAACTATAAGAATGGATCATTTCACAGGGGTTCAGCGTGAGCGTAATTTGTCTACTAGCCCTGACGATTCGTACGTCTCGTTTCCAACAGATAATGAAGAATTGGACGACCCTGGTAAATTTGATTCTGAAGAGGAACTGATAGTTGAAAGAACTCAACAATATTATAATAATTGTGACTTCGACGAAGATGAAGAAGAAGAAGAAGAAGAAGAAGAAGAAGAAGAAGAAGAAGAAGAAGAAGAAGAAGATGAAGAAGAAGATAATCTGCAACATTCATACATTTCTGATGATGATGATGATGATGACGATGACGGTGATGAGTCAAGACATTTTATACAACGTAAACTTTTAGGTATTTTACACAACGCTAAACAGCATACCTTTTATACACCGCCTGCGGCTTAATAATTATAATAGCATTTTGGATACTGTAGTACCAGTTAAAAAGTAAGATAAATTTTGTAATCCGTAAGTTTTAAATATTTAAAAATTATATTTTTAGGTGTACAATCAGGTGGTATAACAACAAGATCAAAAGCAAAAAAGGAACACACCTCTTTGCCGTCAACATCAACACTGTCTGACGCTGATGATAACAATAATAACAATAATAATAATAATAATAATAATAATAATAATAATAATAATAATAATAATAATAATAATAATAATAATAATAATAATAATAATAATAATAATAATAATAATAATAATAATAATAATAATAATAATAATAATAATAATAATAATAATAATAATAATAATAATAATAATAATAATAATAATAATAATAATAATAATAATAATAATAATAATAATAATAATAATAATAATAATAATAATAATAATAATAATAATAATAATAATAATAATAATAATAATAATAATAATAATAATAATAATAATAATAATAATAATAATAATAATAATAATAATAATAATAATAATAATAATAATAATAATAATAATAATAATAATAATAATAATAATAATAATAATAATAATAATAATAATAATAATAATAATAATAATAATAATAATAATAATAATAATAATAATAATAATAATAATAATAATAATAATAATAATAATAATAATAATAATAATAATAATAATAATAATAATAATAATAATAATAATAATAATAATAATAATAATAATAATAATAATAATAATAATAATAATAATAATAATAATAATAATAATAATAATAATAATAATAATAATAATAATAATAATAATAATAATAATAATAATAATAATAATAATAATAATAATAATAATAATAATAATAATAATAATAATAATAATAATAATAATAATAATAATAATAATAATAATAATAATAATAATAATAATAATAATAATAATAATAATAATAATAATAATAATAATAATAATAATAATAATAATAATAATAATAATAATAATAATAATAATAATAATAATAATAATAATAATAATAATAATAATAATAATAATAATAATAATAATAATAATAATAATAATAATAATAATAATAATAATAATAATAATAATAATAATAATAATAATAATAATAATAATAATAATAATAATAATAATAATAATAATAATAATAATAATAATAATAATAATAATAATAATAATAATAATAATAATAATAATAATAATAATAATAATAATAATAATAATAATAATAATAATAATAATAATAATAATAATAATAATAATAATAATAATAATAATAATAATAATAATAATAATAATAATAATAATAATAATAATAATAATAATAATAATAATAATAATAATAATAATAATAATAATAATAATAATAATAATAATAATAATAATAATAATAATAATAATAATAATAATAATAATAATAATAATAATAATAATAATAATAATAATAATAATAATAATAATAATAATAATAATAATAATAATAATAATAATAATAATAATAATAATAATAATAATAATAATAATAATAATAATAATAATAATAATAATAATAATAATAATAATAATAATAATAATAATAATAATAATAATAATAATAATAATAATAATAATAATAATAATAATAATAATAATAATAATAATAATAATAATAATAATAATAATAATAATAATAATAATAATAATAATAATAATAATAATAATAATAATAATAATAATAATAATAATAATAATAATAATAATAATAATAATAATAATAATAATAATAATAATAATAATAATAATAATAATAATAATAATAATAATAATAATAATAATAATAATAATAATAATAATAATAATAATAATAATAATAATAATAATAATAATAATAATAATAATAATAATAATAATAATAATAATAATAATAATAATAATAATAATAATAATAATAATAATAATAATAATAATAATAATAATAATAATAATAATAATAATAATAATAATAATAATAATAATAATAATAATAATAATAATAATAATAATAATAATAATAATAATAATAATAATAATAATAATAATAATAATAATAATAATAATAATAATAATAATAATAATAATAATAATAATAATAATAATGATAATAGCAATAGTGAAAATGATGAAAACGTAGACGGCCACATTAACGTACAACCCCCAGGTCAAAGATTTATAGTCGAGCGGCAAATTGTTAAAAAATATAAACAGTTTCAAGCTAAAGGTAAAGAGACTACAATCAGAATCCTTCCACCTACTGCAGAATCTAATCATATGCAATGGGTTGAAGGTGCTTTAAGCGATATTCTCACGTATATTACAGCGTCGTGCAGACCTTACGATCACGCAGGTTTTACTATTAATTATGAAAGACTCACAGCTGGGGCTATTTTGGCGAAATTTACAAGAGCAAACAGTATCACAGTGAATGATTTATGGCGTTTATTAAGTAATGTTGCTCAAAGCGCAGGCGGTCTGACTACTGACGATAGACTTATTATCACATCAGCTGTTGTCTCAGGTATTAAGGGTCGGGGTAAAGTAGTTTTGACTCACGAAACGCTTTTTAAACGATCAATAATAACTATTAATAATAAGGATAATTTATGTTTGCCGCGATCGTTAGTTATTGCAATGATGTATATTGAAAGAGGCGAGGTTCGCTCGGGTTCTTTACAGCGAAAGTGGAAAAATATAATAGACAACAGGCGAGATACACAACAAAAAGAAGCTCTTAAATTATTACAAGCTAGCGGCGTTGTGATTCCTAGACACGGATGCGGTATTAACGAAATACTAGCTTTTCAACGTTATTTTATACATAAAGGTATAGCAATAGTTGTGTATGAATTTTTAACATTTGGAAAAGGAGCTCAACCGCTTTTTGACGGCCGCGTAATGGTTCAAGAAACGTTTGGGTCGATTTGTCATTTAATACATTTACTATATTATCAAGATACTAATCATTATCAGCCCATAACAAATTTAGCTGGTGCTTTAGGAAGTCGTTCATTTTGCGATCAATGTAATAAAGGTTATGAGTCTAGTCGTGACCATAGATGTTCTAAAAAATGTCCGCGTTGTAATACCTCGGCTGTATGTAAATATGTAGCTAAAAAAACGTGTATTTTATGTAATCGCTGGTTTTCAAATATTGAATGTTATAAGAATCATTTAAAATTAGCTTCAGCTAATTTACGCGGGAAAAATAAGGCTCTTACAGTGTGTGACGCTTTGAAATTATGCGCTGCATGTTGTAGATACATATATCATAATCTAGAGCATAAGTGTAACATAAATTACTGTCAGATTTGTTGCTGTGAAAGACCACTTAATCATTATTGTTTTATGGTCCCTCTTAAACAAAAAGAGCTTCCAAAAGTTTTATTTTTATTTAATGACTTTGAAACGCGGCAAAATAAACATTTAAAAGGTGATAAGTCTACAAAAATACACGTACCTAATTTGTGTGTTGTTCAAAAAACATGTCTCTATTGTTGGGATAGTAAGAACGTCTCTGAAAATTGCATTGAATGCGGTCAACACGAATATATTTTTGAAGAAAAACCTGTCGAAAAATTTATTGATTTGGCTTTACAAAATAATTCTAAATTCTCGAAAATAATATGTATTGCACACAACGCTAGTAGTTTCGATGCGCAATTTGTTTTAAAATGTATGATTGAGAAAAAGAAAACACGATTACCTGATCTAATTTTAAATGGTACAAAAATAATTGTGATGCGCGTAGGTAAAACAGTTTTTTTAGATAGTCTTAATTATTTGCATATGCCTTTGAGAGAACTTCCCAAAGCGTTTGGATTCGCTGATGAAGCATCAAAAGGCTATTTTCCGTACTTATTTAACTCTCCAGCTAATAAAAATTATATAGGATTTATGCCTGATGTAAAATATTTTTCACCTGATACTATGTTTGCTCAAGAACGCAAGCAATTTATGGAATGGTATAATAATAAAGTACAAGAAGGTTATATTTTTAATTTTCAAAATGAAATTAAATTTTATTGTCAGAATGATGTAACTGTTTTAAGAAGAGCCTGTATGTTATTTCGTGAAATGTTTATGAAATGTGGTAACGTATGCCCCTTTTCGGAATGTACCACTATAGCATCAGCCTGCTCAAAAATTTACAGACGTAATTTTCTTAAACCTGACACGATAGGCATTTTGCCAGCCAGTGGTACTTATCGATGGTCATCAAATCAATCACACAAAGCAATTCAATGGCTTATTTTCAAAGAACGAGTACATGGTTTTAGAATTACACATGCCGCGCGCGGTAAAGAATATCGTTTGCTTTCAGGAATACTCGTTGACGGTTATTATAAAAATAATAGAACTGGTGAAGAACATGTGTTACAATTTCACGGGTGTTACTGGCATGGTTGTCCTAAATGTTACAGAGTAAACCGCGATAGAATACTCAATATTGGCGATAGTATGGATGTAAGGTATGACTGTACTATAGCTACATCAGAAAAAATCCGCAGATTAGGTTATATTCTTACTGAAGAGTGGGAATGTGATTTCGATTTATTTTTATCTAGAAACCCTGAAGTTGCGGCTGAATTACGCGATCACCCCTTACTTTGTACTGAGCCGCTGAATCCTAGAGATGCTTTTTTTGGCGGTCGTACAGAAAGCTTTGTTACGTTATACGATATAAAAAGCCATGAAAAAATTAAATATGTAGATGTATGTTCGCTGTACCCTTATATTTGTAAAACTGGTAAATTTTCGATAGTTCATCCCGAAATTTTTATAGGTGATGAATGCCATACTTTGATAGGTGAAAATAATAATTTAGCACTTGTGGAAGGTTTGGTGAAATGTACTGTTCTTCCACCAAAAAAGCTTTATCATCCGGTATTACCATGTAGAGTTCATGATAGGCTACTCTTTGCACTGTGTTGTTCTTGCGCTCAAGAATTAAGACAGGTAGATTGTAATCATAGGCCTACAGACCGCGCTTTAACAGGTACATGGGTGGTAGATGAGATTAGGAAAGCCGTTGAAAAAGGTTACATTATCATAAAAGTATTTGAAATTTGGCAGTATAAAATAGCTCAGTATAACCCCAAAACAGGGTCTCAAGGGATATTTACGGAAGACATTAACACTTTTTTAAAAATTAAAACTGAAGCTAGTGGATACCCTAAAGATTGTAAAACTGACGAGCAAAAAGATAAATATATTGAAGATTATGAGTATGCTGAAGGTATAAAATTAGATAAAGAAAAAATTGAATTTAACGCAGGGTTACGAGCTGTAGCAAAACTTAGTTTAAATTCTCTTTGGGGAAAATTTGGTCAGCGGGAAAACTTAACACAAACTGAAATTGTTACAACACGAGCGCGTTTAATGGAAATGTTGACCAATAGTCAAATTGAAATATGTGGCTTTTTACCAGTTAACGATAATACATTATATATAAATTTTGTTAATAGTAAGGATGCTATAAAGCCTTCCCGCACAACAAATGTTGTTATCGCAGCGTATTCAACGGCCCAGGCACGTCTTAAATTATACACTTACTTAGAAAACTTAGGTACTAGGGCTCTATACTGCGATACCGATTCTTGTATTTACGTTTCTGTAGAAGGAAAATATGAACCACCAACAGGTAAATTTTTAGGAGAATTAACTGATGAATTAGAAGGGTACGGTATAGGAAGTTATATTACATCTTTTGTAACAGGCGGCCCAAAATTTTATGCTTATACTATACGTAAACCTGATAATACGACAACTGAGGTATGTAAAGTAAAAGGTATAACTTTAAATTTTTCTAATAGTCTTAAAATTAATTATAATACAGTTAGAGCACTTGTAACTGGTGAAAAAACAGAGCCTATTATAATAAAATTTGATGCTATACGTAGAACATGTTTTCATGCTATTGTAACAAAAAAGGAAACGAAAACAACATTTCCACAATATAAAAAAAGACGTTTTAGAAATAAATATTCAACATTACCGTTTGGGTACAGAGTTTATTAATTGTATTTAAATTAACACTGTAATAACTTATAATAAATGTATAAAATATACTCGCTTCTTCTATAATTTATTTTCCCCCTCTTTCATTTACCAGCGTAAGTAATTTTTATTTATTTAGTTATTTACTTAAGTTTATTTTCTTCAGTTCGTCAAAGACAGTCTACCTAAGCGTTAAAACTAACTTTAAATGGATATTATAATAGATATTCAGGGCTTCTTCGATAATTATGGAAATTTTTTACCTAAAGAAGTAGCGCTAGTAGATTTAGAATCTTCTATACAAGGTCATTGGTTAATCAAACCCCCATTTTCATATAATAAATTATTGTCCTCAACACGTCAAAAAAATAATTGGCTTACAATAAACAAACACGGCTTAAAGTGGTTTGACGGTTTTATTGCACTCTCAAATTTGACACCTATTATCAAATTTTATTCTGAAAAAGCTCGGTGTGTATATGTACGTGGTGATATAAAATTTAAATATCTTGAAAAATTACTACAAAAGGAAGTTATTAATTTAGAAGAAGAAGATATCGACAAGGCCCCTAATAAATTTGATGATTTGAGAACTACAAACACTTTATGTACGTTACATGGTGCATTAAAAATTTACAATCCTGATCAAAATTTGACATGTGCTTTAAACAACGCTCTTTGCCTACAAAAGTGGATTTTGAAAGAACGTTCAAATTCTTATGAATTTTAAAACTTTAAATTTTCATATGTCTCTTCAATAACAACTGATAATATACACAGCTGACGATTGCATTTTACGCGGAGTCAGCATTTAAAAAGACAAGCAGATTAAAACTACAACGAGTCTCAGTTTCAAACGGTAGTTCAAGAGTGTCATAATAATGTGTTACACAAAATTTAATAAGTGTGATGAGATTCGTGCAGAACCGGAAGAATATCCAGGAAATGAAATTAATGTGACTGAACACGATCTGGACACATTTAGAACATATTGGCCACACGATCCTTTATTCAGAATTCTACCGACACGCTTAAATGTTGAGAGCATCGTATGGTTAAGCGCTGTTACTCGTGCTGTAAGAAATTCACCAACTTTTACAACAAACGGATAGCGGCAAAGAGTTTCTTGGCGCTTCTTTTCAAGAATTTTTGAAGAAAAAAGAAATACAATTTAGAACTGTACGAAATCCTGATGTAAAAGCAGCTGTCGTCGAACGTTTAAATAGAACGATCAAGGAAAGAATGTGGCGCTATTTTACGTATAGACGGTCAAAAAGATATATAGACGTATTGCAGAATATTATCAACGCTTACAATCATACACAGCATAGTGGTATAAAAATGGCTCCTGTAAATGTCAACGAAGATAATTATACTGCAGCAATTTATAACCTTAAGAAACGTTATGAAAATAATAAACGTTATAGACTTATGAAAAAACGTAAGCCTAAATATAGTGTTGGTGACATGGTACGCATCAGTAAGACTAAGGCAGCGTTTGTGAAAGGATACGAAAGCGGTTGGAGTAACGAAATTTTTAAAATTTCTAAAATTTCAATGTTTCGTCAGCCACTGGTTTATTTATTATCTGATTTACAAAACGAACCCATTGACGGTGTATTTTATGAGGAAGAATTATCTCTAGTTAAATAAAATGGCTTTAATTAGAGATAATTTTTATATTGTATTACCTAGTAACAGTAGTATGAAATATTTCCCCAATAACACGACAACGCGGTTTATAACACAGTTACCCCAAGCTTTGGAATTAAGCGGCGAATGGGAAGTTGCGTTAGTAGAAATACAAACTCCTATGACCATACTACATATACCAAAAGAATCTACGGCTATTATCATAGGCACAGCCGACATACCTATAAATACTGAAGAAGGAACAAGTGCTACTGAAGAAAACAAAGAAGTAGAAAGTATAGTTGATATTTACTATGGAAATGTACCTTATGGTCAATATCAAAATATTACCTCTTTGGTGCAATGTATGAATGCACTTCCTGCATTATCTAAGCATATAAATTTTGTACATGACGCCGGTGGCTATATATCAGTTCATAAAATATGTGATTGCGTAGCTATCCATACACTGAAGTTAAATGAAATACTTGAAAAGATACTAGGATTTAGCGTAGACTATTTACCTAGGTCTATCTCAGAAAAGAACGAATGCAAAGGGGCAACCCCTGCATCGTTAGCTAATGCAGTGCCTGGAAAAATATTTGTGTACAGTGATATTTGTGAAGGTTATATAACAGGAGACGTACAATCACCTCTGCTACGTGTCGTACCTGTTGATACCGATCATTACGTCTATGGTTCAACTAAAATAAAGACTTTTTCACCGGGACGTTATATACCCTTATTACGCAGAACCATGAACACTATCGAAATTGATATAAGAGACGAGTTTGGGAATCCTATACCATTTGAATACGGTACGCTGACCGTGACATTACATTTCAGGAGAAGAATTTAAGTATAACAAAATGGCCGGGTTTGAAATAATACAGTACGGTGACGGAGCTCGTGATTATAACGGCATAAGTCAAGTTTACATAGGTTCACCAAATCAAAGAGGTCATGGTATCGGTAGCTTCCTTGGGGGCTTGTTTAGACGTGTATTACCATTTCTAAAAAGTGGTGCAAAAGCGCTCGGTAAGGAAGCTTTAAAATCCGGTATAAATATTGCTACAGATGTTTTGGATCACAACGTACCAGTCAAAGAGGCGTTAAGTGTCAGAGCACGTGAATCAGGTAATAATTTAAAACGAAAAGCTCAGCAAAAAATCGACAGTCTTATGAGCGGATCAGGGTACGTGCCTGGTCAGTTGGCTATTGCTAGTGGTATGAATAACACCATTGGCTTAACAGGAAGGCGTTCTAATAAGAGAAGACGAGTGATAAAAACAGTTCGGAAAAAAAATAAACGCAAAACAATAAAAAAGAAAAATAATAAGAAAAATAATAGGAAAAATAGCAAGAAAACAAATAAGAAAAAGAAAAAGCTGCGTACAGTGAATGATATTTTTTCTTAAATCGTTATTTTCAAAATGTCGTTTTTGCACGTGCATTCTTGCGAATGTGCTAAAACAGAACTTGAATTAATCTCATTGCCTCCTACTCAAACAACAATCGAAAGCTCTCAGTGGGTCCATTATAAGCCAATTTCATCGTTGACTGATAACTCACCGATAGAATTCGTCGTACAGGGGCAAGGTGATGAATATATTGATCTTGCTCATACTATGCTAAGTTTACGTGTAAGTATTACACGTAAAACGCCTGTCGCTGCTAGTAGTACACCGCCTAAAGTGGGTCCTATCAACAATTTTATGCATTCAATATTTAATCAGGTAGACGTGTTGTTTAATCAAAAGCCCGTATCAACACCCAATAATTTATATGCGTATAGAGCATATATAGAAACCCTGCTAAACTATGGTTTGGATGCTAAAAAGTCACACTTAAGTACAGTTGGATGGTCTTGTGATACCCCTGGTAAAATGGATAGTGTTGATGATGATAATCTAGGCTTGAAGAAACGTCGTGATTTATTAACATGTGAAAAATCAGCCGATTTTATAGGCCATTTACATTGTGACATTTTTAATCAAGAAAGATTTCTTATAAATGGCGTTGAAATGCGCTTACGTCTCACACGGGCACGTGAAACTTTTTGTCTCATGGACGCATCGCCTAATGGCTGTAATTTCGCTGTTACTGAAGCTAGCTTAATAGTAAGAAGAGCTAAAATTTCACCGGGTATTCTGTTAGCACATGCCCGCATGCTGGCAAAAACTACAGTGAAATATCCGTTAACCCGTGTTGAAGTGAAAGCTGTATCGATACCTGCAGGTGTACATGGTGAAACTATTGACAACGTTATTTTAGGCCAGATACCTAGACGTTTAATCATAGGCTTTGTTGATAATAAAGCCTTTAACGGAGATCGTGCAATGAATCCCTTCAATTTTCAACATTTTGGTATTAACTATTTATCGCTATATGTAGACGGCCGACAAGTTCCATCAAAACCATTACAACCTGATTTTTCAAATAGTAAGCTGTATGTAGATGCTTATCACACATTATTTTCGGGCACAGGGATTCATTTTTTAAATGAAGGAAATACAATAGATCGATTTGATTATCCTAATGGTTTTTGTTTATACACTTTTGACCTAACGCCTGATTTATCAGCTAATAGTAACACTCATTAGAATCTGATTCGTCATGGTACTGTACGGATAGAGGTTAGGTTTGATAAAGGTTTAGAATCAACCGTAAACTGTATAGTGTATGCTGAATATGAGAGCGTATTAGAAATAGACTCCTCCAGGCAAGTTACTATAGATTTTGCTGGCTAAGCAAAATAAGCTATTTGGTTCGAAATTAAAAATAAAACGCTTCAGTAACTGTGAGTCTGCCTTATAGTGAAGAACATTATGGCACTTGTAATATATATTCAAGGGTTTATTAACAACGCACGAGAATTTTTACCTAAAGAAATCGGTGTTACTTCTCTAACTAATGGTGATACGGCACACTGGATTTTAGCTCCTGAATTTTCATTTACGCTATTGTCAGAAGAACGGCAAGTTGAAAATAATGATTTAACAAGAAAACATGGTCTTGAATGGTACGATGGTGAGGCAATGATAAAATACGTACACATACAGCTCCGCTTTTTTTGCCAATGTGCTATGAGAATTTTTACAAAAGGAAAACTGCAAAAAACATACTTAGAGGGCCTACTTTGTCGTCCTGTCATAAATATAGAAGATTTACCAAACAGCCCATCAGTAGCAGCCTTGCAACAGCCACGGTTAACTTGTGCTCTACACAGTGTATTAGAGGCGAGACGAAATAGAAGTTTAGCATATAACCAATGTGCTTTATCGTGTGCAGATTTAATAAAGCAGTGGTTAAATAGCAAGGCGCGTAATCAAGATTCTTCAATAGATACACATCATACAGCTGAGCTTGCTAAAAACAACGATAACACAATAGCTTGTCTTTGGAAGTGTCAGGCTTGTAATGAACACGGTGCAAATATTGAGAGCTATACAGTTTATACCATACCACACAGTTGGAGTATATCCAGCGGACAGAATCCCGAAAATTTGGACGAGGCCGACAGCCTTTGTTGTTAATACAGATGGACACAATAAGCCAGGACAGCACTGGGTTGCCATGTACGTCGATAGACATGGAAATGGATGGTACTTTGACAGCTATGGATTACCACCACTCATTCCTCAACACCTTAAACGGCTCAAACACAATTGCAGATGGTTCAAATATAACGACAAGCAGTTGCAACAGGAAAATTCTCAAGTATGCGGCCAATATTGTATCATGTTTTTGCATTTTATGTCTACTGATCATTCAATTGACAGGTTTATATCTATCTTTGACGAACGATGTAACAGAAATGATGGAATTGTAAACGAATATTATAAATCATTCATGAATTTAAATCGAAACAAATATTGCTATAATTTTGTACCCCACGGCATAGCTGTGAATAATAATAATATTCAATCATGTATTTAGACGTAAAGATATCATTATATAATAAAATAAAAACATCTCTATAAGGGGCTTATGTATTTTGGTAATCTATATAAAATAATATAAATAAAATAATTTATGTTGTCATTTTTTTATGAACCCTTACTCATTTACTTAATTTAAGATTATTTCCTTAAGTTATTTATAGTATTTTAATAATTTCTATTAATCTTATTTAAAGGCAAGGTAAGTGCGACGCTCATATGTTAATATCTGATACTTCGCTACGTAAGCATATACATACATATATATATATATATATACACATTCTTCTGTACTGTCCGCAACGACCGGTGGACTCGCGGCTGTCCCCACCACGCTCTGGGCTCTACCACCACTTTGTGGTAGGGGGCGCTATAGTTGCACCATACTACTAAAGTCCATTTTGGATTTGATAATCAATAACTCCGGACGTATTGGTCGTACAGAAAATGAAAGTAGGGTTTTGAAAACTGGAAAACATTTTCTATTAGACTAAATCAGTCACTTTTGATAAAAAATTTTTTTTTGAAGCGATAATGTTTATTAAAAAACAGATCAAAATTCGCATATTCAAGGATATTCGGAAATCTTGCTATTACTTTGGATATAACGGATGAACAAAGGATATCGTCGTTTTTTTTTCAACCTTAGTGTCATGAAAAAACTCTGAAAATTTCGAAGCGCTGCGAATTTCCTTTCTTAGTGTCCCGAAGCTTTGAATTTATCGATTTCTTTGATCAAAAAGATTGATTATCGAAAATAATTTTAAAAAATAAATTTAGAAAATTTTTTTTTTTCTCGAAATTTTTTTTTTTAATTTTTTTTTTTTTGGTATGTCCGCAATGATTTATCATTGTCAAAAAAAATTCCTCAATTTTTTTTTACCGTCGGTATGTGTTGAGACAATGCGAATTGTCTTCGTCACCCTCAGCCTTGCAGTTCCCTCTTTTATCCGTCTCGTTGCCGTTTGAATTTTCGTATGTCATAGTGCCGTGGTCACATGACAAGTTTTTCACGTCGACGTATGACCGTAGGGTAAGTAGGGCCAGAGCAAGTTCACGATCTAGGACCCTGCGGCATCGATAGACACTTCGATTTTGGCTCTAGTAGCGTTTAGATGTATTTAATTATTCTGTATTAATTACTATTAGCTGACAATTTTACTTGCGCCATATCAGTTTGTTACTATTCAGTTTTTATTACTGTACTTCATATTTAACTAGCAACGTAGCTTGCAATTTCATTGTTTATTGAATATTATTTAATTAGTATAAATTAGGTTTAATTCATTTAGTTTATTATTACATTACCGGTGATACATCCGTAGTATCAGTACTATTGATTATAAAGAATAAAATCAGTGCAATAATCAACGCTTTCCACGTGGCCATCGATTATTATTCGGACCACATCTATTGTAATCTTCGGAAACGTTCATTGTAAGTAATTGAAGTTATTATAATTGGCAATAAATTTTCATTTTTTCCTTATAAACTCCCTATTCTATTTATTACCTTTTATCTATACTTAAATATACTGGTAAAATTATTTTTTTTTTTTTTTTTTTTTTTTTTTATGATGCTAATTCACCATGTATGTAGGCAAGCATTGCTACCTTCCTTGCGCAATGGTGGAGTAGTGGCGTAGGGAAACCACAGAGAAAACCTAGCCAGTACAGTTTCGGTTTGAGTGAAGATCCAGTGATCGATAAAATTCCCATTTTACCGATCACTGGATCTTCATCCCGCACCTAACGGTCAGAGACCTCCGTTCGAACCCGACGCGTGGCTAAACGGTCACCCAGCCAAAAAACAACCACGCTCGATGCTGTTCAACTTCGGTGATCGCCGGAGCCACACGCGTGTCGAACGGCTGCCTCAGCCGCTTCTGGTAAAATTATTCAATAAGATACAATACCTATTAATTAAGTTACATAATGTTGTAATAATAATAATATAAATAAATGCGAGGGCTGGTTAGTGGTTGGGATGTTGAAAAAATACGCATATTAAAAAATATAACAATATTTTCATTTGTCACAGCACATAATATCACTGGGTTACAAAATTAAATCGTTGATTTAATTTATTAATGCTGTTAAATTGTCTGAGCTCATGATTACGTAATTAAATGAATGCAAATTATAAAATTAATCTCGAGTAAATAAATGAAATAATTAATTTGAATGTAAGTGAACACTGGCTTGATTGCAAAAATGTCATAAGAGCAAGTAACATGAATTCAGAGGTTACCGAGCGTAGTTAACTATTGAACACTGAATGATTATTTTAAATTGCACAAAATGCATAAATAAATGAGTTCATTGTTTAATTATATTATTGAGCACTGAGTTTAATTGTGTTGAATGAGTTTATAATAAATTGCACTGAATTTATTTTATGACCACGTGGTAGCATGATTGCAGACGCTACCGAGCGAGATTTTACTTTTATCTTATTAAAAATATTGAGGATGTTGATAATTAATTAATAATAAATTGAGTCTTTTATATCTATGAACACTTGATATAATTATTTATGGAATAAATAAGCACCTGTTATGTTTTCCGTCGGAATAACCTCTTGAAAAACGTGGTCGTTGATCACCTGAATTCTTGAGTGTTTTATTGATTTCTTTTTGAGCTCTGGTGCCCACGATTACAAAAATAATTATACTTTTAATCAGCTTGATGATTAATTAATTGATATTAATTGATAAGATGATTAATTACTCGAGATGAGCGCAAAATAATGCGATGAATTATAACACGTGTTACTTATTGAACGTACGTATGCGAAAGATAATGGTGGCCGTCTTCTCTACACGAGGCAGGAAAAATTAGATGCGCATGCGCCGAGCTGCGCATAATCAAGATCATATTGATAGACGAGGCCCCAGTAGGTGCTGCCTCTTTTGGTCGGAAGTGAAACTATATTTAAATTTAAATATAGTTTCGATTACGCAACACATAAGATAAGTGAATTAACAATGAGAAACAATTTATAAATAATAAGCCGTGAGGTAAGTTAATGAGTTTTTATATACGTTGCCGAATTTGAATAAGTGCGGGTCCTTGCTTTGCAAGAACCCTAGCCCATTGCTCCGTCCAAATAAAATAAAATTTGTTAGAGGCCAGCCTAAGCCAGGGTTCAACCCGCGAATTCTGGTGGCTGCTGGTAAAAATCGCGAACATAAAAAGCGATTTGTCTCAGTGTGTAAGAAGCGTAAATTCGACCGAGGAATCTCCACGAGGCACGCTTTGGGTAACGCTTATGCCGGCAGTAAAAAAAAATGAGTAGTTTTTTTTTTGACAATGATAAATCATTGCGGATACACAAAAAAAAAATTTTTTTTTTTAAATTTCAAAAAAAAAAAAATTTCAAAAGTTTTTGTTTTCAAGTATTTTCGATAATTGATTTTTTTGATAAAAGAAATCAAGAAATCTGAAAACTAGAAGCTTGAGGCTTCAATTTCCTTTTTTTTTTTTTTTTTACTACCATTTTTCACTGAGTTACAGCATGTTGAAAATCACCAGAAAATTTTGAATTTTTTTTCCATCCCTTAATTTTTGGGACTAGTGTATAATAACTGTGTTATTATTTATTGATATTAAATAAAATACATCTACGAAAAACTAATTAAACACAAGGCATACGTTTCGTTTTAAATTAATAGTATGGATTTGTTGTTTTCTTAAAAAAAAAAAAAAAAAAAGATTCGGAATATTTAGATTAAATTAATTACCCTAGTAGCGAGTTTGCGCTGAAATCGACCGTAAGTTGACAATTAAAATTACCTGAAATTTGCTGCCCGCATTTGCCGACAATTTAACAGCAAAAGTTGAAAATAAAAATTTGCGGTTAACTTTTGCTCAATTTAAAGGTAAAGTTTTGTATGAAAAAAAAAAGTTGGAAATGTTCATTTTTACCATTACAGAAGAAAATTTATCATCGATTTTGTTCGATAAGACAGTATTTTTGATTATCATTCGCACGATAGTAAGCTAGGATAATTAGATGGCGTTATTTGTACAAAAAGAACATTTTTTATAATGCGTACACATATACATGCATACATATATACATGCATACGCACATACATACATATACACGTATATATTTAGTGGTTAAGGGTAAAATTTAAATATAATTAATAAATTGTTTAAACCAACTAATAATGTTAAATAAATGTTTTATTTAACCAACGTAATTAATACAGTAAAAAAAAGTAAAGTATACAAAATATGAAAATGCTTGAACGCGTGTTCGCAGCTCAGCGGTGTATCTTGTAATTGACTAGTGTCTCTACGAATGAGGTAGAGACGGAATATGAAAAAATCGATCTTCGGCGTAGATTGCCGAAAGTGATCGATCGAAATTATTGTAGCAACGCTACAGAACTCCCTTTGTTTTTTTTTTTTTTTTTTTGTTTTAAATATAATACACGATAATTAAAGTAATGGAATATTTACAAATGATATGAATAAATGAATAAGTAAATTAGTGAGTATAATACAGTGGTGAATTTTTACTTTGTAAAATAATCTTTCGAGTAAAAAATAAATTAAATCGTGTAAATTGTTAAATGTTAAACCGGACTCGGCGTTTGTGGGTCTCGGTTGCTGTGTTATTCGTCGGGGAGTTTGCTATCGTCGTCGTCGTGTCGACTGAATTTGCCTCGTAGACTGGCTTTAATCTGTCCACAGAAATGGCGATTTGTCGTCCTCGAAAATCGACGATGAAATATTTGTCGTGTCGGGTTATTACACGATATGGACCTTCATATGGCGCTGTAAAAGATGGTCCAACCTGGTCATTCTGTACCAATACATGACTGCAAGTACTAAGGTTCCTGAAACAGAAAACAGAATGCTTGCCGTGACGCGACATTTTGGCCGGTGCCAATGAATTGAAATGACGTTTTAATGTGTTAATGATATCGTGAGGTATAGTTTTGTTACTGGGAGTGAGTAACTCACCAGGTAAACGAATTGGCTCACCGTATACTAATTCAGCCGGGGCCGTCTGGATGTCGTCTTTCCAAGCAGCGCGTAAGCCGAGCAAAACGGCTGGCAATGCGTCATACCATGACTCTAGGTGACACAAAAGTGCTGCCTTTAGCTGACGATGGAGACGTTCGACAAGACCATTGGCTTGCGGATGATACGGCGTAGTATGTTGGTATTTTATTCCATACATTTTCAGTAACGATTGGAATAACGACGATTCAAATTGCGGTCCTTGGTCCAACGTTATGCGTTTCGGTACTCCATGGCGTGAAATCCAGTGCAGTGATAGTGCATGTGCTACCATCTCTGCAGTTCCATTGGTTAACGGGGCAGCCTCTGGAAATCTCGTGAATCGGTCGATGATCGTTAGGCATTGGTTAAAGCCTCTAGACGATTTTAGAGACACCAAGTCGATGTGAATATGCTCGAATCTCTCAGTAGGAGGTTGAAAACTGGCGATCGGCGACGACACGTGTCTTTGAATTTTGTTCTTCTGGCACTCGATGCAAGATTTTGCCCATTCACGGCAATCTTTATTTATCGACGGCCAGACGTATCGTTTAGAGATCGTTTTTAATGAACCATTGATTCCAGGGTGAGTGAGCGTGTGTAGTGAGTCGAACACTTTTCTCCTCAGCGGTCCTGGAACGTATGGTCGCACCGTACCTGACGCAATGTCACAGTACAGTGCTAAACCGTTGTCGAAATTGATTCGTCGGAGCTGCAACGCGGTTGTCTGTTGCAGCAGTTGTTGAAGCTCGAGATCTTGCCTCTGTGCATCGGCAAGTTCTTCCGATGTGATAGCAGTAGATACTGCTTCGACCCGTGACAATGTGTCAGCGACAATATTGTCGTTACCCGGTACATGTCGGATATCGGTGGTAAATTGACCGATGAAATCGAGTCGACGAAATTGCCAAGGCGATGCTCTTTCGGTGCGCTGTTTGTAAGCGTGCTGAAGCGGCTTGTGGTCAGTGTAGATCGTAACGTGCCGGCCTTCGAATATGTGCCGAAAGTGTTTAACAGCCTCGTAGATGGCGTTCAATTCGCGGTCGTACGTCGACAATTTTTGAATCGACGGGGGCACTTTTCGGCTGAAAAATGCCAGTGGTTGCCAATTGTTATCCACTTTCTGTTGTAAAACGGCTCCAATACCGATTTTGGATGCGTCGGTGAATATTGCCCAGTCAGCATCGATTTTGGGGTGAACCAACAATGTAGCATCCGCGAGAGCTCGTTCAGCTGACTTAAAAGACTCTTGAAGTTCGGTTGTCAAGTTGACTGGATGAGAGCCTTTGACTTTGGGTCCTTCCAGGATTTTTTTGAGCGTTGCTAGAATTTCTGCAGCGTTCTTAATGAACTTTCTGTAGAAATTCACTGTGCCGAGGAATCGACGAAGAGATTTTACGGTTGTAGGAGGCTCGAAATTGACAATAGCCTCGACCTTTTCCGGTAACAGCTTAATTCCATCTTTGGTGATGACATGGCCGAGAAATTTTACTTCCGGTAGACCAAACTGGCATTTTGGTACGTTGATTACCAATCCGTATTCACGGAGACGCTCGAATAAAGTTTTCAGGTGCTTCATGTGTTGCTTCTCGTCGGTAGATGCGATTAAAATATCGTCAACATATGGAAAGACGAATTCGAAGTCACGAGTGACCTCGTCAATAAATCGTTGAAACGTTTGAGCGGCGTTTTTAAGCCCAAACGTCATAAATCGGAACTCGAACAGTCCGAACGGTGTAATTATCGCCGTTTTCGGCACATCTTCCGGTGAAACGGGTATCTGCAAAAATGCTTTCGCAAAATCGACGACTGAAAATATATTTTTACCGTGTAAAAATGCGGCAAAGTCGTCAAGATAACGCAATGAATATTTATCAATGAGCGTTCGATCGTTAAGCGGTCGGTAATCACCGCATGGCCTCCATTCTCTGGACTTCTTCTGCGCTAAATGAAGTGGTGAAGCCCAGGCGCTGTTGGATGGTCTGCAAATACCTTCTTCGATCATTTTGCGAAACTCGGCTTGTGCAATTTTTAGTTTATCAGGAGCCAGGCGTCTTGCTTTGCACGAAACAGGCGGTCCAGGTGACGTTCATATATGGTGCACCGTCGAATGCTTTTTCGTTTGACGCTGGGTAGCGTCAGGTCGTGTAATATCGGCAAATTCTCTCAATAATTCCATGTACGCAGAATTACCATCGACTGCTTTAATGTTTGTTTCTGCCGATGTTGTGTGAGAATTTCCGAGTGTCAATAAACCGGTGATGCCATCACGAAGGCATTTGCGTTTTAGGTCGACTAGTAAGTCATAATGACTTAAGAAGTCTGCACCTATGATTGGTTTAGAGACGTCAGCAATAATGAAATTCCATGAAAAATCACGGCGAAGTCCAAGGTTTAATTTTAACGACTTTAAACCATAGGTTTGAATAATCGAGCCATTTGCGGCATACAGTTGGTAACCTATGGGTGTACTGCTTGATTTCAGCCAGCCACGTGGAAAGACGGACAAATCGGAGCCGGAATCGACAAGATATTCCGTTCCTGTAGTTCGGTCTCGGATAAACAGGCGGCGAGATATCGATTGAGAATCATTAGCCGCCTCTACTGATTCTCGTTTGCGTTTCCCTGCCATTTGCAGCCGGGAGCGCACGATCGGGCATTTTTACCATGCTTAAAATGATACCAGCAATAGTCGAATTTTTTCACTTTCCGAGGACGATGGTGTGCTCGTGATCGTGTGTTCGAAATTTTCTCCTGAGCAAGCATTTCGCTAACCTCGGCAGTCAATAGTGCGAGTTGTTTGCGCAAAGCAGCGATTTCCTCTGCGGCGGATGCGTACATTTTGAAATATAGAAAATAAAAATAATATTTCCAATAATAATAATATTAGATGCACTTATAATTATTTTATTTTCTTGTCACTCTCCGTTCCAGAGTCTGACATCACCCGTCAACAATGTCTTTAATTCGGTACTGTGCTATCGAAAGATTATCGATGACGCACGGCTCAGGAATGTGCAGCCGGTGTATCGGCCTAATCCTCAGTGGTATTTCCGGTGACGGAAGAAAAATTATACGTGACACTGCACTAAAATTAATTACATTTTTTTATTACAGCTCGCGAAAACTTGTACCACTATTCGATTCGCACTAAAGGTCCCTCGAATCAACATTGATGCGGCATAACGTCCATAAGATGCCCAGCAATGCACCAGCGGTGATAAAAGAATAAAAAAACTGCACAATAAAAACAAAAATCACTGGACTAATAAATTCAAAAATAAATTCACACAAAAATAACTGTAAATAAAAATCACGGTCTCGCCGGTTAATCGGCAACGCGACAAAATATTCGCGGCAAAACGACACGAGAACTCGCGAATTTTATAAACTGTGTAACACACGTGTTTGACGCTTCCCTTAAAAAGAGATCACGTTGGGGTCACCAATTTAGTGGTTAAGGGTAAAATTTAAATATAATAAATAAATTGTTTAAACCAACTAATAATGTTAAATAAATGTTTTATTTTACCAACGTAATTAACACAGTAAAAGAAAGTAAAGTATACAAAATATGAAAATGCTTGAACGCATGTTCGCAGCTCAGCGGTGTATCTTGTAATTGACTAGTGTCTCTACGAATGAGGTAGAGACGGAATATGGAAAAATCGATCTTCGGCGTAGATTGCCGAAAGTGATCGATCGTAATTATTGTAGCAACGCTACATATATACATGTATCGAGAATCTTAACTGCTGGTAGGACATTTTAGAATAAAACAATAGCTTATTTTATTTAGACGAATAAGAAGTATTGTATTTATTTAAATGTCAACGTTTTGAGACGAAACAACATCCACATTTAAGTAGAAAACAGAATACTTAAATAAAAATAAATACGCATTCATAAAGTAATACAAGTATAAATATTACGAAGAAAGTGTTAATCATTAGATCAAATATCTCTATTATAAATGATAAAGATTTAATCTTTATTTTCTTTATTTGTTTGGGATCCTGATGCTTCATAAGGTTTTTCATAAAAGTCTTCGGGAATCTTGTTTTTGCGCTTCTTAGTGTTACGTAAACTTGACTGTAAATTTATTGTTTTTGTTATTCGGTGGCAACTAGCCTACACGAATTTTAGACCCGCTTAAAATTATTATTATTATTATGAGTAGTAGGTGGCTTCCAGCCGACTCTAACTCCAATTTATCTTTAATAATTATCATAAAAATGGTTTACGTAATGATTATACTGCCCGTTTTTGTCCTGGTTTTTGAACCAATAGACAGGGATGGGCAACTTTAATTGAGGAATACGGAATGAAACAGAAATTCAGGTTATCCCTTTTTATTAAAAAAAAAAAAAACACACACACACGATAATGATATAAAAGAAGTATATAAAAAAAAACATACAATTATTAAATAAAAATGTAAATGAATTCTGGTCTGACTTACTCGATTCGGCGTTGGATAATTCGATCTATTTTAATTATTTTGTTTCAGACTCACTCGAAATTATTTAAATTTTACTCTTAATTATTTGTTTTAGACTCACTCGAAATTATTTAAATTTTACTCTTAATTATTTGTTTTAGACTCACTCGAAATTATTTAAATTTTACTCTTAATTATTTGATTTAAATTTATAAAACAAGAACAATAAGATGTTTAATATCTAATTTTTTTTAAATAATTCAGAGTACAACCAAGTACTGCGACTATTTACCGTTGTTACTTCCGTTCGACTAACTCTACTCAAAAATTTTGGAAAATGGGAAACCGACCCTTTCGGAAATCGGAGGGAGTGGGGCGGTGTCCTCCCAAAAGAAAAACTAGGCCAATCATGCGGCTCTTATTCCTCCCACTTCTCTTGGGTACCGATGCTTCGGGTGCGCACTCCCTTCACATGGGTCCCCCTCCAGTGTCGAAATTGGGTCCGTTTTCCACCCCCTCTACGTTGTGACGTATTAGTTTATGGATATTTTTTTTCTTATTAAATAAATTTTTATATGGTTTAATTATTTTGTGTATTAATTATTTTATTTGCAATTTAATTCTAATATTTTACGAAATTTTAATGTTCTATTTTATTTAACTTAAGTTATCATATTTTAATCCTCTCTTATTTTTTTTTTTTTTATTTGAATGTTAATATTTTATTTATTTTATATTTTTACTATTATTTAAAATCTTAAAATTTTAATACTATATTTTATTTGTTTATCATATATCAAGTTATCATATTTTAATCCTCTCTTATTTTTTTGTTTTTTATTTGAATGTTAATATTTTATTTATTTTATATTTTTAATATTATTTAAAATCTTAAAATTTTAATACTATATTTTATTTGTTTGATGCCGGTAATATTTCACTTCTAACAATATTTAAAACTTATCAATCTTTACCATTTAACTGAAAACCTTTTATTCTTTATTTATTTAAACATTCATTTGTCTAGACATCTTAATTTATTTTTAAATGGTTTTCAATTTAGAAAACACATTAAAAATACCTTACAATCGTACTGTTTATTCTAAGTCTTATTTTAGAGTGCAGTTGCGATAAGAAAGTGCGTCAACTGCCACTCTGGCCTTGGTGAGGATTAAAACTTTCTATTGTCTGTTATTTTGTCTATGGCATATTCTTATTTTTAAACCATTTATTTTTTCAATATTTGAGTATTGTTTCCTTAGTTTTTTTTATTACTAGTTTTGTAGATCTGCCGAAATTCCACCTGATAACGTGCCAGCTGCACCCTGACCTCGAAATTTAATGAGAGTCGACAAAGGAATAATAATTTTAGTATTAAATGGAAAATATTCTAAAATATTATTTCCCCAAAAAAATTATTATGATTTAAAAAAAAAAAAAAAACATGTCCGATCGGTCGGACATAACATTAGATTAATTGTCATTTTTCTCATTTTGGGCTTTTACTCGTGTTTTCACGCGCGCTGCGGCTGCTCGTAAAGCGCCTTTGATCGCTGATTTATATATCGGGTTTGTCAGATGACGATACATCACTTTTAGAACAGCTAAAAAATAAAAAGAAATTTGTATTTTAAGAAATAAAAAATAATGTAATTACAAATAGCTTACGGTCAGACAAGAAAAGAAATTGTTATACGAACAATAGTTCTATAATAACAAATTTTTTTTCAAACAGTTTAGCCCAATATCTCGAATAAGAACTTAGTACATGACTGGTTCTCCTTAAAATTCAAAATGCATCGGCAATTATTTCAAATTTTTATTTTTGGTAGGAAGATTAATTTTTTACATAATTCGTCTTAAATGCCGTTCACTCATTCGTGGTATAAAAACAAGCTTCAGAGCCGTGAACTACAGAGTACAGACAAATAATTGATTCAATACACAAAATAACTTTGAATCGCAATTGATTTTGACGATTCGCCATAAAATTTCCCGCTATTTTTGAGCTCATAGAGCTTGAAAACAATATTGTTTTTTGTTTCTAACTTGAAAAGATTAACAAGATATTAAAAAACAAGTTGTGGAAGTGCAACAAAAATGTATATGTTTGTCCACATAAGTAGATTTTAAAAATAATTTGAGTAGCAGCATGGTTTTAAAAACACAAATTTTCAAACAAGTTTAGATTAACTTTTAAACTTGACAGCTACCCATCATGATGTCATTTAATTAAAAAATTTTTTATTTATGAAACCTTTAATATCACTTTCGAAACATATCCTTTAGTGACTCCAAAACAAAGAATATTTGAAAAAAAACTTTCCAGCATATTCAATCTTACAATCTTATCTATAATTTATTTCATTTAAATGAAAAATATTATTGCAATTGCAAACATTAATGTTTCAATCACAGTTTTATAAAATTTTTTTTTAATTTATATTTTTTATTATATCAAAGATGGGTCCAATCGAATTATTAGTTGAGGAGTTGTCAATGATTCAATATTATTAAAATAAAAAAAAAAATTGTGATTCGTTGATTTATGTCAGAATTTTTGGTAACTGCATTGTTAAGTCCATTTAATATTCTTCCATTTTTGTTATTTCACTTATTCGTTTAATAAACTTTGCCAAAATTTCTATGGCTCTAAAAATTAAAAACTTCTTTTTTTTCCCCCATATCTACCTATAACTTTTGGATGATTCACTACGGTCTCATTCTGTGAATTTTATATTGTAGCTAATAAAATAAGCTTTAATTTTCACTATAATATTTGTATTTTACTACTTTTCAATTACAGATTTTATCTATTAATTTATTGAAATTCAACATTTGAATTCGTTTTCCGGATTTTGTAAATTAATTAAAAAGTAAAAATTACTTTTTGTGCTGAGTAATCAGTTTTACGTGTAATTATGAAGAGAAATCTACTTTCATTTCAGGCACAGAATTGCCTTTTTTTGTAATGATTTCAATGTAAAAAAGTGAAAATAAACATTAATAAATAATTTTTTAATGTTAACAGTATTGCAATTAAAAGAAATTTTTTTTTTTTTTTAGTTTTTCTTTCTTCAAAATAATTTTCTGAGCTCTTTTCAACTAACAAACAATTTTCATTTTTTTTTTAGTTTTTCGGAGCATACTTTTTTTTCTATTTACAATTTTTCTTTTTTTTCCAGCAATATATTCTTAAAACTGTTTTTATAACGAATAAATAATGAAAAATACTTTTAAAAAATTTTAATTTTTATTTTTTAATAGTCTTGTTTTTTTAGTCTTTTGGAAAACGGGGTCGAAAAAAAATTTTTTGGGAGCTTCTTCCATTATGTAGACATGAATGAAATTCTGAGCCAAATGTTGGCTTATGCGATGAGTGAAAGCAAGACAAATTTAGAGGTTTACGAATTATAAGTTTTCATAGAAATTATTACGAAAAAAATTACCTTGCATTTTAAACGATAAAGGAAAAAACCCTATATTTGAAATAATAAGGAAAATTATGGATTTTTAAAATTTTTTTTTATCCATACTTATGAAATATATTCATTTTGAAGCAAATTCTGAACGTTTTACATAATTTACAAAAGAGATCATGGTCTACTCGTGTGTCTCCTATTATCTCTTTTTCTGGAGTCGTTCGGACGTACACCAATTTTGAGACGAGCTCTTCCGTGAACAATCTGTCTTTATTGAGGATGTATAGTAAATTCGCTTGAATAGTCTAACCACCACGATAGTTACTCGAGTATTCTATCTGCAATAGTTACATTGTTGAATATTGAACATCTCATAATAATATTTTTACGAAAATATCAAAATAAAATTTACACAAAATTTTTTTTTCCGTATATTTTAAGTGATGTGTGCAATGTACAAAATGCATTCTTCTTACCAATTGCTGGTGAGCATTTCCATCCATGCCTGCATAATTATATACCTCCTCCATGGTTTTAAATGGCAAAAAGTCTGGTTTGAATCTACAACCTCTTAGTATTATTTGATTGGTAGCCGATTGTACTCTTGTACTAAGTTTGCTGAAAATATATCAAAGAAAAATTACTTCAGCAATTAAATACGGATAAACGCCCACATCTTCCCCCTCCTCCGTCACTTATGACGAAATTTGGCTGAAAGCTATCTTTTTGAATAAAATGAAGTTCTCAATGATTGTTAGTTCACATGTTAATAAAAACTAGTAATTTTGGAAAAAATAAAAATGATTCATTTTCCCCGAATAAGGTAAGAGCACCAGTACCCAGCCTCTAACCAGTAGTCAGCCAATCATATACTTTGACATTGGTTGAAAATATATATAAATATAATTTTACATGAAATGGCTGAATACTGGTTAAGGGCTGGATACTTAGGAGTACATCGAGGTCACATATATACTATACTAATAGTATACTAAGGGTGTATATTTAAAGTTTCACATCGAAACTTCGAAACTTTTCTTTTATGCTTTGTAGAAAGATGACATACCTTCGCCAGAATAATAAGTTGATGGCCTTATAATAAGTGGACTCTTAAAGAGATTCGGCTATGAAATGAATGTCTGATAAATAAATTATGCTAAAAATTTTAGGACACTCATAAAACTAGAAACAAAAAAAGAAAATAACCAACATAAAATGTAGCTATACAGCATTAAAAATGGATGTGAAAAATTCAATATTTTCAACTAATATTTATACATTTATGTAATAGTACAGTATCTTAAACGGACTGTAGCTACAATTTACTGTTGAAGATTTTTTTGAAAACATGTATAAATAATAAAGCTTTTGTTTCCAGTCAGAAAATATGAAACAAATAATTAATCAGATGCTTAAGAATGTTGATTTCTTTTTTATAAGTTTAAAAAAAAATTGGAAGAAAAAATGTTACCAGACCTTTTTTGTTGATCATTTTATTTTCTATAAGTTATCTTTTATAAAATTTTAAAAATTCTTGTAAGTTCTTTAGTTATTCGCGTTTCAAAGTAAGTTAGGGTGGCCATAAAGAAATGATTTAAAAATTCCCTGATATTTCCTGGTTTCCCAGTAAAGTTTTTCACAATTTTCCCTGATTTAGCAATTTTATTTGGACTATTTAAATATTTAAAGTTTTTATTATATTTACATTTTTAATAATTAAATCATAAGAGAAACCATGAAAAATGGCAATATAATAAATGAATAAATAAATTGATATTGCCTACTTTTGATTATTCGTTCTAAAAAATGTATAAGTTAAAATATTTAATAAGAAATTTTATGATTCCAATAAATTCAAAATACACTGGTTACAAAAATTAAGAGATATTCAAAAAATGTTAATTTTTTTGGTAATTTTCAACAGTTTGTAATTCGAAGAAAAATGGTCGTATAATAAAAACAAAAAATCAAACTGCTGCTTTAAGTGTCTAGTTTTCTGATTTGGGTATTTAAATTTTTTTATTATGCGTGGTTCCGGAGCAATAAAAAATCAATTATCATTATCAAAAAAATTTATAGAAGCTCGAAGACTGTTTTTAAGACAAACAAAAATTTCGTAAATTTTATTTTCGAGTTTTCTTAGGATTATTCCGAAACCGCACATAATAAAAAAATTTACACAAAAAAAAAGGAATTCTTGGGTCAAGAAGAAAATCGTTTCCAAAAATAAATTCTTAAAATAAAATATCCCGAGTAAAAATAAAATTTGACATTTAAAAAATTAAATTTTCATCTTCTGCCGCAACACCACTGCAACACAGCCGTTTGGAGGACAAAACCGCCGCACGCTAAATTTTTATTCTCTGCCGTCATAGCCGCAACACCGCTGCAACACAGCTGCACGCTGTTTATTTCAATCCGAACCGTCGCCGCAACACCGCCGCAACACAGCTGCACGCTATCATAATTTTTTAAAAATCTCTGCCGCAACACCGCCGCAACACAGCGGCTCCGGGTGAAAATATTTATTATTATTATTATTATTATTATTATTATTGCATTTAATTGAATAGAATAGAAATAATTGTAATTATCAAATACTTATTTAATTATATTAATACTTATATATGGCCATATATTAAAATTCTCCAATATATACAATAGCTATGTATAGAAATTTCAAATAAATTAAAAAAAAAGACTTCAGTTACAGTATTTTTTTTTTTTTTTTTTTTTTCGATCAATCATTTTGGTGATGCGGGAATCATCCGATATGTGTTTAATTTAATATCTAATTTAGTAGAAATCTTTTATTACGCGAAAAAACGCTAGAATATCGACTAACCGCGCACGCTTTAGTGGGATTCGAACCCGGGACCTAACGAACGAAGGACCGACGCACTAACGACTAGGCTACGCTACCGACAGTGACTACTGAGTTTACTTGTGCTATACGAGATTGAAAGAATACATTATTTTTAAAACAGCAAAATATAATTGAAAATCTATTATTATTAATAACAAAAAAATTTCTTATTTTTTAACTTCCCGCTTAGAAAATCGATGATTTTCGAAAATTTCGGGAAGTTATTGTTTTCAACCCGATTTTCGAAAATCGAGTTTTCATCAGATGTCGACGTTTTGAGGCCCCAGGAAGCTATTCTGACTATTTTTACAATGATGTCCGAGTGTCTGTATGTGTGTGTGTGTGTGTGTGTGTGTGTATGTGTGTGTGTGTGTGTGTGTGTGTATGTGTGTGTGTGTGTGTGTGTGTGTGTGTATGTATGTATGTATGTAAACTCTTTATAACTTTTTAACTAAGAAACCGATTTAGATGGTTAAGGCGGCAATCGAAAGAGCTTTTTGGCCATCAACTTTTCTGAAAATTTCAGATCATTTGACCAATTAGACTCGAAGATATTGGTCAATTACGAAAAAAAAAAATTTTTTTTTTTAGTTTTTTATTGATTTCTCCGAAACGACTTATACGATCAACTTCAAAATCTAATCAGCTCTAGAACTTAATAAAACGCGTCGATTGTCACCTCAAACATCAAAATCGCATAATTCGTTCGAGAGTTATCGTTGGAGAAAGAAATAGGAAAAAACAGTTTTTTGCGAATATCTTTGAAACGACTCAACCAAAAAATCTAAAAATCTAGTGAGCTTTAGAATCTATTAAAACACATCGATTGCCACCTCAAACTCAAAAATCGGATAATTTGTTTGAGAGTTATTGCGAGTAAAAGACATGCTAAAAACTATTTTTTTCGAAATTAATGGCATGCAAAAGTATTTTTGAGCTCGAAGAGCTCGAAAATGTATTTACTACGATGTTTTCGAGCTCTTTGAGCTCGAAAACAGCGGGAAGTTTTGGGGCTGGCCCGCAGGGTCAATCGATGCCCAGATTTTTTTTTTTCGTGTGCTATAAAATCCGGTATGTAAGTAATTGCGATATGTGTAATTTTGGTTATATAGTTATGTATAAAATTGTTTAAAAAGTATATTGGCTCTAGATATGGCCATGTATGGTCATGTGTAACTCGTTTTTCCTATACGATTAACTACTATGCTTACACTGTAAAAAAATTGCGGAAAAAACGCGGAATGAATACGGAGTGAACGTGGAGTGAATGATTTTCTATTTCTTTTGTCCCCCCGAAGTGAATTTCATTCCGAAGCGAAGTTTTGGAATACATGAATTATAAAAAAAATTACTAATACATAGTGAAGTTAGGTCTTATGTATTTAGACATTTATATTGACTACGGAATAATTACGAGCTCCCTTTACATATATCCATGAGAAATAATTGTTTAAAATTATAATCTGTTAATAATAAAAAATTTTGCTCGTATGAAGTTCAAGAAATCAATTTTACATTTTCGCTCAGTAATATGTTTTGACTCAGCCATGAACTGTCATACAACTTCCATCAATGATACCACGAAAGAAAATTGTATATTGTACCAAAATATAAGCAATTCCCATGAAAATAATGTCACTATAACTATTCAATGATTAAATGTTTTCACTATGTCTTATATAAAATTATAACTTAGTAAGTTACTAAAACATTTTATAAATTTAAAACATAATTTTTCTCAAAATTTCGAAATATGTTTTTAAGTTCGACAACTTGAAATTTTTTTATGCTCTATTTTGAATTGCATGCAATTTTTTTTTAAGTACCATAATTTTATTTAAAAAAAAATACTATGGCCGAAAACAGGCCGATTTAACTTTCAGCCTGTTTTCGGCCAAAGATTTTTGCTCGCGATAATGTTATTAAAAAACAATTTATAATCTGGCCAAAAAAGGGCCAATTCATTTATTGGCGAAATATCGGCCAATTTTCGGCATCTTTAAGCAGAATAAAAATTTTTCGGCCGGTTTTCGGCCTTTTTCAATAAAATTTTACAGTTTCGGCGTGATTCCGGCCAAATTAAGCTGTTTCGGCATATTTTTGGCGAAATATTTTCACCTGGGGCTCGCTGATCATTTTTAATCTGAACTTCAGAATAAGTCACATGATGGTATGCGACTTAGAAAATTGTTTCAAAAATGATAAAATATATATTATTCGTATGTCGAGTGTTGCGGCTATGGTGCAGCGGTGCTGCGGAATTTTGGAAGTTTTTCAGAGAATATTAATATAATGCTATTGTGTTGCAGCGGTGTTGCGGCGGTGTTGCGGAAATTCTAATTTTATTATTTCGTTACAAATTTGTTGCTGCGGTGTTGCGGCGGTGTTGCGGGCATTCAGAGCCCGTGCAGCGCTGTTGCAGCGGTGTTGCGGCTATTTTACGTTTTTACTCGGGATCCTATTTTCTTGTTTGAAAAAAATTTCTCTTGGTAAAAAAAATTTTTTGTTTTCAATTAAAATACATAAAGCTATCCAATCAAGAAATTCAATCTTGATTTAAAACTATAAATTTTTTATTTAAATGTTTCTAGTTTCTCCTAACAAGAAAACAACCTCATTGGCTCAAGAAAATTTTGCTCTTGGTTTTAGAAAATACCAACTCATTCTAAAAACATCGTTCTCTTGAATGTAGTCGATATTGATTCATTTCGATACATCGAGTTCTTAAAAAGAGTCACATTTAACTCACTCCAAGTAAAGATTAATTTCTTTGAAAATTTGATAACATTTAGTTCAAAATAAATGTAGACTTATCTTAAAACGATTAATTTTAGATTTAAAAAATAAAAAAATTCATTTTAAAATTAAATTATCCATCAATGTCGAATAAAAAATACTTTTATTTTAAATATAATAATAATAAATAAGTTCAATTTTAAATTGCTTGTTTTTATTAAAAATTTAAGTCTCAGAATATATACAATTAATCATCAGAGTATATTTTGATTTTATATTACAATACAAAATTTTTTTTGTTTACAAAAATAAATGAAAGGTTATGTTATTTATCCTGGCTTCATTGACACTATCAACTGCATGATATCACACTAAAAGGGAAACAATTTTATATGAATTTAGGATCAGAAATGAAAACAAACTTGACTATCTGATATGATTAAAAACACCATAAATAATAAATAACTTACTTTTTTGAGATATAAACGACACTATTTAAATTAACTTGAATCAGGAAAAAACATCAGATATAATGACTAACAACTACAATAACTCACATTTTTACTGAACACTTTGATTCGAAACAATTTATGTTGAGACAATGTGAATTGTCTTCGTCGTCCTCAGCCTTGCGGTTCCCAATTTTCTCCGTCTCGTTGCCGCCTAAATTCAGTACGTCATAGTGCCATGGTCACATGACTTAATTTTCACGTCGACGCATGTCCGTAAAGGTGAAGTGGGGATAGTTCAGGCGAGTCCCAGACCCTCAATTATCGGTCAATCACTTCGATCCTGGATCACTTAGCGTCTAGACTTGTTATCTAGTATTTATTGGCACTTCTTTTCTATTAATTATATTGATACTATTTCACTTACTATTCTGGCAATTTCACTTGCGATATTATTTTTATTATTTCGTATTGACGGTTATTATCATTATAAATAACGATTTAATAAAGTAAATCATATTGTGCGTTACTGACGAACTGTTCGCGGTATTAATTATTATAACTAGTTAAAAATAAAATATTGTGTATAACTGCGTCATTCCACTGGGAGGAAACATTGTATATTCTGTACCTACGAGGACACTACATTCATTGTAAATTGCGCAGTATTTATTGTAAGTAACTGAATATTATTATAATTGGCAATAAACTTGCATTCTCTAGTTAAATCCATATTACTCTACCTTTCATTCACACTATCTACTTTCTTATTTTACTGGTAAGAATTATTGAACTGTCTATTAAGAATATTATCATTAATTAAGAAGCTGATAAGTTTATTTTATTATAAGAAATCTACCGATAATTAATAAGCCGTGAGGTAAGTTGATGAATTTTATATACGTTGCCGTTTAAATAAGTGCGGGTCCTTGCTTTGCAAGAACCCTAGCCCATTGCTCTGCCCCAATAAAATAAAATTTGTTAGAGGCCAGCCTAAGCCAGGGTTCAACCCGCGAATTCTGGTGGCTGCTGGTGAAAATTGCGAAAGAGAAAAAGCGATTTGTCTCAATGTATATAACTTTGTTAATTGTACATTTAATGAACTAATACCATTAGAATATTTTTGTGTAATATATAATTGCACACATACGGTGATAGCGCTGAACAGACTAGTTTCATTTTTTTGCGATCTTCGGGCATCTCCGTGTATACACAAAGTAGTGTCCGAAGTAGAGAAGCAGCATAGACCCGAGTGCCGCTGTTACCCGAATGCTGCTATGGACAAAAACCAAGAGCTTGAATTTTTTTTATTTTTGTTTCCAGCAATAGCCACTAGTTGGTTTAAGAAATTTGACTCCTTACGTAGAGAAGTTCAATTTCGTAGAGTAAAATATTCTATACATAAATGAAGAAATTCGACATATTAATTCAAAAAATAATTTACTTTCTTTACTAATTTTTCTTTTTGAACTGAGATGATATATTTTTAACTTGAAAATTTAACCCATTTGAGTCGAAAAAATAACTTTTTGAATCAAAATAATCAAAATTAAGAGAAAATTTTCTTCAATCAAGATATTTTCCATTTTCCTAAATATTCTCTTGACTCAAGATAATTCTCTTTGAACCAAGATAACCTTTCGTTCAGTGTAAGGCTAGATTAGAAAATCAGATACTTGAAGCTAAAATCTGCTTTTTTTGTTTTCCGAGATACAATCTGTTGAAAATCACTTGGAAATTTGTAATTTTTGTGATATTCCTTAATTTTTATAACTAATGTAGAATTCAAAATTTTTTTTATTCTTAACTGCTACACGGAGAAAAAAATATAGTAAAATTTACTAAAAAATATGGGAATAATTACTAAATTTAGATAGTAATCTTGGAACGCTTATGATTTATAGGAAAAAATCATAAACAGATAAGTGAATTTTACTATCCGGTTTAGTAAATTTTACTATATTAGAATGGAAAAAAATATAATTAAATTTTTATTAGCTTTTAACTTTTTATTATTATTACTATCATTTTAATTATTATTGTTATTTATGCCATCTGTATTACTGTCGGGGTTGATTTTTGTTTTTTGAAAAATCACTTGTTCCAACCGAGATTCGAACCCTGATCTCCCGCGCACGAGTCCTTTCCTATGTCTCACGGCCTGATATCTCCTTTGAACTAATGTCTCAGAACTTGTAATACATATTTGTATATGCTATTCCCACCAAATTGAAATTTTATCTATACATAGTAGAATTTATTATACATATAGTAAAAAAACATAATCGTGTTAGCAAACAATACATTGCGTATAGTAATTTTTAATATTTTGTATAGTAACAAATCATATATTGTATTAGAAAATGAACTTTCTTAAATTTGTATTTATTAAAAATACTTATAATAAAATTTACTATACAGATAGTAAAAAATACAATTGTGTTGGTAAAAAATGCATTACGCATAGTAGTTTTGAATAGCTTATTGTGTAATTATTACTAACTAGTAAATTTTACTAAACGTTTAGTAATAATTACAATGCAGAATGTATTTTTTCCTATCTGTTGGTAAATTTTACTATAACCTTGTAATTTTTACTATATTTTTATCTCCGTGTACAATTTAATTCCCGGATACTTTTCGAAATTCCCTAACATTTTCATGATATTTTCCAGTTACATTAAATTCCGTGATAATTCCCGATATTACAATTTTCCCCAGTTCGTGGCCACCCTGTTGAAGTCAAAAAAATACCAAAAATTACTATGAATTTGATATATATATACATATATATATATATATATATATATATATATATATATATATATATATATATATATATATATATATATATATATATATATATATATATATATATATATATATATATATATATATATATATATTAGACTGTTTCAAAAAAAATAACTATTTTTTTTCTTCATTATATCGAAAATATTGTTCTCTAGTAACTGGTAGAGCACTCGGCGCGATACCGACATGGTCTGGGTTCGATTCCCAGTTCGGGCTATATTTAAATACAGTAGAAACCTAAAGCATGCAAACCTTCTCAATAAGACAATTTATAGATAAATTGAGAAAAATATAGATAGCCCGAACTGGGAATCGAACCCAGACCATGTCGGTATCGCGCCGAGTGCTCTACCAGTTGAGCTATCCGGCACTATACTATATTCCGTTCAATTTGATCTATAACTTATTGAGCCACACCGTCCATCGTACGGTATCACACCATTTAAATATAGTGCTCTATCAATTACCAAAATACTAAAAAAAATTTTTTTTTTAATTCTTTCGTTAACGGTTTCTCTTAAACGAATAAACCGATTTTGATCGTCGAGGTATCATTCGACGTGGCTTGTTAAATACTATAAGCACTAGAAATTTAAGTTTGATCGGTAGGGAACGTTCGGAGATATTTCAAAAATAAAATGTTATCTAAAATGTATTTTTTGAATAACTTTTAATTCGCGTGATGGATTGATTCTAAAATCTAACAAGCTCTGAAACTTTGCAAGCCGCATCGAATGCCACCTCAACCATCAAAATCGGTTTATTCGTTTAAGAGAAACCGTTAACGAAAGAATTAAAAAAAAAAATTTTCTTTAGTATTTCGGAAATTTCTCAAAAACGACTAGATAACTCAATTTCAAAGCCTGATCAGTTGTAGAACTTAATAAAACGTGTCGGTTGCCACCTCATCCCTCTGATCCGGTTTTTTCGTTCGAGAGGTATCGTTGCAGAAAAAATGGCAAAAACCGTTATTTTTCGAAAACAAAGGCATACAAAAGTATTTTCGAGCTCGAAGACCTATGCATTGTTTAAGCTGGAAACATTTCTTCACGGCGCATGGACTCTTTGAAAAGAAAAAAATTTTGAATATTTTTGTCCTGCGATATTTTTCAAGTTTATGCAATAGTTGTAGCTCTAGAAAATTGATTATCAAAATGCACCGAAACTTGAAGTTTCAAACTTTAAAATATTTTTTTTTTTTTTCAATCTTGATATCATTATTTTTCATGGAGATACAGTCTTGGAAAAGTTTAGTTCAGTTTAGTTTATTATTATTATGCCAAGGCTAGTGCCGAATGGCAAAAGGAAAAATATACGAAGAAGTTTACATTATTGTGCAATATAAGCTTCTTACACCTAAGGCATTTTACATAGAAAATATTATAAAGATAGATTAACTTTACATAATATAAAATAATAGATGAATACAAAATTTAGAATTAATAAAGAATTAACTAACAACGATATAAAAATTTAAGAGTCGTTAAAAAATAAAGGTAAATTTGCTAAGAATCTGAAGACTAACAATAAGAACCAGAAAATTGAGAATAAGAAAAATTGACTAGAAGTTTAGAATTTAAACATCGAGTTTAAATAAATAATCAAACATCTTATTTTTTAAAACTTCTAAGCTAGACGAATTAATAATATCCTCTGGTAATTCTTCCCAAAGTCGTATCGCTGTAACGACGAAGGAAGATTCATATCGAGTTGTACTGAAATTCGGCAACTTAAAGAGAATATTATTTTTCTTTGCTGCTAGTCTCTCAGAGCGTCTTACTGAAGGGTCTTCTTGGAATAATTCACGTAAATAGCAGGGTTTACCAATTTCTAATAGTTTGTAAAAATAGCAAGAGGTATAATAAATTCGACGACTCTTTATTGACAGCCATCCCAATTTACGTCTGTAAGGCGAAACATGTTCATCTCTCTTTAGACTAAAGATGAAACGTATTGCTGAGTTCAGAGAACGTTGGAGTTTACTATTATTATCATAAGTTGAATTCAATAATACAATGGAACAATAATCAATTAATGGTAAAATAGTTGCCGATACAAGTTGTTTTTTAATTGATGAGGAATAAATATTTCTACGTAATTTCAAGCTATATAATGCCGAGTTGATTTTACTTATCATTTTTGATATGTCTAAATTCCAAGATAAATTACACATTAAGTGAAGTCCAAGACACTTGGTTGATTCCACATAAGGGAGTGCCACACCATCAATTTCAACCTTAGGAATACCTTCTCGAAGAAGAGCTTTTACCTTATTATTTGAGCCTAATAACAAAGCTTTGGTTTTAAGAATATTTACTTTCAACCCATTATCTCTAGCCCAATTGACTACTGCTTGAGCATCTAAGTTCAACTGCCTAGTAGCTTCATGAATTTGATAAATATAACAATGTAAATAGATATATTCGTCATCAGCAAATAAACCATGGCTACAATAAACAAGTCGTTTTGCCACAGAGTTCATAACAATTAAAAATAATATTGGTCCAAGAACAGAACCTTGAGGAACTCCAGAAGTTGTATCTTCAAACCCAACTGGCTTACCATCTACATCAAGTACAGATTGGGATCTATTTGATAAGTAAGACAAAAACCATTTAACAGTCTCAAGGTAAAAGCCTAATTCAATCAAAGTTTTCATTATGATTTTATGATCAACATAATCAAAAGCTTTGGTCAGATCAAATAAAACCATTAGCGTTAGCTGATTATTATTCATTGCTCTAGCAATATCATCAGTAAGCTTTAAAAGAGCGGATTGCGTACTATGATGTTTTCTGAACCATGACTAGTATTTATCTAAAAGATTATTATCCTCAAGGTATGTAACTACTTGATTAGCAATTATTCTCTCAAAAACCTTACTTAGATGGGAAGTATTAGCAATAGGTCGAGTATCAGAGAGAGAACGCGGTAGGGAAATTTTATTTAATGGTAAGATGTAAACTGCTTTCCAATCTTGAGGGAAGATACCTGTATTAAGAGATCTGTTAAAAAGCTCTGTGAGAAAAATGGCAATTTGGGGAATGTAATTTTTTAGCCATTGAAGATTCAATTCATCCGGACTTTTACCCTTTGATTTACTAAGAGTGAGATGAAGAGCTTTTGTTACATCAACGATGTCAATCACATTCCATACAAAGGATCAATTTACAAGACTACTGTATGACGATTTAATTTTATCAAAAGTTGCTTCATTACATGGTGGATGTTGTCTAACTATAGCTGCAAAGTGCTTGTTTAATTCTCTCGGGTCAAAAAAATTTAAAGGCGAGGAAGTTGAACCTTTAACTAACCCCAAGTGCTTAAGTTTACTCCACACATTAGAAACTGAAGGAATATAACTTAATGCATTACATAAGTAATTTTCACGGGCTCTAGTTAGTTCAATTTTTAATAACTTTCTCTTAATTTTAAAAAGATTTAATAGGTCTTTATCATTATTTCTTTTAGCATGTTTATATAGAGTATCACGCTCTTTGCACTTAGCTTTAAGTTCTTCCGTTACCCAAGGATTAGGAGCACAAGTAACTTTGCGTGAGCGAACAGGTGCAAATTTATCAAGATTTGAAATAATAGTAACATGAAATAGGCTAGCTAAATAATTGGGATCAGCATTGTCTAAGAGTTCTCTGTCAATTTTAAGAGATTGCATAAGGGTATTACGTAGAGCATCATGATTAGTTTTAGAAAAGTCCCTATAAGTTACAACTTTCGCAACGGGCTTCGAGATATTAAAAGCATAATCACATAAAAGATAATCATGTCCATTTATAAAAGGGTGACTGGATTTCTGAAAATTAGCTATTTTAGATTGATTATCAAGAATAATAACATCTAACCACGAGTCTTTGTTATTAGAATGATGGGTAGCACCAAACGGAACACAATATAACGATTATTCCGAAATAAATGACTGTAAATGGTTAGGTATTTTGGAGAGTTCCAATAGATCAAAATCCAGATCACCTGTAATTATCAAATTATTGTAATTTACCATCAATTTAGAAATAACATTAAAAAATTCATCAAGGTGATTACCTTGTGGTCTACGATAGATCACCGATAACAGTAAGTGATTACCAGATGATGATATGATATCAAGAATTAAATATTCAGGCTGATTAATATTGTCTGTGATAGGTATATAGATGACTTTGGCTTTTAGAGACTTATGAACCAGGCATGCAACACCACCACCTTTAATGAAGCAACCATTTTCGGGATGAATTAAACCTCGATCTCTTCTAAAGACTGTAAAGTTTTCTAAGTTAAGTGAAGAGTGATCTTGTAACGGTTTAAGCCATGTTTCAGTTATAGCAATAATGTGTGGTTTTGTATGAGCAACTAGATCTAGAAGCTGGGCAAGATGACCATTAAAACTATTAATATTCAAACTTAAGAGCCTTACAGCCTTACAGGAAAAATTATTAATAAATTTCTAAAAATTTTTTGTTCCTACAATTAATTGCAAAAGTGTATTCAAGTTGATGAGTTCCTCATATCAAATGATGTCTCCAATAAAGAAAAGAATAAGATGAATTCATGGTGATTTAGCATAAAAAGACTGGTTTTCTATTGAACCTGAAGTTTCAAACGTTGTCATCCAAAAAGTTTTTAGTCAAAATATTTTTCCATATTTCGGACTAGAAAATTATCTAGTAAACTTAACCAATAAAATAAATCCATAATTTTTAAAACAAAAATTTATTAAACAGCAACATTTGAAACTTCAGATTAATATTTTTTCATTCGAACAATAGAAGGAACCTGACTACTATCTGGTTTTAAAGAATTGACTCTAAATTTAAAACCCGAATTGAACCCGACTAGAATTTCCCATAAGGACCTGACGAGATCCTTATCAGGTTAACCTCATTTCAATTAAGGTCCCGATCAGGGAATCCTGACGAGGATCTTGTTTGGATATAACGCTTCAGGCCCATTAGGTCCTTATCAGAATTACCTTATAAGATCCTTACCAGGATATCCTCATCAAATTCTTATCAGGATTACCTTAGTAGTAATTATCTTTATAAAAATATTAAATTGCAACAAAAAAATGAGAGAATTTTAATTCGATTGAGAACGTTATCTATTGTATTGAGAGCATTTATGAAAGGAAGTAAACATGGTTTTTATTGATGAAAAAATCCCGATGACTGCTGGGCTCGAACCTGCGTCCTTCTGATTCAAAGTCCTCGATGCTATCCACTGCGCTGACATACATATGTGATCTTGAAAGTGTAAATATAATATTCATTATGATGTAAAAAGATAACTGATAAAGAAGTAAAAAATCCGTGCTGCAATGATCGACGTGATTTTTATATAATATTCTTTTATACTTTGTTTAATTTTTAGCCTGTAAATAAAATAATGCTTGAAAGGATGAAATAACTTTCATTTTGAATAAGGATATCCTGATGAGGTCCTTACAAGGAACTTGTTAGTTTGCCCTAATAAGGCAAACCTTATATTAACCTGATAAGGTCCTTATGGTACTTCAGGCAAATCAGGAAGAAATTCTAGTTGGAAAGTTCCTTTTGCTCCTATCCAAACTTTCTTAAACCTACAAAATTTTTGACCCGAGACATAAACAATTTAATATTGGAAACCATGGTTTTTGAGAGGTATAAATCCAAGCAATATCTTTGATTACTTCAAACTTCGTCAATCAAAAAAAACTTTTAACTTTCTACTAAGAAAATTGTTAATTTTCGAAAATTCGGGAAGTTATTGGTTTCACCCCGATTTTCTAAAATCGAGTTTTCATCGGATTCTGATGTTTTGAAGTCCTAGGAAGCTATTCCGACTATTCTCAGAATGATGTCCGTGTGTGTGTGTGTGTGTGTGTGTTTATGCGTGTGTGTGCGCGTGTGTGAGATGGTTAAGGTGGCAATCGAAAGGGTTAGTTGGCTGTCAACTTTCCTGAACATTTTAAATCGATCGATCAAATGGCCTCTGAGATATAGAAGCAATACAAAAAGAATTTTTTTTTTCAGTTTTTTTTAAATTTTTCAGAAATGGCTCAATTGATCAATTCAAAAATCTAATCAGCACTATAATTCAATAAAACACGACCATTGTCACCTCAGTCATCTCAACCAATTTATTCGTACAAAAGAAATCGATCTAGAAAGAAATGGTGAAAAACGGTTTTCTTCAATTACCTTCAAAGAGACTCATCCCATCAATTTCAAAATTTTATCAGTTCTAGAATTCAATAAAACGCGTCTCGACTGCCATCTCAACCATCAAAATCGGTTCATTTGTTCAAGAGAAACTGTTAACGAAAGAATTAAAAAAAAATTTTCAACTTCCCGCTAAGAAAATTGTAAATTTTCACAATTTCGAGAAGTTATTGTTTTTACCCCGATTTTCGAAAATCAGATGTCGACGTTTTGAGGTCCTAGGAAGCTATTCTGACTATTTTCAGAATAATGTCCGTGTCTGTGTCCGTGTCCGCGCCCGTGTGTGTGTTTGTGTGTGTGTGTGTGTGTAGGTGGATGTGTGTAAACTCTGTGTAACTTTGGAACTAATGAATCGATTTGAATCGAAAGGGCTTGTTGGCCATCAACTTTCCTGAAAATTTCAGATCACTTGATCGAATAGACTCGAACATAGTAGTGAGACAGGCCCCGATAACGCAGTACCCTTCCTTACTGACCCTCGCGGATACCTCCTGCCGGTAACTTATCGTATCTGCTGTCGGTAATTCGTACATATCTGAGGTCGATGAGCGTATCCGCCGTCGGAAAAGTAGATGTCTATATTACCGACTGATTTCGGTGTTAATCGGCGGTCAATTATCATGCGTATGATGACAAAATACTGTCACACTATCATCTGAGATGATACCTTACCGTATACCAGCTCTGATAATAGCATGACATGTATTTATATGATGATCATTCTGAGGATTTATATATTGAAACAGGGGGTAGGACGAGCACTTGCGAGAAGCTCTGATGCCACTACCATCTAACGGTTTAGTTCTTCCCCCAACCCTCTTTTTAGCGGATAACGTCACCCAGCGTATCTGAACTAGCTTTTTATGAGGTAGAGTGGGAAAAATGAAGCTGCGCAAATGCTTGAACGATCTTCTGCGCTGTTGCTAAGCTCATATTTCAGACCAAGTGGGGGTAATTCGAACCTGCGCAATAGCGTCTTTTTACCCGATTACATCATCTTCTGCGCCATTAACCGTTACTAAGCTCACATTTCACACTAAGTAGAGGAATATGGACCTGCGTCGTTTTACCCGATTACATCATCTTTTACGTCATTAGACAGGTTCAAACTCGTTTTTTTCGGTAACTAAGAGGGTGAAAAAAGAGTTTAACGGGTGGCTCTCGCACCCATATGCATCAGTCTGCCTAAGTTTTTTGAAGCAAAAACTACCGTTGTACTTGCAAAAGGTGCATTTTATCTTCAAGTTTCAAAGTGTACCATCATCGAAACTAATCCACCAGTAAGTATTATTTCTCATTATTCTAGCGTACACTAATACTTCTTACTTATATTTTCTTATAACATGTCTTTTTTCATCTATCTTTAAGTGTCAAAATTCGAGCTCCCAGCTATCAATCAAGTCAACTGTTTGGCAATTATTTTGCCAACAAAAAAAAAGCAAGAATTGGAAGTAGATAAATTTTATCAAATAACCGAGATCAAAAAAATAAAGACGCAGTACGGGCCCGAAGTCATTGCACATCTAAACAATGAATTCTCCATCTATTTTCCAACCCGGAAAAACAACGAACTCCTGGGCGGTGACGAAGGAAAATCAAAAAGCCTGAGTGAAATGGCAACCGAAGATTCGCTTTATCTCAAATTTCTTGGAACCAAGTACAATAAATTTGAATTCGTGTCTCAACAATCACCAGTTTCAGTATAGTTTCGGAAATTTTATACATATATGTATATATATATCTTTAATAACCATTGTGAGCATAATAAACATAAAAAAAATTTCTATCAATTAAAATATTCTAAATCAGTGTTGAAAAAAATTTTTTTTATCTTAAGTTACCCTTACCATCATACTCTTAAGATAAAATCCGATATAATCATATACAAACCAACTTACCACTTGTAAAACATTGATCATCGTAGGGTAAGTAAGAAGTTCTATTTGTACCTAAAAAGAAGTCCAATAATCGAAGACTTCTGCGCACCATAAGGTTTTTCGAGGGCTAGGAAATTCATGAATAGAAGTAGGGATGAGAATTTAAATATATAATCCGACAAAGATGACAAACACCGACGCATGCGCATAATAAGTATATCATCACAAATTGAAGAGTATGGCGTTTTTATCAATATATTAATATAATAATAATAATTATAATAATAATAATAATAATAATGATGATAATAATCATAATAATAATAATAATAATAATGATAATAATAATAATAATAATAATAATAATAATAATAATAATAATAATAATAATAACATACGGGTATAACATACGAGGTTGTCAATTTCACAGCAGATGAAGACGACTTCCTTATGCAAATTGTTCATAGTCATGAAAATAGGCATAAGGGAGCGTTTTTATATAAGGCAGCGATGTACGCGGCGAAATCCCTCGGTCTTGGAAGAGTAAACCCGCATATTGAACTCTCTAAGGAGGAATTTAAGACGGTCATCAGGAATGCTGAGCAACAAAAACTGCTTAGTACGCATATGGACAAGTCCATGCACAGCGTGTTCTTTAAACACGTGCGTGATCATGGCTTGTCCACACAGCTGACGTTTTCCTTCCTCGAGTCAGCTGGCCTGATGTCCGAGACCGAAGGATACATCTTTGCCTGCCAAGATGGTGTTATTAACACTCTCGAATACCGTGCTAAAGTACTCCAGATGCAGCTACCCGACACATTGTGTAGGGTGTGTAAGCAACATCCTGAGACGCTTATGCATCTTTTGTCAGCATGTCCTGTGCTGGCAAGAAATGCATATGTTCAGCGTCACAATGCTGCTCTGCGAGTACATTATTACCATCTTTGACACACGCACGGTATCGATAAAACACCAGTGCTGCCTTACCTGCCAGGAGATATTCCGCAAGTTGTTGAGAATGACCGTTGCCGTATTTATTGGAACGTGCCATTCGCAACAACGCGAAAAATCGATCATAATAAACCTGATATTGTGCTCTTCGATAAAACCGCTCGTAACATTTATGTTATTGAGTTTTTAGCTCCGGCTGAGCATAACATCACGGTAAAAGAGAGCACAAACACAAGATATATCAGGATCTCCTGTTTGAAATTGGCAAACTTTACCCAGGCTACCGTGTCAAGCTTGTCGCACTCATTGTTGGCGTCCTAGGAGGGATGAAACAGTCTTTTGTGTCTGCATTGGCTAAAATCCCAACTTGTTTATCGCAAGTTGAGTTTTTGGCATCGCGGATGCAAAAGGCTGTGATACTCGGATCCCTCCGTCTCCTAAGGCAACGAAACTTGGCCTGCTGCGCATGCTGATCATCTTGTTGATGAAGCATCGCAGCAGTAACGATTTGGCGCTCAGGTGAGGCCCTCGGTAGAGTCGGACTACCGGGGATAACCCCCTGAGCATTTAACTAAAAGAAGGAAATAATAATAATAATAATAATAATAATAATAATAATAATAATAATAATAATAATAATAATAATAATAATAATAATAATAATAATAATAATAATAATAATAATAATAATAATAATAATAATAATAATAATAATAATAATAATAATAATAATAATAATAATAATAATAATAATAATAATAATAATAATAATAATAATAATAATAATAATAATAATAATAATAATAATAATAATAATAATAATAATAATAATAATAATAATAATAATAATAATAATAATAATAATAATAATAATAATAATAATAATAATAATAATAATAATAATAATAATAATAATAATAATAATAATAATAATAATAATAATAATAATAATAATAATAATAATAATAATAATAATAATAATAATAATAATAATAATAATAATAATAATAATAATAATAATAATAATAATAATAATAATAATAATAATAATAATAATAATAATAATAATAATAATAATAATAATAATAATAATAATAATAATAATAATAATAATAATAATAATAATAATAATAATAATAATAATAATAATAATAATAATAATAATAATAATAATAATAATAATAATAATAATAATAATAATAATAATAATAATAATAATAATAATAATAATAATAATAATAATAATAATAATAATAATAATAATAATAATAATAATAATAATAATAATAATAATAATAATAATAATAATAATAATAATAATAATAATAATAATAATAATAATAATAATAATAATAATAATAATAATAATAATAATAATAATAATAATAATAATAATAATAATAATAATAATAATAATAATAATAATAATAATAATAATAATAATAATAATAATAATAATAATAATAATAATAATAATAATAATAATAATAATAATAATAATAATAATAATAATAATAATAATAATAATAATAATAATAATAATAATAATCATAATAATAATAATAATCATAATAATAATAATAATAATAATAAGAATAATAATAATAATAATAATAATAATAATAATAATAATAATAATAATAATAATAATAATAATAATAATAATAATAATAGTTTATTGTTTCTTTAGCTTATAGCTATTTATACATCAATTTTTTATTTAATCCTATACAATCAATTAATTAAATAAATTAGGCAAGACAATACTGATTTCACGCTAACTATATCTTATTAAAATATCCAATACTCTCTTTAACATAATTTTTTAGAAGTATTTTGAAAATTTTTATTCTATTTTCATTTCTGAGTTCATCATTTAGACTATTGTACCATTGATATCCCTTATATATAATAGATTTTTCGGCAGTATGAGTTCGGGTGTGCATTATTTTAAGTTTCGTTTTATTTCTAGTGTTATAATTACTATGATGTGCCTTTATTTCCTCATATAGGTAATCAGGATAAAGTTTATTTCTTATTTTATGTACAAACAAGCAGGTGTTATAAATTACTCGTTGCCGCACTGACATCCATCCTAAGGTTTCGAGCATTAATTTAATGCTGGTATACCGGTTGACACCTAAAATAGCACGCATCGCTCTATTCTGAAGTTTTTGTAAATGGTCTAATTGATCCTCGGAATAATTTATCATAATTGTATTGCAATATTCAAAGTGTGGGAAAATTATCGTTTTATAAATTTGGCACTTAGTGTTACTACTTACAGAATATCTAATTCTATTTATCACATTTATTTTCCTGGCAATTTTACGACTAGTATAGGCTGCATTCCCTTTAAAATTCAAATTATCATCTATAATAATTCCTAGATATTTCGTTTCCCGTACATATTTTAATTTTATACCGTTAATTGATAGCTTACAATTATCTCTTATATTCTTAACACGTTGATCATGGATGATCATATATACAGTCTTATTTACATTAATTTTTAGCTGATGTTTTTTTAACCAACTATTCAGAATTTCCAGACTATTATTCAACTTCCTCTCAATATCAGAAATATTATTACCACACACAGATAACCTCATATCATCTGCAAATAGTTTGCAGTCAACACCTAATCGTTTAAATATCGTTATTACCTCATTTATATAAATTATAAACAGCAAAGGACCTAACTTAGACCCCTGAGGTACCCCAAATTGAACTTCACTTTCCTCCGACAGCTTATTCTGAAATTTTACTCTCTGCTTTCTTTCATATAAATAGGATTCAAACCATTTTAACACTACACCACGTATTCCCAAGTTATGCAGTATTTTCAGTAATATTTTGCGATTAATTGTTTCAAACGCACGATTAAAGTCGACGAATACAACACCAATATACAAACCTTTATCTAAATCTTTTCGCCAACTTATTACAGAATGCTGAATAGCAGTCTCGCATGAATGATTTTTTCTGAAGCCTGATTGCTCCGAATTAATTATATTATTCTTCTCAACAAATTTATCAAATTGTATTTTTACGACATGTTCCAATAGTTGTTCGTATATCGGCAGTGTATTTATCGGTCTTTGATCTTCAGCTCGCATACTTCCTACTACTTTTTGAATAGGTGTAACTGTCGATATTTTCCATAAGTCTGGTACTATCCCTAATTTAAGAGAGTTATTTAACATGTACAATATTATATCACTTCTCGCACTCCATATAAGCCTAACAATTTTTGCATTAACTTCATTCTTTGAACCTTTCTTACAGTCAAGATTATTTATTGCCTTATCAATTATACTGTAGTCGATGTTATCAAATACTTCCCATTTATTTACATTACAAACATTATTTTCAGCATGCGTGTTATTCCCATCACAATCTATCTCTCTAACAATATTGTTAATACTATCAATGAAGTATTTATTCATTCTATTCGGTATCAAATGACTATTAGTTATAACTTCATTCCCAATTTGAATTTCATGCACATTTGAATAACTTGCTTTCTTATCACCCACCAACTCTTTTAGTGCTCTCCACATTTTTTGAGGATTGCTTCTGTTGTTATCAATATGACGTTCATAGTATTGTTTCTTACTTTTTCTTAATTCATCAACTACTTTATTACGTAATGATTTATAATAATTGATATTCTCTAATGCTTGAGAATTCTTAGCTAATTTAAAAGCCTTATCTCTATTTTTTATAACCTTTATAATTTCCCTATTTATCCAGGGCTTATTGTCCCATCTATGTTTTACAATTTTCTCTCTATAGGGCGCTACATAGTTTAGTACATCTACTACGTTCATACTAATCTGTTCAATAGCTAAATTAAAATTTTTTACTTTATTGTCATCATCATGAATATCACACAAGTTAATATCTGCGTTATTAAATTTTTTTATCAATTCTGTTTGAAAAACATTGTCATCAAATTTAGAATAATCTCTACCGCAAACTACAGAGTTCTTATTTAAATTATGCATACCATCAATCTCTACATAAATGATATTATGATCCGAGATTTTTGGCGTTGTCAATACTTTTGAATTCACTTTAAAATTTGTGAAAACTAAATCAATTATCGTTTCGGAATTAAAAGTCGATCTTGTCGGAGCATTAATATTTTGTTTCAATCCTATATACAACATTCCTTCTATTAGTCTTCTTGCATAGAAATTGTTTTTTAATATATCAATGTTAAAGTCACCTACTATCATTAATCTTCCTACATCTACTAATTTTTCAGCTAATTCAAGAAACTTATCACAGAATACATTTACACTGGAACTCGGCGATCTATACAAATTACATATTAACAACTTTTCCTTGACATTCTGAATCTTTATACAGTTTATCCATGAACCAATAATTAATTCCACACTGCTTACCGTAACCTTATAATTAATATTCCTTTTTATATACGTGATCACTCCTCCCGTTCTGCTATTACACGTATTAGTTCTTATCATGTTATAGTTTGTCATCGCAATTTCATGGTCTAATATATCTTCTGTTACGTGAGTTTCACACAAGCATATGATATCTGGTTTCATTGCACTAATTATAATCTCTATTTCATCCTTTCGATTTATCAGTCCACATATATTAACTGCTATAATACTCAGCATAGTCTTCTTAAGATTTCCAGATTTCAACATATCCGATTGCTATTGTTCCGCATACAGGGTGTTGATTTGTCTCTTATTTAATAATTTAATAAATGAACTACAATTCCTATCCGTAGCAGAATGATTTGTATCAATGTCTTTAAGTTTGAATTTATCAATCGCATCCACACAGTTCACACATTTAGTATATTCCTTTTTACACTCACTTTCGTGATGATTTTCTGAGCACAGTCTGCATACCTCTTTATGAGTACAATTATTTGCAACATGATCGAACTTCCAGCATCTAAAGCACCTTAGTAAGTTAACATGATTAAATACTCTATAGTTATTTCATCCAAATCTTATTCTCCCTTGAGTAACAAATTTTTCATGGATTGCTGGGCTTACCTCCATGATTATTGATCCAAAATCTTTCGTTGTTGGATATTTTTTTTTCACTTTCAATTTATCATTTACTATTCCGTTGCATTTTCTATTTAACCACTCATTCTGATTTATTAAATTTTTTACAATCTTGTCATCACTCATCTGTATAATAATAATAATAATAATAATAATCATAATAATAATAATAATAATAATAATAATAATAATAATAATAATAATAATAATAATAATAATAATAATAATAATAATAATAATAATAATAATAATAATAATAATAATAATAATAATAATAATAATAATAATAATCATAATCATAATAATAATAGTAATAATAATAATAATAATAATAATAATAATAATAATAATAATAATAATAATCATAATAATAATAATAATAATAATAATAATAATAATCATAATAATAATAATAATAATAATAATAATAATAATCATAATAATAATCATAATAATAATAATAATCATAATCATAATAATGATAATAATAATAATAATAATAATAATAATAATAATAATAATAATCATAATAATAATAATAATAATAATAATCATAATAATAATAATAATAATAATAATAATAATAATAATATAATAATAATAATAATAATAATAATAATAATAATAATAATAATAATAATAATAATAATAATAATAATAATCATAATAATAATAATAATAATAATAATAATAATAAAAATAATAATCATAATAATCATAATAATAATAATTATAATAATATCATGATCTAAGGAAGGGAAAGGGGAGTTTTTCAAAAACAAAAAAATTCAAAATGTAAGTATAAATTATTTTAGTGTTAAAAAAAATAAAAAACTATTTTCTACAAAACTTAAAATGCCTTACGCAGCTATTCTAAATATATCGATCATTAATAAAAATTCTTAATTAATAAAAATTGAATCTAAAGATATTTAAACATTAATATATTCAAAAAAAAAAAAACAAAAAGTATTTTATAAAAACCTTAACGCAAACTTATAAAAAACTCAATCTTCATCTGATGATGATGACGATGATGATGGATCCGGTGTCGGATCGTCAATACCATCATCGCTACACGGAAAGAAAATTCGACCAAAATTTACGATGTTAACATCGTAATCGTGGACTAGACTTTCATTGGCGTCAATTTTTAAATGTCTTATTTTAAAATTTACTCTAGTCTTTGTTAAAATTACGATGTTAAATAGTAAAGAATACAACTTACATTGTAGTTTTAACAAAGACTATAGTAAATTTTGAAATAAGACATTTAAAATTTGACGCCAATGAAAGTCTAGTCCACGATTACGATGTTAACATCGTAAATTTTGGTAGAATTTTTCTTCCGTGTACTTTCGTAATCATCAGGCCAATATATTTAAAGAGGGCCATTGTTAGCCACAACGCCCTGAGCGTTCAGGTTTGCACTTTCAAAATATGGTGTATCATCATCGACATCTCGGAACCACCAGCACATCGCCTCAGAGAACACACCCAATTCGACGGTGATCTCTCCGAGCGTGGAAATAACACCATCAGGATCTTCAACACCTGGTTGAAGGACAGCATTGATTTCATTGAGGATCCCATCAGTCAAATTTTGATCTATCTAACTTTGTGGCATTAGGACGCTGTAAGTTAGGTTCAACAAAACCACGTCTAAAAAAAAATATATATTACAATAACCATATTATGAAAATATATTTATAAAAATATAATTAGAAAAAAAATTAAATAACACAAATCTTACCATTCAGAGCTTCCGTCAAAGAAAGTGGTGGAAGTTCGATTCCATATACTCCTTGAAATTCTGGGAACTGCTCCGCCAATGAATTTGGACTAAATCGATAGTGGTGTGGTGATGGTATCAGATCCCCCGGTCTTGAAAAAAACCAACACAACCGAGCGTTCCACACTCTCAAAATTGAGGGCACACCGACCGCTGTTATCGTTGCTCCATTCAGCTGCTGTCCTGCCGCAATAATATCTCGGAGGAATGGTAGAATCAACCGCCATATTAGGCCGATTGCATGATCGGCCCACTCATTCGGAATGATGTATCCATATGAAAGACCGTTCATCATTTTTTTGAAAACTGAAACATAAATGAAAAAAAATAGCGAGTTTTTTCAATCAACATTTTCTCACGATAATTTGAAAGATTATTATTTACTTCCTCGTTATATTGACGCTGACAATAATGATGATAAGAGCAAAGATTCTATTGAAAACCTATAAATTGTCATATGCAGAAAATAATTTATGATTATAAAGTATAAAAAAATAACTTATAATTATAAGAAATCATTCATAATTATAAAAAAACGGAGACTTACAGTTCTCAAAATCAGGATAATGATAACTGGTTCTTATTCAACCTGTAAAAAATAAAAAAAAAATAAATAAATAAAAAAAATGCATAATTAATTAATTAAAAATCACGCATCACCTCTAATACCTAAAATTTTAGCAAATCATACATACTTACTATTGGTTTAGATTAATTAAAACTCACAAATTATTTAACACTAAAAAAAACTTGAGAAAAACTATATCGTAGTTTGCTCTTAAACTGTCGAAACGCTTATGATCAAACTTGAAATGAAATCTAGCAGCATTTGAAAGAAGGCATTCATTGTTTTGTCAACAAGTATCGAAAACTAAAACAAGCCAATGATGCACATTCGAGTGACAGAGAGAGAGAGAGAACTTTCAGCCCTCTCACATAGATCGTCTCACTCTAACATCGACAGACCGAACACACCACATGTTGAAGGACTTTCTTGAAAAAAATATTTTAAAATCTATCTTCAAAAATCAGTTTTCAAACTCATACATACAAAAAGAAAAAATTTTATTAATATTAAAAATAATAATCATGAATATAATAATAATAATCATAAATATAATGATATTTTAGTTCTATCTTTTCCGTAATCTTAAATTTATAATAAAAACTTGAAAAATGAAACGGGTTACAGGTCCTCCTGATCTGAGACGATTACAGTATCCTCCAGATCTGAGAGGATTACAGTATTAGCATTTAACATTATATAAAACTAATGATTCTAAATTATATAAATACGTCAAATATAATTATTACAATAAAAACTAAAAAAATAAACAGGTTACACATCCTCTAGATCTGAGAGGATGACTGTATCAGCATTATCATCATCAACATTATTGCTATCCTCCAGATCTGAGAGAATCACTGTATCAGCATCCTCATCATATTGAAGATCTTGCTCCGTAACCCTAGCAACAACAAGGTCATGAAATTGTTGATGCTCCTGCTCAGTTAATGCCCTATCTAATATATAGAAGAATGGTGGAATAAAACTATTAGCGATCACGTAGTCACTAGAATCCTGGGATCCGTTCGTAAGCCTGAAGTGCGACGCAACCCTTTCATCATTAATTTCCAGGGAAGCCTCCTCACCAAAGAAGTTGACGACTGAATCTTTTATTGACTCATTTGCCGATACTCTATCCCACAGTTGTGACTCGATAAAATATCTCACCTCTTCCACTGAGAAATTTTCAACCCAGTGTTTTGGAAATAATACTGCATATCGCATGCAATAATCATCTACATGATTCTCTGTAATAAATAACAAAAAAGTAATAACGAAAAAGTATTATATAACGATGATAAGGTGTAAAAAATAATACCTGAAGGACCGGGGTTTTTAAATTTATTGAGTACCCCGCGCCAGATTCCAAACAATGGATCGCAAGTGGCATTATAGTAGAACCGCGGATCGGTTCTATTTGCATCGATATAAGGCATGCGGAACCACCAACAAAGATCGTTGTGCTGAATGTTAAACTCAGCTGTCAATCCTTCTAATGGAATAATGTTCCATCTAAATTATTCCCCTGACGAACAGCCCTTTTCATAGCATCGACTATCAAATTCATGACTCCATCGATTAATCTTAGAAATCTAATCCACCGAAAGGGTATGATCATATCATAACTAAATGTGTTGCCCATCTACAAATCACATATATTTGTAACATAAAAAAATATCTTCTACCTTATAATACGATAATTAATAACAACTAACTTACCTTAATTATTTTTTTCTTTGTTATAAAAAAGTTCCTTAATGAATCTTCTGAGTTATAATAATTAAAAGAAATTATCTATAAACACTTTAAAAACGCACACTGCATATATTTAAAAAAAAAAAATCATCCATAAAAACTTTAAAACGCTCACTGTGAAATTTTCAAAAAATATATAGATAAACACTTTAAAACACCCCCTGTATTTTGTTCTGAAATTATTTCAAAATCGTTCATAAACTCTCTAAAACCGATTTAAATAACTTTAAATAAAAATTTCCTTTGAAAGTCTGGCTTCAACTGTCATCGACTCTTTCACGATCTATGAACTTTGTTTAATGAGAGAGATCAATGGAATCACAGTCGAGTATCAAAATTTAATAAACAAACCCATAAAACGTTGGCATGTGTAAGAAACACCCATAGAACATCTCACTCTAACATGTAGTGATAGATATGAGTGTCTCACTTTAACTTGGAATAATACATATAATTCTATGCTGTAAGACTTTTTTTTTGAAAATCTATATGAACTTATTATCTACTATGAAATTAACTCTAATAATTTTATTTGTCTTATCCTATTTGTCTGAAAAAATCATTTTTCCATATTAGTTAAAAATTTATATTTTTTAAAGATATATTTTTAAAAGATATATTTGAAAATCTTTTAATAAGTCGATAAAGGAGGGAATCATGTCAACTCTACCATCTATCTGAAGAAAAATCGATACTAAATCTGTATTATCCAACTCATACAAATATTCCATTGACTTACAGTTTAATCCGTCGTTAATAACTTCATTTACGTTTATACAGTATATCAACTCCCAAAATTCGCGACGGAGACGCGAACCCGTTGAATATAGCGTATGCGGTCGCCCACGCGTACAAACAATTAACAATGATTGACTTTAAATAATCTTAAATGATAATAACTATTTTTATCAAATTAAAATAATAATAAATTTTAATTAATAATTAAATTATAAATAAAAATCAGGTGTTGTGCCTGGACCAGCTCCTCAGGCTGGATTAGTGCACGTAGGCGCCAGTCCGTTTTCCCAAATCGGACAAAAATTTTAATTCAGGGGGAAATTTACGAGGGAAATCCGAGCAAGTGATTCGTGACAAAGCGGAAAAACATCCGAGAGAATACAGCAGAAGATTGAATAATTAAGGGAAAAGTTATAAATACGCAATAAGTAATTATATATAAATAATAAATAATTACAAGAAATATAAATGGAAAATAACAGTAGGAAGAGATCCAGGAAAAATAAGCACTAAATTCGCCCTTCGACAGCTGTTGGTTTCCGTACTTTTAATTTTAAACAATAAATAAATATAAATAATAATATTGTACAATAATCAATTGTTGTTGAATTAACCACAATAATTACACTCGGTGGATATCAAAAAGATACAATTAAAATTATCAAATTCCACTGAGGATAAAAAGTGCCGGCAATTACCTTGACATCAAAACTTGTTACTCAAACTCAATGTTCAAAAATAAAAAAAAATCGGGGCGTCGGTTGGCCCTGCGGGCCAGCCCCAAAACTTCCCGCTGTTTTTGACTTCAAAGAGCTCAAAAACATTAGTGTAGATATATTTTCGAGCTCGAAAATGCTATCACATGCGATTGTTTTTTTACGATCTTCTCAAGCTCTAACAAGTTGCCTGTTATGCTAAAGTTTGAAAATTTATATAAGAATCAAGAATTGTTAATGAAGCGGTTTTTAAAATTTAATCCCTGAATATGTTCAATAAAATAAGTGTATTCAGGCAGAAATCAATGCCAGGGATACAAATCAAGATTTAAATGAGTTTTGACTCATGTGAGAAACAATCAAATATGAAATATCCGAGAAAAACATTGAAAACTGCGTTTTATTGATTTCATTGTTGGTAGTATGATTTAAACTAAAAACCAAGTTTGATGACACTATGTATCGAAAGTAACCATATAAAAGATGAGTTGGTATGACTCCAGACACATTTGAGTAGGTTATATTATGATTTATCCAGGAAGAATAACATAAAATGTTATTTTTTTAACTTTTCAACGCCGATATCTTTCGAACTAATTGATCGATTTTGACGTTTGAGATGGCAATCAACGCGTTTTATTGAATTCCAGAGCTGATTAAAATTTGAAATCGATCGCGTCAGTCGTTTCGAAAATATTTAGAAAAAACCGTTTTTCACCATTTCTTTCTCCCGCGATAACTCTCGAACGGATTATCCGATTCTAATGTTTGAGGTGGCAATCGACGCCTTTTTTTGAGTACTAGAGCTGACAAGCTTTTAAAGTCGATCGTATGAGTCGTTTCTGAGAAATCAATAAAAAACTAAAAAAAAAATTTTTTTTTTTTTCGTAATCCGCCAATATTTTCAAGTCTATTTGATTAAATGATCTGAAATTTTCAGGAAAGTTAATGGCCAACATGCTCTTTCAATCGCTGCCTTAAACATCCAAATCGGTTCATTAGTTCAAAAGTTACAAAGAGTTTACATACACACACACACACACACACACACACACATACACACTCGGACATCATTCCGACAATAGTCTGAATAGCTTCCTAGGACCTCAAAACGTCGACATCTGATGAAAACTCGATTTTCGAAAATCGGGGTGAAAACAATAACTTCGCGAAATTTTCGAAAATCGTCGATTTTCTTAGCGGGAAGTTAAAAATAATGATTTGATTTACTATAATTAATAATATTAATTATTTATATTAAATATAAATAAATAATAATTTCATTTAGGTTCTTATCATGAATAAATAATAGTAATAACAATATTTCTTTTAAATTAATTTCCCATCACTCGTGAGAGAGAGAAAGATACGGTGTCAATTCTCACTCACACTCAAAATAATATAATAATTTTACCCACACAATAATTGATAATTTAATTTTACAATAAAATGATAATCTTAGTGTAAAACAATAATTCAATAATTATTACTGACCGCTAGGGTATATAAATCAAAATAATAATAATTGTTTACTTTCTTTAAATAATATAAAATAGAAATAATAATATAAATAATAATAATAATAATAATTTACAATGATAATAATTCCAGTGAGAACCAAAAAGAAAAAAAATATCTCAAATACTTTGAGTAAATAATTACGCCATGAGATCAGACTTGAGGAACTTTCAAGTCCGGCGTGTGTAGTATAGATATATATACTACCCGTATATATCTATATGCGTACCGGCAACGTTTTACGACGTTGCGTACGTTTTATGCAAATATTTATATAAATATGGATATTTTTACCAATATCACCAATTAATATTTAATAATAATTACTGATAACCATCAATCCATGTATCAACCAATAAATAATAATTAGAAATCAATTAATTCTTTTTTCCCTCGCGGCGACCAACAACTGCCGGGGGAGGTTAACAGATGAGAATATTGTATCCAGCGAATGAAATACAAAGTACTTACTCAACCAGCAAAATAATCAGCCCCAATAAACAAAATGTCACTCAAATTGACCAGTAAATATTCACCTGGTGACTACTTAAATTGATAGTTTAAATCTTTTAAATAATTTCAGCTCAACACAGAAATAAAAATCACGTCCGCACACGCTGCTAGTCCGTATCCTTCTAAATTAATTAGGTCAACCTCCACCTGGTGGTCGTCGCGTAAAGGGCAGCACCATCGCCCTTAATTATTATAATTACACTTGACATCCAATTTAAATTAAAAATATAAATTATAAACATGAGTATCTAACACCTGGGTGATACATGCTAAACTACTTAAATATATGAACTATTTGGTTCATATCCTATATATTTTTTATATATAAAATTATAAACTAAATATTAATTACTTTTAAACAAAAAATATCATTTGATGTCATCAGTCTGATGACAAATTTTAAACAAAAATATGTTAACAATTGTTGGGGCATAATATTACGCCAAATTATGCGTCCCAACGAACTCAAAATTATTAATAATTACCTAAATTAAACAAAAGTCAATCGCTTGTATATTAAATCATAAATTATAAATTATAAAAATAAAATTAAATCACACGTGCTCTTTCATACCTTACGCGCATGCGCGAGCACCGTACACGGACTGCCGTCTCATCGGCGAAATGGCGGAATGCCCGCGCAACGATTCAAATTCAAATATAAAATTCAAATACTTAACTTACAACTAATTAAAACTAAATAATTTGAATCGTTACGTGACACCTCCCCACCAGGGCGTGTTTTGCCCCTAAAATACGGGCGAGACTCCGCATTCCCTTCGCCGGTACAATCACCTGAAAACCTAAAATTCAATACTTATACCTGGATCTTTTGTACCGGGTATTAAACTAAATAATGATCCAAAAAAAAATTAAAATCATAAGAAAATTAATATTCACTAAAGAAAACTCAAACGAGATATCGATCAACCCCGTCACTTACCAACTTGCTCAGACCATCGGTGGAAGAGGGAGGGGTAAAATAGTTTCCAAAAATAAACATTCAGTAATTAATGGGTAGCGCCTCTTTAATGTGTATTTGGGTTAATACGAATGGCATCTTACAACAACGTAATACAAAAGGAGTAAAAAAAAGTACTGGTATGGTAAAATAAACAAAAAAAATAATGTATGAACATCCGCGCGGTAGTTAGATGGCCTCCAGATTTTCCGACTTGGTGTCACTGGGACACATACGATCCAACGAGTATACCCGGCGCATACGCTCATCGTCGATGAGCCAACCTATCCAGTCAAGTTGGCTCAGTTGGTCACCCAGATTACCATGTTCTCCTGGGCATCGTTCTTCTCTCATAACTTTGGCACATACCATACATCGATTACGAGCGGCCAAGCTAAGCCGTCCGTGTGGTCCCGGGCATTGCCCTGTGTAGAAATGCAAGCACTCCTTGCAAAAAGGCCGGTCTTCCGATGGCTGATTAATGCAAAGCTTAGCAGAGTGTCCCTCCTGGCCACACCTTGCACACCCCCTTGGCAAATTGACTCGGCGAGTTGATTGAGCCTGTATAGCCTTAATTTTCATCTTGACCAGGAGCGTCAAATGGGCCTTCCAAGTGGCCGAACCGCGCGGGATCATATCCAAGCCGTCCTGTTCATGATAGGTCTTAGCGTAAGCCATCATCTTCTTCTTACTCGACGACATTTCTGTTAAATGAGAGTAATAAATATTCCAATTCCCCTGGGGTAATAATTTATTGCAGAATTATCAAGCGACAGTAATGGTAGGCAGCGATAGAACAGTATTATTAATTCACAGGACAGTAGTAGTCAGTGACAGGGAAGACAGCAATAGTTATAGATAAACATAGATCAAGTATAGTAGTCAAGTAGTAGCAATAGATAGAGCATTTAGCCATGCAACGGCATCAGCTTGCCTATGACGGACATTTTCCGCTCTTTTAACTAATTTCAAAAATTTAACATGGCTACGACCAATATATTTGCCCTCGGGGGTCTCCATCTCAACAATAACTGGAGTTACCACCTTCGAAATGACAAACGGGCCCGCGTAACGCGGTGCTAGCTTATCTACAACTTGCTCACTCTTTTTCGACAAGACGTGAGTAGGTTTATATACCTGATCGCCTATCTCAAACAAAATATTACGTCTTTTGTTGTTATAATAGGCCGCGTATCGTTCGGATGATTGTCGAATGCGTTGATTGACAATATCACGTAATTCTACCATACGATCCATCCGTTGAATCCAACCACTGCGGTCAGCATTATCATCAACGACGATATTATTATCATCAGTAGTTCGATGATTACAGATTGGGCAGGGATCACGGCCCAAATTCAAATACACGGGGCTCACACCGAGTGACTCATGTACCGCAGTATTGTACGCGAACTGGAATTCGTGAATGTTTACATCCGAGTCACGATGATCATCACCCAAGTAACTCATGATCATTGTTTTTAAATTACGGTTGACCCTTTCAACCGGGTTAGCCTGGGCATGATACGGTGGTGTGGTAGTATGCTGAATACCACACTCTTGAATGAGATCGACGACATCTTGGTTTAAATATTCTCGGCCATTGTCAGTCCAGAACACACGTGGAACGCCCCAGCGGTTGATAACGAACTGTCAAAGACTTTTGGCAACAGTCTTCCCGTTGGCAGCTCGCACTGGTACACATTCAATCCACCGCGTGTATAGATCTTCAAACACAAGTAGATATGAATATCCCGCACGAGAACGCGTAAACGACATTGTATCAGCTGCTACGACTTCCCAAGGCTCCCCTGGTATCCTTGGCGTCATCAAACCAATTGGTTTGCGCTGAACTGGCTTCGATTCGAGACATCGTCTACAGCTATTGACATAATTCTGTATATCTCAAAACATTCCAGGCCAATAGTAACTCGATATCGCCCGTGCGTACGTCTTTCGGACACCCAGGTAACCAGATTGTGGATGATCGTGAACTTCCTGGAGAAATCGTTTTCGTCGGTCAGCTGGTACGACTAATTTCCAGTCGTTATCTTCTTCACTGAGGATCTGTCTCATTGAGTCAGGCCGACGTCGATATAATCTACCATTTTCATAATGGTAGTCAGGTAGAGCCTCCGGATCAGATATTAACAAACAACACTTTTCTTCATACCATTCATCATTCCCAGCCTCGCCCAGTGCGTTAAATTGACTCTCGGTAGGTTCTTGGTCCTCATAAATACGTGAGAGAGCATCCGGGGCTTCATTTTCTGCTCCCTTTCGATATTCGATCTTCATATCGTACTCAGATAGCTGGATGGCTCACCGGGCTAATTTTCCCGTCGGATCTCGAGCGCTCATAAGCCACCGCAGGCTGACATGATCCGTCACGACTGTAAATTTAAAACCCTCGAGGTAATGCCTGAATTTTCGCACAGCCCAAACTACCGCAAGACATTCCTTTTCAGTCGTACTGTAATTTGCTTCAGCGCTGTTCAAGGCCTTGCTTGCACACGCAATCAAATATCCCGATCGCCGTTGCGCTGAACTAACACTGCACCGAGTCCACACTGACTAGCACCCGTGTATAATGTGAACAGTAGCGTATAGTCAGGTGTTGACAAGACTGGAGCTTCCGCGAGTGCTTTCTTAAGAGACTGGAAAGACTCTTCTTCAGCCTCAGTCCATCGCCAAGGTACATCTTTGCGAGTCAAACGATATAATGGACCAGCTACGCACGCGACGTTTTTCAAATGGTGATGATACCAGTTTATCATACCATTGAAACGACGTATCTACTTGACATTTCGCGGCCGCGGGTAGTTTAAAATTGGTTCTGTTTTCTCAGGGTCTGGCCTGAGTCCCTCTTTATCCAGTAAAAAGCCCAAAAATCGTACCTGTTGTTGGCAAAACTTACTTTTATCGAAGTTCTAAGTGAATCCAGCACCTCGTAACCGACTCAACATGACTTCCAACATCTCCAGATGTTTCTTGAAAGTCGGGGTTACGATAATTATATCGTCAAGGTATGCAAATACAAACGAAGATAGATCAGGTGTAATTATTTTGTCCATCACACGCTGGAAACTCGCGGGAGCATTGCACAGTCCAATAGGCATACGTTTATATTGAAAAAGACCGCGACCGGGGACCCAAAAAGCAGTATATTTACGACTGTTTGGACTCATTAAGATTTGCCAAAACGCGGAGTTCATGTCAAGAGTCGTAATATAATGAGCATCACGACATTTTTCAAGAATCTCAATCATATCCGGCGGTCGATACGTGTCTTTTTCAGTTACGTTGTTCACATCGCGAAAATTGACACACATACGATATGTTTTATCAGGTTTCTTCACCATTATGGGTTGACTGGACCATTTCGACGCTGGAGCAGGTTCAACGATGTCGTCTTCGAGCATCTTATCAATTGCCTCGTGCAATGCTTGAAGAACCACTGGTGATCGACGATAAACTCGCTGTTTAATTAGTCGCTCGTCTTTGAGCCTAATTTCATGCTCAACCAACGAGGTCAAACCCAAACCAGGTGGCATTAATTTACGTTGAGTATCTAAGAACTCACCCAACTGTTTGGCTTCATCTCCAGTGGGTTCATGTACAGCTGCGACGTCATCAAGTCGCGAATGAATTTCAGGCTCAAATGTCAACTCATGCCAGACACCACCGCGCATGCGCCAAGATCGGTTTCTCAGGTCCAATTTCATATTAACATATTGCATGAAATTAGTACCGATCAAATTCAAACTTCTCAACCGAGGAATATAATGAACCGAAAATGTGATCTCCTCGACACCATCAAGGGTCATTTTCGCGTTTACCACGCCTCCACCCACGTCAGTCGTTCGGTTTGCCATGCCAAAACGCGTCGGTCGAGCTTCAAACATGCATGGAAATCCATCGGTCATTAATTCTCTCGCGAAGTCCCCAAAAGCAGTAGTTTTAGCCCCAGTATCGATTATCGCGACCTTTTTACGATTACCAGCGCGGATAACAACCTGAGGTCGGGGTTTACCATGACGAAGACGCCAAAAATCATCATTTTCCTCACCAGGTTGACTTGTATATGTCACTGAAGCAGCTGTTCGATCATCTACCGCGGTTAATTCATCAAGCGTGGCATCTTCTTCACACTTGGCCTCGCACGGTGGATCAGAGACAGCGTGTATATCAGCCTGGACGACAATATGACGTAAACTCATCGAATCCTGCTCGCTGGTGACTGTTTTTGGAGGGATTGATGAACGTCCAGCACCGCCACCCTCTACTGGTGGGCTGCTTCGTCGTTTTTTGGCAATTGGAAAGCGTTGGAGCGACTGTCAACGTTACAGACACACGTAACAGCTGTTTTTCCAACTTTTCCACACCTCATACATACGTCTTGGCGTGGTTCTTGGCAAAAGTAGCCCAAATGTTCTAATGAGCCACAATTGTAACAGAATCTCGGGTGTACGACTCTGCTTTGTTTCATTTAACCCGGATTACGCATGAACGACCGGTTATTGTTGTTGTTGAACCCAGGGGGCGATCGATTACCACCGGATGGATTCACTTGACCTCTCAGAGGGTTATTCATAGGTGGATTGGACACCCTCGGAGGTTGTTGCTGCGTTACTGGAGGATTTTTCGGAACCGCGCCGCGATTCTGTGTATTTTGGTTCTGCTGCTGACTCGCTGGTGGGTTCTGTGGATTCCCACGCTGATTGGCAGTCTGAAGATTCTCACCAGTGACCTGCTTTGTCGCCTGGTCAGGTCCACCAGGTGTTATCGGTGCCAAATTCCGCTTAGCAGCCCTCTGTTGGCGCGATCGACGCGATCGTCGCTTCTTTTTCGTCCCAGGGCTCGACTGAGAACCACTCGTAGAGTCAGAATGTTCAACCGCTGTGTCGACTGCGTGCATTACAGCTCGATGATCCCTGGGAGGTCTGATACCTGCAGAATACAAACAGTCTTTAATGTTCGCTTCTTCCCTCGGCGGTGGTTGGCGATGATTGCGCGCTGCTTTCCATCTTTCCTTGACCTGGGAAGCCTTTAGTAGCAATGACTGGTAAGTATCAAAATCACCGAGTGGACAGTGATCCCAATACGCGGGTAACAACCCTTTTGTTGCCCGTCTGACCTGTGTACGCTTCGATGGTGGGTGTCTCAAGCGTGAATATAAGTTCTGAAGGCAGATCAGGTAATCCCGGGCATTTTCCTTCAGCCCCTGGTAACGTGCGCGAATATCAGCGCAAATTTCGCGTTGTCGATCACCACTCTTGATCCAAGTCAAAAATTCCGATCTGAACGACTCCCAATTCGACTATCGGTGGCAGTTTGCACTAAACCACACCTCGGCTTTGCCCTTAAAGACCTCGGGTAACACTGCAAGATGATCAACTCGACGGATTCCAGCGCTGCGCATCAGCACGACCAGGCGTCTCAAAAATTCATCACTAGTCATGGAACCATCACCAGAAATCGATAATTTCCAGTTCCTGGCAATGGCACCATGGTCACGAGCGACCCCGCGCGACGAATGGCGTTTTTCGGTACCCGAACTCCTGTGTGAATGGTATTCCGATGACGATGACGAATAACTATCATCTGAATCCGATTCGCCCGACGAACTGGGATGATGTCGGTCGGAATCACGACCTCTGCGTACATCTCTGGGTATCTCAAAATGAACACGCGACGGTGGGGGATTAGAAGGACCTCCAGGCCCAGTGTCTTGCCGTCGCTGGTCATTGATGCGGTCCTCAGGATGTGGTGCCAGCGGAGTGGTCCTGGGATCGTGGATACGAGTGCCCTGAGTGGCGATAGGCCTTGTATTTTGTCTAGAACTCGCGGTAGTGGTGACGGTGGGAATTATGCTAATTTCCGGAAGTGTTGCATGTACCATTAGACCCCCATGTGTTGAAGACGCGCGAATTGGGTTATTTACTGATAACCTTTCGATCATTTCGTACAGCTTTTGTTGACCACGTTCCATTTTCTCCTCGAGCATGCGCAGCCCCTGTACAAAAGTCGCCCCGGTGACATACGCATCCATGCCATCGGGAAATTCCGGCAAGTTTTGGCCAACTGGAACCAACTCAACTTTCCAGAGACTCCAGGGCGTACTCCAATCGCCATCTTCCTGTTGCAACATCCTTTGGAAATGATCGCGAAGCACCTCACTGGAACCCAATGGATTAACATTCTGGAATAATAAATATCGACGAATTTTCACGTCGGTCAGATTATTCACACGCGCGTCCAAATTGTGTGATACCTCGTCTTTACTTGAATCCCAGGGAATATTGGGAACCCTGAGAGCCCGTTTATGATATCGGTTTAACCGATCGCGTCGTTTATTACGAGTTCCTGCGGTTGATAGTCCCAATGCGAATAATATTATCCGGATTTCCTCATCCGGTCGCGACAGCATCCAGGTGAGCTCAGTTTCTGGCACTGAAGTAGAGGATTCGTGTGATCCAACATCCCTGGCCGTCCGTGACGGTCGTCCGCGCCCTTGGCCCCTATGCCCAGGGTCAGTCGCATGGGCAAGGTAGAAGTTTTCACCCACGATCTCTACCTCCCGGCCAGAACGGTTCACTGGACCGTGTATGATCGTCGGGATCATGTGTTGTTGAGGTGGCCCACTGCTATGCTCAAAAAACTCGCGCAGACCCTCATCCTCCGTCTCGCTGATTGATGGGTCCTGATGTTCCGCATTCTGCGCAGTTTGCACAGCGCCCGCGTTCCCGATTCTGTCGACCGCGTTTTCGTTTTTGTCGATCGCGTTATCGATGTCATCTGTATGGGCCTCATCACCCGAAGCACTACCGCGGACACGTACCGACGATATAAAATCGACAAACCGATCTGATTTTTCAGTAAAAATCTTTCTAAACTTGTTCATTTTTATCGTGTATATATGTATATAAATTTGTAAATATATAAATATAATAAATTTGTAAATATATAAATATAATAAATTTGTAAATATATAAATATAATACATGTATAAAAATGTATATAGAAATCACTTATAGATTAAAATTGAATTTTCAGATTTATTTTATCCGCTGCCGAATCTTTATTTTTAATTTACTCCTCCGTGGAACCTCGTAAGTTTTCATTTTTATTTAAAAATTTATAAATTTTGAATTTTTTGACCCCCTGGCCCTAAGTTGGGCGCCATATACAGTATATCAACTCCCAAAATTCGTGACGGAGACGCGAACTCGTTGAATATAGCGTATGCGGTCGCCCACGCGTACAAACAATTAACAATGTCTGACTTTAAATAATATTAAATGATAATAACTATTTTTATCAAATTAAAATAATAATAAATTTTGATGAATAATTAAATTATAAATAAAAATCAGGTGTTGTGCCTGGACCAACTCCTCAGGCTGGGTTAGTGCACGTAGGCGCCAGTCCGTTTTTCCAAAACGGACAAAAATTTTAATTCAGGGGGAAATTTACGAGGGAAATCCGAGCAAGTGATTCGTGACAAAGCGGAAAAACATCCGAGAGAATACAGCAGAAAATTAAATAAATAATAGAAGAGTTATAAATAAGCGATAAGGAATTATATATAAGTAATAAATAATTACAAGAAATATAAATGGAAAATAACAGTAGGAAAAGATCCAGGAAAAATAAGCACTAAATTTTCCCCTCGACAGCTGTTGGTTTCCGTACTTTTAATTTTAAACAATAAATAAATATAAATAATAATATTGTACAATAATCAATTGTTGTTGAATTAACCACAAAAATTACACTCGGTGGTTATTAAAAAGATACAATAAAAATTATCAAATTCCACTGAGGATAAAAAGTGCCGGCAATTACCTTGACATCAAAACTTGTTACTCAAACTCAATGTTCAAAAATAAAAAAAAATAATAATTTGATTTACTATAATTAATAATATTAATTATTAATATTAATTATAAATAAATAATAATTTCATTTAGGTTCTTATCATGAATAAATAATAGTAATAACAATATTTCTTTTAAATTAATCTCCCACCACTCGTGAGAGAGAGAAAGATACGGTGTCAATTCTCACTCACACTCAAAATAATATAATAATTTTACCCACACAATAATTAATAATTTAATTTTACAATAAAATAATAATCTCAGTGTAAAACAATAATTCAATAATTATTACTGACCGCTGGGGTATATAAATCAAAATAATAATAATTGTTTACTTTCTTTAAATAATATAAAATAGAAATAATAATATAAATAATAATAATAATAATAATTTACAATGATAATTATATTTTACAATGATAAAACTTCCAGTGAGAACCAAAAAGAAAAAAAATATCTCAAATACTTTGAGTAAATAATTACGCCATGAGATCAGACTTGAGGAACTTTCAAGTCCGGCGTGTGTAGTATAGATATATATACTACCCGTATATATCTATATGCGTACCGGCAACGTTTTACGACGTTGCGTACGTTTTATGCAAATATTTATATAAATATGGATATTTTCACCAATATCACCAATTAATATCTAATAATAATTACTGATAACCATCAATCCATGTATCAACCAATAAATAATAATTAGAAATCAATTAATTCTTTTTTTCCCTCGCGGTGACCAACAACTGCCGGGGGAGGTTAACAGATGAGAATATTTTATCCAGCGAATGAAATACAAAGTACTTACTCAACCAGCAAAATAATCAGCCCTAATAAACAAAATGTCACTCAAATTGACCAGTAAATATTCACCTGGTGACTATTCAAATTGATAGTTCAAATCTTTCAAATAATTTCAGCTCAACACAGAAATAAAAATTACGTCCGCACACGCTGCTAGTCCGTATCCTTCTAAATTAATTAGGTCAACCTCCACCTGTTGGTCGTCGCGTAAAGGGCAGCACCATCGCCCTTAATTATTATAATTACACTTGACATCCAATTTAAATTAAAAATATAAATTATAAACATGAGTATCTAACACCTGGGTGATACATGCTAAACTACTTAAATATATGAACTATTTGTTCATATCCTATATATGTTTTATATATAAAATTATAAACTAAATATTAATTACTTTTAAACAATAAACATCATTTGATGTCATCAGTCTGATGACAAATTTTAAACAAAAATATGTTAACAATTGTTGGGGCATAATATTGCGCCAAATTATGCGTCCCAACGAACTCAAAATTATTAATAATTACTTAAATTAAACAAAAGTCAATCGCTTGTATATTAAATCATAAATTATAAATTATAAATATAAAATTCAATCACACGTGCTCTCTCATACCTTACGCGCATGCGCGAGCACCGTGCACGGACTGCCGTCTCATCGGCGAAATGGCGGAATGCCCGCGCAACGATTAAAATTCAAATATAAAATTAAAATACTTGACTTACAGCTAATTAAAACTAAATAATTTGAATCGTTACATGACACTTTTTTACATATACCTTTTCAAAAGACATTATCGATCTCACGATCTAAAGTAAATATATATTTAATTACATATATTTTCACGTCTTTGTTTTACGATTTACCCAACATAAACATTTTCTTATGATCCAAATCGTATATTTATAATAAATCTTATATTTGATACCTTAATTCACATATTTTTTTTTTAAACTAGTGATGGTGTTATTGATATGTAATACTCTTTTATGTAATTCCAACATACTCACCGGAAATAAACAATTTTTATGACACCGCTTAATGAGATTCGTACTATCATCGATCTTTGATACTTGCAGTCTCATTATTTAACTCTCTGTTTTAAATCTGTCATCGACAACAGGAATTAAAAATTTTTATTACAATGCCTAAATTTCTTACTCTCCGTCTAAAACGGTCGTTTATGTTATTGATATCTAGATTTCTCATTAATCTGTACCACCCAAGTAAATAATCTTTATAGCACTCTTCTATGTAATATAACATATCTGTCATCAATCACTCTATCACCGGAAGTCAACAATTTTTATTTTACCGCTTAATGAGATCTGAGCTAGCATCGATATTTGATACTCATAATTCTTAAAAATTTATTATGTATTTTTTTACTCTCTGTGTTTAATCCTAAACGATCGTTGATAAATTCTTTTCTTTTTCAATCTATACCACCCAATTAAATCATCAATATTTGATATACTCAGTATTATACTTATGGGATTGATTTTTTATTCTCTGTGTGTTCCTCGTTTTGAATACTCAGAAACTTTGATAACATTATACCTATAGTCGAAAGCTTAAATAGCTTGACAGAACGCGCTTAATTTATAGTTGAAGTGTAAATCTTTATGCGAACACATCATAATTTTCTTTATATAAATAATTATTCCTGTTCTACAAGCATTTGTGATTTAAAACACAGTGTTAAAAGAACAATTAAAAAAATGTCTCAACGACGTTTAGTTAAAGCTCTCCGTAATTTAGTAAATACAGTAGCACAATCATATAATGATTTGCAATCGGAGGTAGTGGATGAAGAGCAATGCCAGCGGTGTTACAGTGTTTGTAATGATACAATAGACTATTTTAATACAATCCTGACAGATCCTAATACTACCGTTCAAGTTCGACGAAGTGTACAAGCCAACATAACAGTTCTTTGTTGGTACAGTAATCAGTTTCTACAATCAAGTGGGCAGGTAGCAGGTGGTGATTTAAGTGCAAATAATCCATCTATTGAATGGCAAGATCTCGAGAACGCTTTTTCGAATAACATTAAAACAGGATCAATAATCAACCGCTCTCACACTGACTTGAGAGGTTTTTTAAATGTGTCTAGAGACATTGTCTTGGATAAAATCCAAGAAATGCTGGAAAACGTGGCAGGTATTAAAGAGAATGTTGAACTATTTTGCAAATTAAAAAAAAATACATCAGTTGAAAAAGAAGTCAAATCATTCAACACCAAGAGTCGGGCTATTTTACCTGCAACATCTTTAGCTGAGTGGTATGCGGACTTTGTATACGAAAAAATGTTAAAAAAAGTGAAAGAATTTAATCAAAAGGATTCAGGGTGGAGTTTGTCGGAGATTACCAATCTGGTGGTAACAATGTCAAAATACACACCTCTGCAAGGAGGGATTTCAACTTTTGTGAGGCTTCCTCGAGATATACATATGAAACGAGCTGTTCTCAAGATAGAAAATTTCGATGAGTACTGTTTTCTATGGAGCATCGTTGCTGCGATTCATCTTCCTAACACTGGACATCCTGAGAGAACATGGCGTATCCTCATTACAGTGCTGTCCTAGAATATACAGGTAATAAATTTCCTATGACGCTTAAGCAAATCCCACAGTTTGAAAGATTAAATGATTTAACAATAAATGTATATGGGATTGAATCTCATTTTACAAAGAAAAAATCTGAAAAAAGTACGATAATTCCATTATATTCAAGTAAATATTACAAACTCAATAGAAAAACAGTCCATCTTTTAATGCTACAAGATAATCTTAATTTAAATATGACAAGTAATGAGTATAAAGATTATGAGCCTATATATCATTTTGCTCTAATTAAAGATCTTTCGCGATTAGTTAAAAGTCAGATATCAGCTTCGAAAAGCAAATTATTTTTTTGTGACCGATGCTTAAATCATTTTAAACTGGAAAAATCGTTTGAAGATCATAAATAGACTGTTTCGCATTAAATAAAGTTCACATGACATTTCCGACTGAAGAAAATAAAATTTTAAAGTTTGAAAATTACCAGTATAAAGATATCGTACCATTTGTTGTCTATGCAAACCTAGAATGTATACTTGAGCCTCAAGAAAATGATAATTCTGACAAACATATACCACATAGTATCGCATTTTATCGTTATTGTAGTTATAATAACAATTTATCTAAATTTGAACTGAATCAATCACAAACCTGCATTAAGTGGTTTGTAAAAAAATTAGAATGTTTAGCATTAGAAGTCGAATCATACTTAAAAAATCCTGTTGCTATGAAACCTTTGTCGGGACAACAAAAAGAGAGTCATGAGCAAGTAACTGTTTGTCATATTTGTGAAAGATCTGTAACTTCTGCTGCAGATAAATGCTACGATCACTGTCATTTTACTGGTAACTATCGCGGTCCAGCTCACTTATCTTGTGATATAGATTATAGAATATCTCACACTATACCAATAGTATTTCATAATTTATCTGGTTACGATTCCCATTTTATAATGAAATCTTTATCAACCGTTTTCGAGGGTAAAATTACATTATTACCAATTAATAAAGAACGTTATATATCTTTCACGAAGTATGTCGAAAACACATCAGTTTGCTTACGTTTTATAGATTTATTCAGATTTATGGCTTCTAGTCTTGACAAATTAGCATCTAATCTGAATGATTGTGATAAACAAATTACTCAACAACATTACAATGATCCCGAAAAATTCAAATTAGTAACTCGAAAGGGTGTATTCCCATACGAGTACGTAACTGATATTGACAAACTTAATGACAAACAGCTGCCTGATCAGGACTCATTTTATTCTAAATTATCGAACGATAGTGTATCTGATAATGATTATTCTCTTGCTCAATTAGTGTGGAATAAATTTGATATTAAAACATTAGGGGATTATTCAGATTTATATTTGAAAACAGATGTACTTCTTTTAGCTGACATATTTCAGAATTTCAGACGTAATTGTATGGCTACTTACAGCTTAGATCCTTTGCATTACTATACAGCACCGGGACTTGCTTTCGATGCGATGTTAGGATATACAAATGTTGAACTCGAGTTATTTACCGATCCTGAAATGATGCTATTTATTAAAAAAGGTATCAGAGGTGGTGTATCTCAGTGTACAAATAGGTATGCAGTGGCCAATAATCGTTACATGGGATCCAGCTTTGATCCTAATAAAGCTGGATCCTACTTAATGTATTATGATGTGAATAATTTGTATGGTGCTGGTATGAGTATGCCGCTACCAAAAGGTTCATTTGAATGGGTTTACCCGCCTGACGATCTATCTTTTGACGTTGATAACGTAGATCAATTTTTAAACGACATCGATAGCGTTGGCTATGTATTAAAAGTTGATCTACATTATCCTCAGAAATTGCATGATCTACATAAAGATTTACCACTATGTCCTGAACATTTTTCACCACCGGGTAGCAAGTATACTAAATTATCGACAATTTTATGTGATAAAAAACATTATATTATACATTATAAGAATTTGCGACAATGTTCAGACTTAGGATTAAAATTAACAAAAATTCACAGAGTTTTAAAATTCGAACAGTCACTCTGGCTTAAGTCATATATAGATAATAATACAGATTGTAGAAAAGCTGCTAAAAATGAGTTTGAAAAAAACTTTTATAAACTTATGAATAATGCTGTATTTGGTAAGACTATGGAAAATGTTAGAAAATACAAAGAGATTCATATAGTAACAAGATGGGCTGGTAGATATGGCGCTGCTGACTATATTTGTAAGCCTAATTTCCATAGTCTTACTATTTTTGACGAAAATATGATAATTATTGAATTGAAGGCGGCAAAAGTACGCTTTGACAAACCAATCTATGTTGGTTTTTGTATATTAGATTTATCAAAAACTTACATATACGACTTTCATTATAATTATGTGAAACAAAATTTTGCAAACAATGAATCGAAATTAATGTATACTGACACTGATAGTCTTATTTACCATTTTATTGTACCAGACATCTATGAGATCATCAAACGAGATATCGTCAAGTTTAACACCTCTGATTATCCACCTGATAATGTTTACAATATACCACTAGTTAATAAAAAAGTTTTAGGTCTGATGAAAGATGAGAATAATGGTAAAATTATGACTGAATTCATTGGACTTAGAGCAAAGTTGTATGCTTTTAAAATTTATAATGGAGATCAGGTAAAAAAGCGAGCCAAAGGTGTTAAACGTCCGACTTTGCGAACTATCACTTTTGAAGATTTCAAGCGATGTTTAGAAGATCATGTGAATTTAAGTAAGAAACAATATGTAATTAAAAGTAACAAGCATAGGGTTAGTACAATAGTTCAAAATAAGAAGCTTTAAGTTGGGGAGATGACAAACGTCAGCTTCTGTTAAACAGTACTGATACCATACCATGGGGTTACAAAGTATCAAGAGATGATATTATAACTATACCGAGACCAAATGAAAGACGAAAAATGTAAAAAATATTCAATAAAATTTAAGCTAGTAAAAAATAAAAACTTATATATCCATAATTAAAGAAATTATTTTGTTTTATTTCGAAAAATATAATACATTTTTTTACGGATCAGATTTATTTATCCAGCTATTGTGAGAGTTATCGAAGCCGAGCCACTTTACTATAATTTATTTCCACCTGTTTTTATAACTTTTTCTACTAGGTAAACATCCGGATATTTAACTTTGCTGAGTTCTTCATCGTAGAATCTACCTTCTATAGGCTGATCCTGATAGAAGTCTACAAGTCTGTAGGTCGTAGGTACCGTATTTTGTACAGATTTTATAGTGAAAATCTCTGTCGTCCAGTTAGCAGTGTAACCTTTCTCAAACACATGTTTGTGTTTGCTAATTCGAACTTTATCTCCAATTTTGAACTTGGATTTTCGTACTCGCTGCTGCTTTTGAAGAGGTTTGTATATAGTTTTAAACAGTTCTTTTTCATTAGCAACAGTTACATCAACAGGTTTTATTTTAATTGTCCGATGTTTAGTATTATTATAAGTATTTAACAATTCTTCTAGCATGTTGATCTATCTATAATTACCACGAGCAGAGAATTGAAGCCACATATTAGTTTAAAGTGTTCGGTTAAAACGCTCACATATGGATGCTTTCAGGTTACTGAACGTAGAGTACATATTAATTTTATACTGCTTCATAAGATTTTTGATTTCTTTATTGTAAAATTCTTTGCCTTGATCGACATGAAGATTTTTTGGAACACGTCCTTGTTGGAATGTAGATTTCATTGCATTCGTAACATCACTAGCACTTTTATTTTTTATTGGTACAGCCCAAGCGTACTTGGAAAATATATCTATCACCGTCAGCAAGTATTTATTTCCTTTATTTGATGTAGCGTATGGGATCATTTCAACTAAATCTGCCTGCCAGGTTTCATCGAGTCCACGGATGTCAACATGTCATCGCAGGTAATTTCTACGAGCTTGTTTATGAAGCTCATAAGCTATTACTGACTTCTTGTCCTCCATCGTTAAAAATTTTAGCTTCCAATTTCTGTATACGCCGGGTATTGTCATCAAGTGATTCTTTTCTTGTTTTTTTTAACCTTAATTTCAGTTCTTGAACCTCTTTTTTTAATGAGATGACTGTAGAGTCTAGTGTTACCACTTCAGCATGCAAAAGTGAAATGATCTCGGACAGATCATCTTTTATACTATCATACATTAAAGTCAATTTTTTATGGACAAGATCACGCGTAAATTTCAATGTTGCTGCATCATTATCATCTGAAGGATCACCAACACGATACAATTTTTTACTCTCTAAATCATAATCTCCACCAGAGGTTAACTTAAAACCAACACCAGGTGGTCCAGGTGGACCACTAATAACTGCAGCTGTCGTTAACGAGCGTCCAAATATGTCGATACTCATTTTTTTTTTGCTCTGTACACTTCTATGAACAGTAGGAGACTGATCGACACAGTTAAAAAATACTGTTAATATATAATTCCAGCCTCCCGTAATTCTTCGATTATCGATATAATTTCATTTGTGTGACTTGAATTACCAGCAGCTTGAGATGCCATGAGTAAACGTAGACGATCAACCAGTTCGTTTGGAACACTCCAATAAACGTAATCCATATGTGTTTTCCTCTTTTTTACAATCTTATATTTAGGCAACCCTTTTCCCTTAGGTGCTTTTGTATTTTTTGTAATAAAGTCAGCAATATAATTATTAAACTTTATTGTTGAGTCTTCATAAATACTATCATCTGATTTGTAATTTTTTCTATAAGCGTTTGTATTTTTAATGATCTCAAGGTATTTATTTTTATCATCTTGTGTAACATTTGCATCGTGGGGTGATTTTTTGAACAACAATTCCAGTAAACCAGGAGTTATTGGGTGTTCCTGATCTTTAACATGAAATGTATTTTCTTCAAAATTTACTTCTGAATCGCCAATGTAAAAATCATTGTACCGCCGACGAACGCCATATCTCAAATCTATTTCTTCACTTCTTCTATACACTTTGCCTAAATTGGATTTCACTAAACTGCTCGGTTTAGCGGGAGTACTTGAAGCAGAGGGATTTATTTGACTCTCATTAAGAGTTCTACTAGTCCCATCGTCATCAGAAATAAAACTATCATAATGACTTGTATCATCAAAATCTGTTTTGTTGTTGAGTGTTGAATTGTCCCTTTGTGTGACCTCCTCTTCTTTAATTTCATTCTTGACTTCTTGCTTAATTTTTTGTTTCGACGATTCAACTAGATTCTGCAACGGTGTAACTATGGGTTTGAACATTTCACCCATAACTTTTTCAGCGCTATCTTTCCCTAACTTCCGCATATTATGCTTTCGTCTGATTGCGTCACTTGCTTCAGATATCTGACGCAGCACATCTTTTTGTTTTGAAATCTCTTCAGGCTTCATGTTGATGTATTAGAGTTCACTAGATATATGATTCATATTAATAGTTACACTTTAATTTATACTAATAAAGCAGTCAAATCCTTTTCTGTATCGTCCATTGTTGAGCTCACTATCTTTATCAATTACCACAAAACCATATTTACCATCATTCCAATATGCAGAGCATAGTTCTTTGAATGAATTGTATGACATGTCCGTATTTACATGATCGTCATATACATATTTTAAATTCATTTCATCTTGACGGAACAAAACTAAAAAATTTCAGTATTACGTATTAAATGCTTATGAATCCGTGTATATATTTGACACAAATAAAAACTGTCTACGTCTTTGTGTCGACCCATACAAAAGTAAGCTCTGATGTGACCCTGTTTTTCACAAGCGACATTGTCAAATATCATCAGTGAATTGGGTTTTGCATCCTCAGGTTTAATCACATCCTCCCGCTCATTGAATGGAAAAAATCCTACACCCTCTATGGGCTTCAGCACCGCCTCTAAGAACTTGTATTTCGGCTGATTGAGAGATTTTGAGTATAGGTAAATGTTGTTGAATCTCAGACGATTGGGGTGTATAATAAGTGATAATAAGGCATTTGTTTTACCACAGTTTGAAGGACCACAAAAGACTGCCCGTACACTATTTGGTAGTAGAGCTCCATGTCTTTTGATTCTTTGTGCCCCTGTACCTTGAACAATTTGATCGAAATTGATCACAGGTAATTTAGCGTGGTGTTTTTTAAACTCCATGTTTACAGTTCACTGTTACAGTGACAACTCTGTTTTATGACTATAAGTAAGATCATTTATAATGATTTATTATCAGTCATTATGTCTCTGTGATGGAGTGCGGACGTATTAGTGGGAAAGGTATTGTCAACAGTATCATTAACAAGCTACCTTTTGAACTTTATATACCCGGTTATCAGTATTGTGGACCATCAACAAAGTTAGAGAAGAGATTGGCTCGTGGAGATCCTGGCATTAATCCTTTGGATGCAGCGTGTAAGAATCACGACATTGCTTACTCGAAAAATCGAGAAAATTTGGCAGTACGTCACGAGGCTGATAAAATATTAGCTGACAAAGCGTGGGAACGTTTTCAAGCGAAAGACGCTTCTATTGGAGAAAAAGCTGCTGCTTGGAGTGTAAACAAAATCATGAAGGTAAAAAAATGCTTCGGAATGGGAATAAAGAAGAAAAAGAGCATGGGTGGTAAGAAGAAGAGAATCAGTGGTAAGTAGAAAAGAATGGTGGGTAAGAAGAGGAGAAAGAGTGGTAAGAAGAAAAATACCAGCAGACGACCCAAGGTGGCGTTGAGAAAAATTGTAACGGCTGCTAAGCAAGCTATGCAAGCAGGTGGTGATCCGATTAAATCGGCACTCAAAGGGGCTCGACAAGAGGTAAAAAAATCTGGTGGGAAGAAAAATGTTCGACAGCCACGTGTTTTACCAGTTCCATCTAAAATCGGTGGTGTACTTTCATTTTTGATGCGAAGGCTGTCAACGATGCCAGTTCAGCCAAAAGACAGTTAGAGGAGAGCAAGAGACATAATTCAAAAATGGAAGAGATAGCTGTAGGTAAAGACTTATACTTAAAGCCATACAGACGTGGTATGGGTCTATATTTGTGGCCATATCCACCGGTTGGTAGAGAATGTAAGTCAAAAAACAAGTCGAGCTACCACATCGAGCACTTACAAACATCGACTTGATGAAATACCCCAAGGCATTGAGGATACCTAATTTCCGCGGTGTTTTCATGAGAAACGATTTGCCAAAATCTGGACCTAAAGAATTCGAATCAGCTATTGTCAATCTCGATGACAGATTTAGACCTGAAACTCATTGGGTTGCGTACAACAAAAGTCATGATAATGTAATTTATTTCGATAGTTTTGGTGATTTACAACCACCGGAAGACCTCATAAAATATCTCGATGTTGGTAGGGTAAAATATAATCATAAAAGATATCAAAACTTTGACACAATTATATGTGGGCATTTGTGTCTCAAATTTCTTTCCGGACAACTTTAAATTGACGTGACTAGTTACTCAGGACATTAGTCATGGCTGAGTCTTTCGCGTTAACGCTGACAGGATCATCCTCTGTGTTAGAGGCGAGTTATTTCCCACCGATCGAGTTGTCAGAGGAAAAAAATTATGTCTTGGGTCTTGTAGAATTGCTGACATTTAATTCGATACCTAATATAGACATTGGCGCTAATAAGTTTTATGTAACTTATCCTCTGGACAATGAAGAGCAAGAAGATACGAATGACATTGAGGACAACAACGTTGGAAATATCGATAAACCTGGTGGAAAGAGGAAAAAACTAGATGTGACTATAGTGACTAGAAGTGATGATGTTTAAATGGCTCCAAAGATTGATGTGCAACCTGAAAAAGAGATTCTCAAGAAAATAATCCCCAAAAGAATCGCTGCTGTTAAAGAAAAAGTTATTAAAATACCTACCGGTAGTTATGAAATTAGAGATATTGAGAAATACATACACAAGTCATTGCCGAGACTTAGCATCAGTATAAGAGCAAATAATAATGAACTAAGAAGTGAAATCAAATGTGATCAGGTTATAAATTTTTTACCTAACGATTCTATTGGTCGACTGTTAGGTTTCAAGAATCGTCGGCTTCAACCAAACAAAACTCACTCATCAGAATTACCTGTGGCTATACTAAAACTAAATGCTTTAAGGGTTGAGTGTAATATTAACACAGGTGCTTACATAAATGAACACAAAGTTCACACAATTCATGAGTTTTTTCCGAGCGTACCACCAGGATATAAGATTGTTGAGTTGCCATCACACGTCATTTACCTTCCAATCACCGCAGATGCTATATATAATATAAGACTACGTATAATGGATCAGGATGGAAAATTAGTAAATTTTAGGGGTGAAACTATAATCATAAGATTACATGTGAAAACGATATAAATGGGTATTGTGTATGATACAAAGAGTGGTGCGGGCTATAAAAAGCTATCAACATGGCCACGCACAATCAGTCGAAGAACACCTCACAAGGCGTTAACACAACAGAACAGGCTGTTCCTGAAAAGTCTCGGACTACGTTTACGTGGAAGATTCACAAAATAAAATTTAATTTCTGCTGCATAATCCCGTGTCGAAAGACTTAGGTGGTGGTGAGCTGTTGAGTATAATGTCCAATAACGAAGCTTCAAAGAACTTGAGAAAGTATTTAGAGAACCAACAAAGTAAATACGGCACAGATTTTAAAAATAGCAAAGATAAATATTCGGCACCAAGCATAAAAGGTAGTACACCGTACGGTAGTTACGAGAAAGGCAACAAGTACGGTGCTGTAGGTGACCGAGGATATGAAAAATAATGGCTAATATAGTGGATATTCAACGACCAATTATATTCGATGAGTCAATTGCTCACTATGAACTGCATGCGCATCAACCGTATGCATCTTCGACTTTGAACAACAATAATGAAGTTCGTATCACAATCCAAAATCAAATTTTGTGCATACTTCCTAGCAAAAGTGCACTTCATATTCTCGGGAAGTTTACCATTAGTGATAATACTGCTGTCGCTGCCACCACCAACTTGGTTAACATGGGGATTAGCAACATGATTAAAGAATTCCGCTTACTTATGAATGGTGTTGAAGTTGATCGAAGTAGTAACGTTGGTATAACAAGCCTGATGAAAGTTATGTATCATTCAGTCCAAATCAGTTGAGTGCTTTGGAGAATGCTGGCTGGGTGATGGAAGATGATGTTAAATTAACAAACGCTGCAGGAAGCTTTGATTTATTGATTCCACTGAATATTTTAAGTGGTTTTGCTGAAGATTATCTAAAAGTCTTTATGAATGTTCAGCTAGAGATAGTTTTTACGATTTCAAACAGTGACATTAATGCTTACGTGCAACAAGGAGCTGGAGCTGAGGAAGTAAAGTTAACTTTGCAAAAAATAGAGTGGAGTGTGCCGTATGTCACCCTATCAGACAAGGAAAAAATTCAAGCATTAAATTATATTACCAGAGATCCGGCTATCTCAATTAGTTTTCGAACCTGGGAATTGTATGAGTATCCGCTGTTACCAGCGACATCAAGACATATTTGGGCTGTCAAAACATCGACACAACTGGAGAAGCCACGTTACGTCATCCTCGGATTTCAAACAGCAAGAAAAAACGATGCAAGGAAAAATGCGAGTCGATTTGATCATTGTACGCTCCGTCACGTAAAGTTATTCCTGAACTTGCAGAGTTATCCGTACGGGGATCTGAATTTGGATATAAGCGATAATCAGTATGCTTTATTATATAATATGTACACTGATTTCCAATCTTCATACTATAATAAAGAGGCTGAGCCACTGTTAACAAAGCAGAATGAGGCAATTAAATCTGGACCAGTAGACATTGGATTGGAGTTTGAATCCACAAATCAATTTCCACAAAACACAACAGCTTATTGTTTAATAATCCATGATCGAATCGTTGAGTATAACCCCATCAGCAGCACGGTACGAAAATTGACTTGAAACATGGTTGTGCAATTTGATCTGACACCAACTATACATTATATGTATACATGGAGGTATGCATACAGGACTGCTAGACAAGGTGAATGGGAGCAAATGGCTCGAGATCGAGAAAGGTTTAAACTTAGGATAGAAAGATCAAGATATATTATAGAACCTGTAGGGGAGGGGGGGGCAAAGTGGGCCCCATGGGGCAGAGTGGGCCCCTTAAAATTTTAAAAACTTCAAAAAATATGGGGACAGAGTGGGCCCCTCAAAATTTTCTATAATTCGGATCATCAATAAATTCGGACGGATAATAGGTTTATCGAAATTTTTTATATAATGAGGGCTAAAATAGACCACCAAAACTGTTCATTAAATATTTATTATTACAATATAAATATAAACATAAATAAATATAAACATAAAAAATTATTAAGAGAGTTAAAGATAATGAAATTACATTTTAGAGTTATATCACAGCAAACTTAAAATGATTTTTTATATTATTAGAATACAATTTTTTCATGGTTCTTTGCAAATATCACATGTGTAGCTTCGAAAAACTTTATTGTGAAGACCAGCACATGAATCATGGGCCCAATTTTTACATTGACCACATTGAATCCACGGTTCTATAGATTCCGAGTACAATTTGCTACAAAAAATACAAGCAGTATCATCTACTGATTGTTTTGATTTACTTTTTCCTTTTCCTTTTCCGTTAATTGTTGTTGCCTTCTCCGTCGGTTTTTGTGGGACATTTTTCAAATCCTTTTTTTTATTTATAAGAGTTTGTCTGTGTGGCGATCCAGTTAAAATTGCTGTTTTATTTTGTCTTGTTTTACGTTTACTAGTTTGATGTTTAGTAAAAGGAAGTATACTTTGCGGCGAAATGATGAAACTGCCTATCTTTCTTTTTTTTTCTGGTTCTTCATCGGTAGAAGAAGTATCAGCAGTTAAAGCTTCGCGAAAAAATTGTCGTTTATATTCATCAGCAGTTGTTTTTGATGAATGAGCGACAATTTCTTCTTCTTCCGAGTCGGTTTCCTCGCGATAACATTGAGCAGTGCTTCTGCGCCTTGTTCTGCGTCGATCAACTTTGTTTTGAACCGAAGGAAAGATAGTTCCCGATGAAATTTTGGAACCATCCAATATTTTCTGGCTCTCTAATTTTTCATCTAAATCTGAAGAGCTATCGTCCTTCAAAACATTTCGAAGAAATCGTCGTTTGTATTCATCAGCAGTTGTTTTTGATGAATGAGCGACAATTTCTCCTTTTTCCGATTCGATTTCTTCATGATGAGCTTGAACTTGAGAATCACTATGCCCCATCTGATCCACCAAGACAGAAATTGAGCTCATTCTGCGACTAAGGGACTGCAGTTCGGGTCCATCAACATTATCATCATCATCACCACCAATATTAATATCATTATCATCAACATTAGCACCATTATCATCAACATTAGCACCATCATCATCATCAACATTAGCATCACCATTATCAACATTAGCATCGTTAATATCTTCATCATTTTCCGAATCATCATTACTACTGAGATAAGAGCTATTATCACCTTCATCATCATCATCATCATCATCTTCATCATCATCGTCAGTAGTAGTCGTAGTAATCGTAGTGGTAGTGGTAGTAGAAATACTCGATGAATTTTCAGGGCTCATAGTACCAACTGCTACAAAATCATTATCAGTGTAAACTGATCGATTGAAAGGCCATATTCCGGCTTTTTTTTCATCCATTCTTTATTGTTTCCGGTTTGGCTGCAGATTTGAAAGATGCATTGTAAATTTTGGGAATATCATTAGCGTTATAACACGACCTGGGTGCTCCCTGAGCCACTTCTTTGCTTCTTCGGAGTAAGCCATCGAAACTGGACGCATGACGCTTACGTCGAGAGGCTGAAGTCGATGAGTAGTATGTGGTGGTAAACATAGGATGATCACATGATTTTCCCTAGCATATTCCACAACTTCTAAATTTTGCGTGTGAGTCGTGTGGCCATCTAATATTAACAGGACAGGATTTTCTTTTGTTGGTTTTACACTGTCAATGAACCGAACAAACCAATTAAAAAATATTTCACGAGTTATCCAACCACTCGAGTGACATTGAGCCCAACAATCATCGGGAAGAATTCGGGATGAATTAGGAGGTAATTTCTGACGAGGAAGTACAAATAGCAGAGGTAAATAATCTCCTGCAGCTGAGACACATACTTCTGCAGTAACTAATTGTCCTCGTTCAGCAGAAGTTATCACGCCAACTTGTTTTTTGCCCTTCTGAGCAATGATTTTCGATTGATGCTTTGGCACTGTTGTTACCCCGGTTTCATCTACATTGAAAATTCTTTCGGGTGTTAAATTATATTTAATTATAATTGATTCTAATAAATCATAGAAATAATTGGTTGCGATTTTATTGAAACCGAGAGCTCGATATTTTGATGTTGCTTGTGGCTTGCGGATTGTCAAATCTTTTGCATGACGCTTTAGAAAGGCCTTACACCAGTCACGTCCGGCCATGCCATGCTGAAAGGGGTGCTCAATACAATTTTTTTCTGCTAATTGGTATACAAGTGTACGTAATTCTTTCGTCGTCAAGCCACACAAGCGTTTTTCTTGCTCTTTTAAATATTCTACCAAATTTTTCTCTTGATTAGGACTAAAAACGGACTGAAATCTTCCTAAGCCTACAATTAAAAAAATAAAACACAAATAAACTAAAAAATATATTGCATGAAAAAAAAATTTCAAGAATAACAGTAATTTGTTTAAATTACTTTTATCAATGCTACGTTTAAAATTGGAATTAATTTTATAAATTTTAATTCGTCGTTGAAGAGTCGATCGAGGAACGTTGTAAGCTTTGGAGGCAGCTTTCAAACCCAAATGTCCACTGACAACATCTTTGATCGCTTTTGCCATTGATAATTGATTCCATGATTGATGTCTACTTTTTTTTTTATAATTCCGCACCATATTTAGAAAATAAATATCATTTGTTTTTTTTTTTATTTAATTAATTTAAGCTGAATTTGCACTCCGTTGTTATATTGTTTACCAAATAATGTCAACAAAAAATATAAATGAGGTTAAACAGCTAATGCGCATACGTATTAGAATCAAATTAGAGCGCATGCGCTCCTGATTTATAAATATTGAGAGGTTCTAAAGAAGCGCGAAAAAAATATTTTTTTGAATCTTTCATGATTTATTGTTAAAATACAATACAGAATAAAAAAGTATCAAATCTGAAATTTTTGAGGGGGGCCCACTTTGCCCCTAATTTTCGATTTTTAAATTTTAATGGACGCAGCATAATTAAGTGAAAATAAGTTTCAAGGGTCTAAAAAGAAGTAAACGCGTTAAAAAAATTAATCTTATTTTAATTATTTTCCTTAAGGGGCCCACTCTGCCCCCCCCCTCCCCTATTAATTAAAAAAATAACCTCAATAAATAAATAAAAATTTTTTTATCAATGAATTAATTTGTTTTATTTATAATCTTAACCTAATACATAAGTTTGATTAAATTGCAAAATTTTTAAACTTGTTTTATGAATTATAATTTTTTATAGCATTACTATTATTTATACACTTTGGGCAATCCTTTCGGTATGGATAAAGCCATATTCCACAGATATCCCAATCGCCACCAGTAGCTGGGTAGTGGTCCATACAAAATGAGTAATCTCTTATTTTATCATTATCCTGTAATTCCACTGGAAGATTATCGTAGACATGACGTATTTGGGTCCTCGCAAAACGTAGAAGAAAGTGATAATCAAGGCAAGCGATATCACGTTTATGCATTTTTTTCAAATCAGACAGTTGATAATATATTTGCACGGATTTTTCGTACGATGGTTCGTCACCCCAGAATTCCAGAAACCAACGCTTTAATTGATGAATATTTTGAAAAGCACATGCATGTGTTCTTCGACAATGATACACCCTCAGTGGACATTTTTCCTTATTATAGCGATCCACGTTTTCAAAGCAATAATGTCTCATTAGTTGGATATCGATGATTTGTGCGGAGTAATCGGTCATGTTCGTCAACCATTTGTCTTTTTGCTTTCCGTCAACATAAATATAACTTGCTTTGCTCACTAAATCTTTAATAATTTCTTGGAGTTTGTCGTATGGTATTTCACCGGAGTCCCGACGGATACCACCCACTCTCATCAAAAGTTTCTTGCATAATTGCTCCATCGTACTCCAATGGCGGTTGGAAGATAAAATGTTTACACTTATATTTTGAGGAATTTTCATATACATCAACTACACATAATTCTTTCACTACTAAGGTGTCATCTGCCATAACAAACCCTGCGAAATCTATGATGAATTCCATTGTCTTTTATTCCTTTTTGATACGTTCTTCTAGTTGTTCGATACTTTCGAGTACTTGATGCAGTTTTTTTTTACAGAGTCTTTGATGCACAGCAGTATGGACACACGTTTTTATCACGTCTACTTTGAATGATATTCAAATTAGTTTGTAGAAGATGAATATCACGTACGAACCTTTTTATATAGTCTTGAATTGGTTCTTCAAAATAACGTGTAGATAATTCTGCTTCAAATACAGCGTGTGGCGGCCGGTTTATTAGATAATCTAATTCTTCTTTACTTAATTAATCCATTTGAAATGTCTACACTTTATTTCGAAGAGTTAAGTTTGAACATTAAATGAGTTATAACGTATGTAATTCTATGACACGCTTGCTCGTAATTTTTACGATCTTTGAAAGATAGTAATAAGTTCTTCCAATACAAAATCTGTAAGTCAATTTCTTTTTCTCGAGTAACTAATTTCCAAGTGTAATTGTCTTCTCGTTCACTCACAACACTTACTTCGTCGAACTCAATCTGTGCTGAATGATCACATAGATCGGCGCATACATGAGGTCTGTAAGAGATTGTTTAATTAATATGGTTGAAAAGATGCACGCTAGTTTTCTCAAAAAGGCATGTTTTTTACTATACCTTAGAATTCGACGGTCCATCTATTAATCACTTTTTACAGATTTTTTTTTTAATTAAGCAACGGCAGTTTTTGCTTCAAAAAACTTAGGCAGACTGATGCATATGGATGTGAGAGTCACCCGCTAAACTCTTTCTTCCCCCTCTTAGTTACCGAAAAAAACGAGTTTGAACCTGTCTAATTACGTAAAAGATAATGTAATCGAGTAAAATGACGCAATTGCACAGGTCCATATTCCCCCAATTGCACTGAAATATGAGCTTAGTAACGGTTAAAGGCGCAGAAGATGATGTAATCGGGTAAAAAGACACTATGGCGCAGTTTCGAATTGCCCCCACTTGGTCTGAAATATGAGCTTAGCAACAGCGCAGAAGATCGTTCAAGCATTTGCGCAGCTTCATTTCCCCTACTCTACCTCATAAAAAGCTAGTTCAGATACGCTGGGTGACGTTATCCGCTAAAAAGAGGGACGGGGGAAGAACTAAACCGTTATATGGTAGTGGCATCAGAGCTTCTCGCAAGTGCTTTTCCTACCCCCTGTTTCAATATATAAATCCTCAGAATGATCATCATATAAATACATGTCATGCTATCATCAGAGCTGGTATACGGTAAGGTATCAGCTCAGATGATAGTGTGACAGTATTTTGTCATCATACGCACGATAATTGACCGCCGATCAACACTGTTATCAGTCGGTAATATAGACATCTACTTTATCGAGGGCGGATACGCTTATTGACCTCAGATATGTACGAATTACTGACAGCAGATACGATACGTCACCAGCAGGGTGTATCCGCGGCGGTCGGTAAGGAAGGGTACTGCGTTTTTTTTGGGGGGGGGGTATATAGTATATAGTTAAATTCATTTATTTTTTGTAGAGCTTTAAAGCGTCTAACAAAAGTTCTGACCCATGGAAAGCGTCTGACGTTTTGGATATTACTTCAGAGTAATATCCTACAATATATATAGAAAAATCAGACAATAAAAAATAAGTTAAGTAACTCTGATTTTTAGTTACCTTTCTCACCTGGTACCTGCGCAGGTGTCACCGGGCAAACTCTACAAACGTACAGGTATCAAAAAGTACACGAAAGACTACATAGAACCGAAAGTTCTATGCTTTAGAAAATAAGTTGTGTCTTATTGCTCTGGGGTCTTGGACTATGGGAAACTGTATTCCGTTGTATTGTCTATTATAAGAACTATGATCAGATAATCAGAAGACACGGTAGTGTCTCGCACCAAGTTCACGTTCAATAACATGTATGTGTGAAGTGTCATGGCGCGAGCCTACCATGTATCTATACCGTAAACGTAGTGGTTTTTAGCTCGCATTTTTAAAAACTTTATTTAAATAATGAATTTTCAGAAAATTCCTTCTCTATTTGGAAGATAATTGATTGTTCGTCTTAAAATTATAAGACTTTATTCATTTTAGTTATGAAAACTAATTTAAATAATGAAATTAGGCCAGCATATACTATAGCACCCCCAATTTAGACACTTTTATAAATTTTTTCATGCATTAGGGGCACTGCCAGAAAATAAAAAGTTCTAAGAAAAGCCGCGATTGAGTAAAACATTGAAATTTTTTATACACTGAGAAAATTAAATGATTGGAGTTATCATCTAGTGATGATAAAATTTTTACTATCAATCTGATAGTAGTGAATATCATCTAGATGATTGTGTAAATTATCTAATTGTAATGGTTATCATCTGAATGATAATTGTTATAATCTAGATGATATTCACTACTATCAGATTGATAGTAAAAATTTTATCATCACTAGATGATAACTCCAATCATTTAATTTCTCAGTGTAGCAGTAATTCATTATTGCGCCACCAGCGTTGCTTCGGTCTGTATTTTTTACTATAGTTTCATATTCAAACTTTCTATGAGCATAAATAAATACGTTTCATAATCGTAAATAAATCCGTGTTGATATTTGAGGTGATTTTTATTGACTTGACGTCAGCGTTTATTATTATAATTTCAATCAATTCTCCCCGATTTTACATAAATACTACAGAAAAAACTATACATCTTACCCCTTATTCGAAGAAACGATTTGAAACGATTCGAAAAAAAAAATTTTAAATGTTTTTTAATGCTTTTGAATACGTTGAATACTTTTGAATCGACATTCTTATGGAAGTTTAACATTGCAATTCGTTTCTTTTAATCAGGGACTTTCATTTTACTTGAAATTGTTGTGAGTTGCATGCGAATTGTCATAAGTAGAAGAAAAAACTTGACAACTATTTCAATCAGACTAATGTCAATTTTTTACCTATTAGCTTAAATAAAATTAAATTAAAGAACTCCTAACAGCCACTTAGAATTGAAATCAACAGTAATTTGACATTGAAGTTATTGAAAATTTGCTGCACGAATTTGCCGCCAATTTAACAGTAAAAGTTAAAAAGAAAATTTAACGGTTAATTTTTGCTCAATTTCGAGATAACACTGTTTGCTACACATAAAAGTCGGTAATGTTCATTCTTACCATTTAAGAAGGTTATCAAATTTATACTTAATGTCTACAATTTGAAGTTAAAAAAATAGTTTACAATTTTTCAAATGAAATTAACCATAAATTGAAGTAAAAATTTACCTAGAAATTGACGAAAAATGTTGCTAGTAAGCTTTCTAAATGAATTTGCATTTTAATTCCGGTAGTAAATTTACGTCAAATTGTATAGCAAGTTGCATATAGATTGATCTCGAAAAAGAGTTGTCTGAAGTTGACGGACATTTGATAAAATTTTCTAGGAAACTTTTGCTGTGGTATTAGGGTTTCTAAAAATATTTAAAATTGCAGTTATATTCGCTAAGACGTACCAAAATCAGCTCTACTTACTTAGCCGTACAATAATAATTATTCGTGCAATAATATTAATCGAGTAACATTAAAAAAAATCAATGCTAATTGTAAGGATATTCCCTAATTGTACACTTTACTTAGCAAAAGTTTAAGCTGCGAAAGTTTTCTTGAAATTTTCGTCAAATGTCCGTCAACTTCAGGCTCTTCCGTTATTGACGAGAATTTGCATAAAACTTGCGATACAATTCGACGTAAACTCACTACCCAAATTTACTTTGAAAGTCGTATACAAAATACCGTCAACAATGGAAAAGCCCGAAGTTATCAGACACTTGACGAAAATTTCATGAGAACTTTCATTAGTGTTTTTTCCTTGTATTCAAAAAGTAACTTGTAAATAAAAGAAAAATCAACCGCTAATTTTTTTCCAAGTTTTGCTATCAAATTATAACGTGTATCTACATGAAAAATTCGCGACGGAGACGCGAATCCGTTGGATATAGCGTATGCGGTCGCCCACGCGTATAAACAATTAGCAATGTCTGACTTTAAATAATATTGAATGATAATAACTATTTTTATCAAATTAAGATAATAATAAATTTTAAATAATAATTAAATTAAAAATAAAAATCAGGTGTTGTGCCTGGACCAGCTCCTCAGGCTGGGTTAGTGTACGTAGGCGCCAGTCCGTTTTCCCAAAACGGACAAAAATTTTAATTCGGGGAGAAATTTACGAGGGAAATCCGAGCAAGTGACTCGCGACAAAGCGGAAAATATTCGATGGAAAACATCAGAAAATTAAATAAACAATAGAAAAATTATAAATAAGCAATAAGTAATTATATGTAAATAATAAATAATTACAAGAAATATAAATGGAAAATAACAGTAGGAAAAGATCCAGAAAAAATAAGCACTAAAATTTCCCCTCGACAGCTGTTGGTTTCCGTACTTTTAATGTTAAACGATGAATAAATATAAATAATAATATTGTACAATAATCAATTGTTGTTGAATTAACCACACTGATTACACTCGGTGGTTATTTAAAAGAAAACACAATAGAAATTATGTGTTTCCACTGAGGATACAATTTTGTCGGCAATTACCTCAACATCAAAACTTTTACTTAATACTCAAAATCAAAAATAATAATTTGTCTTAAGGTAATTAATTATAAAATCACATATTAATAAATAATAATTTCCGTTAAATTTCTGTTGTCATAAACAATAAATAATAATAATAACAATATTTCTTTTAAATTAATCTCCCACCACTTGTGAGAGAGAGAAAGATACGGTGTCAATTCTCACTCACACTCAAAATAATATAATAATTTTACCCACACAATAATTGATAATTTAATTTTTTTAAATGAAATAATAAGTTCAGTGTAAAACAACAATTCAATAATTGTTACTGACCGCTGGGGTACCTAAATCCAAAATAATAATAATTGTTTACTTTCTTTAAATAATAATAAATAGAAATAATAATATAAATAATAATAATAATAATAATTTACAATGATAATAATTCCAGTGAGAACCAAAAAGAAAAATATCTCAAATACTTTGAGTAAATAGTTACGCCATGAGATCAGACTTGAGGAATTTTCAAGTCCGGCGTGTGTAGTATAGATATATATACTACCCGTATATATCTATATATGTACCGGCAACGCTTTACGACGTTGCGTACGTTTTATGCAAATATATATATATATATATATAAATATGGAATATTTTCACCAATAAACCAAAATAATTGTTTAATAATAAGTAATAACTATTAGTTTATGTATCATTCAATCAATAATAATAAATATGAATCAATTAATTGCCCCACGGCGCCCAACAACTACCGGGGGAGGTTATCAGATAATAATATTTTACCGAGCGAATAGAAATACCAAGTACTTACTCGAAAAATCAGCAAAACAACCAGCAAAATGATATTCGAAAATAATTATATAATTTTCACACCCGGTGAATTTATTAATTAATAATTTTAATCAAATTATGAAGCAGCACAATACAATAAGGCAAAAACCACGTCCGCACACCGAGCTATCCCGTATCTCTCTCCTTTTCTTAGGTCAACCTCCCCCTGTTGGTCGTCGCGTAAAGGGCAACACCGTCGCCCTTAATTATTATGATTACACTTGACATCCCATTTAAATTAAAAATATAAATTATAAACATGAATGTCTAACACCTGGATGATACATGGAAAATTGTTTCAATATATGAACTATTTGTTCATATCCTTTGCATGATTTGATATTAAACATTATAATAAATATTAATTGTTTCTAAACACTAAATATCATTTGATGTCATCAGTCTGATGACAAATTTAAACAAAATTATATGTTGACAATTGTTGGGGCATAATGTTACGCCAAATTATGCGTCCCAACTAACTCAAAATTATTAATAAATACTTAAATAAACAAAAGTCAATCGTTTGTAAATTAAATCATAAATTATGAAAATAATAAAATCAAATCAGCCGTGTTCTCTCATACCTTTCTCGCATGCGCGAGCGCCGTGCACGGACTGCCGTCTCATCGGCGAAATCGCGGAATGCCCGCGCAACGATCCAAATTCAAATATAAAATTAAAATACTTAACTTACAACTAATTAAAACTAAATAATTTGAATCGCTACAATATATTTTTACATTATATACCATTAATTCTCTCGCGAAGTCCCCAAAAGCGGTAGTTTTAGCCCCAGTATCAATTATCGCGACCTTTTTACGATTACCAGCGCGGATAACAACCTGAGGTTCAGTATATACGTGACACCCCCCCCCCCACTAGGCCGTGTTTTGCCCCTAATATACGGGCGAGAATCCGCATTCCTTTCGCCGGTACAATCACCTGCAAACCTGAAATTCAATACTTATACCTGGATCTTTTGTACCGGGTATATAAACAAAATAATAATTCAAAAATCAAAGGAAAATTAATTCAACCAAAGAAAACTCGAAAGAGGTGCCGGTCCACCCGTCACTCACCAACTTGCTCGAACCGTCGATGGGAGGGGGAGGAAAGGGATGAACTAGTTTACTTTATCAAATAAATGGTAATGTTCATATATAGAATGAATGCGCAGTTTTTATTTGTGAATCAAACACATAGAAAAGAATTCACGCACCGATGCGCGCCGGGCGTTTCCTTTACAACCAAAAAAAACCAAATGAAATATAAAATTATTCAATTGAGATTCACAATAATATTATCAAAAAGTAAATGGAGTAATAATAAGAAAGGAATAAATATGCAGCTCTGCTTGTCCGGAACTTATGGCTGTAACTGGGATGTTTTCGGATCGCTCGGGCCCATGCGGTCTGAATTGTAGACCCGACGCATTCGGTCATTTGCTGTGAGCCATCTAATCCATGGCAATTCGCTCAGCTGACTCCCTAAGCTTCCGTGTCCATGGTTGCAATGGTTTTCCGCCGTTGTCGGTTTGGCACAAGCCATGCACCTATGTCGCATGGCTAAGCGGAGGCGTCCATGTGGCCCTGGGCACGGACCATCCGTGAACTGGAAGCATTCTTTACAGAAGGGACGTTCTTCTCTCGGCTGGTTGATGCATTTACGGGCGGCGTGGCCTTCCTGTCCACATCTCGCGCATCCTCTTGGTAATGGCTCTTCTGGAAGCATGGTTCTTCTCAAAGAATTCAATTGGACAGTTAACATAAGACTCAGATGAGCCTTCCAGGTTTCGGAGCCCCTCGGGATCATTCCGATCCCGTCCTCCTCATCGTAGGTTTTGACGTATTTCATCATTTTTTTATGCGACAGCGCCATACCTATATAATGATATAATTATTACACTACTTCTCTCGGGGGTAATAATATACTGATAATCAAATACCAGTGTGGATAACAGTAGAATAGCGATAGTCAGCAACAGGATAGTAGACAGTGATAGATAGCCGACAGCAACAGCACAGTAGTATTTAAGAACAGAGATAGTATAGTAATAGACAGTAGTAATCAGCGACAGGACAGTAATAACAATAGATGGCAGTAGAAAAGCATATTAGTCAAGTGGTAGTAATAGATAGAGCATCTAGCCATGCAATAACGTCAGCCTGCTTCTGCCGGACATTTTCAGCTCTTTTAACTAATTTTAAAAACTTTACATGGCTACGACCAATATATTTGCCCTCGGGGGTCTCCATTTCAACGATAACTGGAGTTACCACCTTTGATATGACAAACGGGCCCGCGTAACGCGGTGCTAGCTTATCTACAACTTGCTCACTCTTTTTCGACAAGACGTGAGTAGGTTTATATACCTGATCGCCTATCTCAAACAAAATATTACGTCTTTTGTTGTTATAATAGGCCGCGTATCGTTCGGATGATTGTCGAATGCGTTGATTGACAATATCACGTAATTCTACCATACGATCCATCCGTTGAATCCAACCACTGCGGTCAGCATTATCATCAACGACGATATTATTATCATCAGTAGTTCGATGATTACAGATTGGGCAGGGATCACGGCCCAATTCAAATACACGGGGCTCACACCGAGTGACTCATGTACCGCAGTATTGTACGCGAACTGGAATTCGTGAATGTTTACATCCGAGTCACGATGATCATCACCCAAGTAACTCATGATCATTGTTTTTAAATTACGGTTGACCCTTTCAACCGGGTTAGCCTGGGCATGATACGGTGGTGTGGTAGTATGCTGAATACCACACTCTTGAATGAGATCGACGACATCTTGGTTTAAATATTCTCGGCCATTGTCAGTCCAGAACACACGTGGAACGCCCCAGCGGTTAATAACGAACTGTCGAAGACTTTTAGCCACAGTCTTCCCGTTTGCAGCTCGGACTGGTACGCACTCAATCCACCGCGTGTATAGGTCTTCAAACACGAGTAGATATGAATATCCCGCTCGAGAACGCGTAAACGAAATCGTATCAGCTGCTACGACTTCCCAAGGCTCACCTGGGATCCTTGGCGTCATAAAACCGATTGGTTTGCGCTGAACTGGTTTCGATTCGAGACATCGTTCACAACTATTGACATAATTCTGTATATCACGAAACATTCCAGGCCAATAATACCTCAGTATCGCCCGTGCGTAGGTCTTCTGGACACCCAGGTGACCAGATTGTGGATGATCGTGAACTTCCTTGAGTAATCGTTCTCGTCGGTCAGCTGGTACGACTAATTTCCAGTCGTTATCTTCTTCTCCGAGGATCTGTCTCATGGAATCAGACCGACGTCGATACAATCTACCATTTTCATAGTGGTAGTCAGGTAGAGCCTCAGGATCAGATATTAACAAACAACACGTTTCTTCATACCATTCATCATTCCCAGCCTCGCCCAGTGCGTTAAATTGACTCTCGGTAGGTTCTTGGTCCTCATAAATACGTGAGAGAGCATCCGGGGCTTCATTTTCTGCTCCCTTTCGATATTCGATCTTCATATCGTACTCAGATAGCTGCATGGCTCACCGGGCTAATTTTCCCGTCGGATCTCGAGCGCTCATAAGCCACCGCAGGCTGACATGATCCGTCACGACTGTAAATTTAAAACCCTCGAGGTAATGCCTGAATTTTCGCACAGCCCAAACTACCGCAAGACATTCCTTTTCAGTCGTACTGTAATTTGCTTCAGCGCTGTTCAAGGCCTTGCTTGCACACGCAATCAAATATTCCCGATCGCCGTTGCGCTGAACTAACACTGCACCGAGTCCACACTGACTAGCACCCGTGTATAATGTGAACAGTAGCGTATAGTCAGGTGTTGACAAGACTGGAGCTTCCGCGAGTGCTTTCTTAAGAGACTGGAAAGACTCTTCTTCAGCCTCAGTCCATCGCCAAGGTACATCTTTGCGAGTCAAACGATATAATGGACCAGCTACGCACGGGACGTTTTTCAAATGGCGATGATACCAGTTTATCATACCATTGAAACGACGTATTTGCTTGACATTTCGCGGCCGCGGGTAATTCAAAATTGGCTCCGTTTTTTCAGGGTCTGGCCTGAGACCCTCTTTATCAAGTAAAATGCCCAGAAATCGTACTTGTTGTTGGCAAAATTTACTTTTGTCGAAATTCAAAGTAAATCCAGCACCTCGTAACCGACTCAACACGACTTCCAACATCTCCAGATGTTTCTGGAAAGTCGGGGTTACGATGATTATATCGTCCAGGTATGCAAATACAAACGGAGATAGATCAGGTGTAATTATTTTGTCCATCACACGCTGGAAACTCGCGGGAGCATTGCACAGTCCAATAGGCATACGTTTATATTGAAAAAGACCGCGACCGGGAACCCAGAAAGCAGTATATTTACGACTATTTGGACTCATTAAGATTTGCCAAAACGCAGAGTTCATGTCAAGAGTCGTAATATAGTGAGCCTCACGGCATTTTTCGAGAATCTCGATCATATCCGGCGGTCGATACGTGTCTTTTTCAGTTACATTGTTCACATCGCGAAAATCGACGCACATGCGATATGTTCCATCGGGCTTCTTCAACATTATAGGTTGACTGGACCATTCAGACGCTGGAGCAGGTTCAACAATATCATCTTCGAGCATCTTATCAATTGCCTTGTGCAATGCCTGAAGAACCACTGGTGATCGACGATAAACCCGCTGTTTAATCGGTCGCTCGTCCTTGAGCCTATTCTCACGCTCAACCAACGAGGTCAAACCCAAACCTGGTGGCATTAATTTACGTTGTAGGTCCAAGAGCTCACCCAACTGTTTGGTTTCATCTCCAGTGAGTTCATGTACGGCTGCGACATCTTCTGGTTTTGAATGAATTTCAGGCTCGAACGACAACTCGTGCCAGGTACCACCGCGTATCCGCCAAACTCGATTTCTCAGGTCTAACTCCATATTCACATACTGCATGAAATAAGTACCGATTAAATTCAAACTTCCCAACCGAGGAATATAATGAACCGGAAACATGACCTCTTCTACACCATCGAGAGTCATTTTCGCGTTTACCACGCCTCCACTCACGTCCGTCGTTCGGTTTGCCATGCCGAAACGCGTCGGTCGAGCTTCAAACATGCATGGAAAACCATCGGACATTAATTCTCTCGCGAAGTCCCCAAAAGCGGTAGTTTTAGCCCCAGTATCGATTATCGCGACCTTTTTACGATTACCAGCGTGGATAACAACCTAAGGTCGGGGTATACCATGACGAAGACGCCAAAAATCATCATTTTTCTCACCAGGTTGACTTGTACATGTCACTGAAGCAGCTGTCCGATCATCTACCGCGGTTAATTTATCAAGTGTGGCATCTTCTTCACACTTGGCCTCGCACGGTGGATCAGAAACAGCATGAATATCGGCCTGGACAACAATATGACGTAGACTCATCGAATCCTGCTCCCTGGTGACTGTTTTTGGAGGAATTGATGAACGTCCAGCCCCGCCACCCTCTACTGGCGGGCTGCTTCGTCGTTTTTTGGCAACTGGAAAGCGTTGGAGCGGCTATCGACATGACAGACACACGTAACAGCTGTCTTTCCAACCTTTCCACATCTCATGCAGACGTCCCGGCGTGGTTCATGGCAAAAATAGCCCAGATGTTCCAGTGAGCCACAATTGTAGCAGAATCGTGGGCGTGCGACTCTGCTTTGTTCCATTGGACCCGGATTACGCATGAACGACCGGTTATTGTTGTTGTTGAACCCAGGGGGCGATCTATTACCACCAGATGGATTCATGGGACCTCTCGGAGGACTGTTTGGAGGTGGATTAGACAACCTCGGAGGTTGTTGCTGTTGTTGTACCGGAGGATTTCTGGGAATCGCGCCGCGATTCTGTGCGTTTTGATTCTGCTGCTGGTTTGCGGATGGGTTTTGTGGATTCCCACGCTGATTGGCAGTCTTACTATTCTCACCAGTGTCCTGCTTTGTCGCTTGGCCAGGTCCACCAGGTGTTATCGGTGCCAAGTTTCGCTCAGCAGCCCTCGGTTGGCGCAGATCGACGCGATCGTCGCTTCTTTTTCGTCCCTGGGCTGGACTGAGAACCACTCATCGAGTCAGAGTGTTCAACAGCTGTGTCAACCGCGTGCATGACGGCTCGATGATCCCGGGGAGGTCTGATACCCGCAGAATACGAACATTCTTTAATGTTCGCTTTTTCCCTCGGCGGTGGTTGGCGATGAGTGCGCGCGGCTTTCCATCTCTCTTCAACCTGAGTGGCCTTGATCAGCAGCGAGTGATATGTATCGAAGTCACCCAGTGGACAATGGTCCCAATACGCGGGTAACAATCCGTTGGTTGCCCGTCGGACTTGTGTTTGCTCAGAGGGTGGGTGTCTCAGGCAAGAATAGAAATTCTGGAGACATATTAAGTAATCACGGGCATTCTCCTTCAGGCCCTGATTACGTGCGCAAATATCTGCGCGAATTTCGCGCTGGCGACCGCCACTCTTGAACCAGGTCAAAAATTCGGACCTGAATGACTCCCAATTCGACCATCGGTGGCAATTGGCACTAAACCAGACTTCAGCCTTACCCGTGAAGACTTCTGGTAGCACGGCAAGACGATTGGCTCGACGAATTCCAGCGCTGCGCATCAGCACGACCAGGCGTCTCAAAAATTCATCACTAGTCATGGAACCATCACCAGAAAACGATAATTTCCAGTTTCGGGCGATGGCGCCATGATCACGAGCAGCTCCACGTGACGAATGACGCTTCTCTTTACCCGAACTCCTATGTGAGTGGTATTCAGATGACGATGACGAATGGGTATCATCTGAATCGGAATCGCCAGACGAACTGGGATGACGTCGGTCGGAACTGCGACCTCTGTGTGAATTTCTGGGTGTCTCGAAACGAACACGCGACGGGATGGGATTAGGAAGACCTCTAGGCCCAGTGTCTTGCCGTCGCTGGTCATTCATGTGGTCCTCTGGATGTGGTGCCAGCGGATTGGTCCTCAGATCGTGTACACGGATGCCATGAGTAGTACTGGGTCTCGTGATTTGCCCAGAACTCGCAGCAGTGGTGACAGTGGGAATTACACTGATCTCCGGGAGTGATGCAGGTACCGCGGGACCACCATGCGGCGAAGACGCGCGGATTTGGTTATTTGTAGATAACCTCTCGATCATCTCGTACAGCTTCTGCTGCCCACGTTCCATCTTCTCCTCGAGCATGCGCGACCCCTGTACGAACGTCGCCCCAGTGACATATGCATCCATGCCATCGGGGAATTTTGGCAAGTTTTGGCCGACTGGAACTAACTCGTCTTTCCAGAGACTCCAGGGTGTACTCCAATCGCCCTCTTCACGTTGAAGTATCCTTCGGAAACGATCATGAAGTACGCACTGCAACCCGATGGATTTACGTTCTGGAATAACAAATATCGACGAATTTCCGAGTCGGTCAAATTATTCACACGCGCGTCCAAATCGTGTGATACTTCATCTTTTCTAGGACCCCAGGGAATATTCGGAACCCCGAGAGCCCGTTTATGATATCGGTTTAACCGATCGCGTCGTTTATTACGAGTTCCCGCGGTGGATAATCCTAATCCAAATAATGTTATTCGGATTTCCTCATCTGGTCGCGCCAACATCCACGTGAGTTCGGATTCTGGCACTGGAGTAGAGGTGTCGTGTGATCCAACGTCCCTGGCCGTCCGTGACGGTCGTCCGCGCCCCCGGCCCCTGTGCCCAGGGTCAGTCACTTGGGCAAGGTGGGATTTATCACCCACAATCTCTACCTCGCGGCCAGAACGATTCACTGGACCATGCACGATCGTTGGAATCATATGTTGTTGAGGTGGCCCGCGACTATGCTTGAAAAGCCCACGTAGACCCTCATCGTCTGTCTCGCTGATCGAGGACTCCCGATGCTCAGCATTATTTGCGGTTTCAGCAAATCCCGCGTTTCCGATTTTATTGATCGCGTGTTCGTTTTTGTCGATCGCGTTATCGTTGTCATCTTTATGGGCCTCATCACCCGAAGCACCACCGCGGACACGTACCGACGATATAAAATCGACAAACCGATCTGATTGTTCAGTGAAAATCTTTTTGAACTTGTTCATTTTTATTATGTATGTTTATGTATATAACTTTGTAAATATATAAATATAATAAATTTGTAAATATATAAATATAATAAATGTATATAAATGCATATAGAAATCACTTATAGATTTAAATTGAATTTTCAGATTTATTTTATCCGCTGCCGAATTTGTATTTTTGATTTACTCCTCCGTGGAACCTCGTAAGTTTTTATTTTTATTTAAAAATTTATAAATTTTAAATTTATTGACCCCCTGGCCCCACGTTGGGCGCCATATAACGTATATCTACTCGAAAAATTCGCGACGGAGACGCGAATCCGTTGGATATAGCGTATGTGGTCGCCCACGCGTATAAACAATTAGCAATGTCTGACTTTAAATAATATTAAATGATAATAACTATTTTTATCAAATTAAAATAATAATAAATTTTAAATAATAATTAAATTATAAATAAAAATCAGGTGTTGTGCCTGGACCAGCTCCTCAGGCTGGGTTAGTGCACGTAGGCGCCAGTCCGTTTTCCCAAAACGGACAAAAATTTCAATTCAGGGGGAAATTTACGAGGGAAATCCAAGCAAGTGACTCGCGACAAAGCGGAAAATATTCGATGGGAAACACCAGAAAATTAGATAAACAATAGAAAAATTATAAATAAGCAATAAGTAATTATATGTAAATAATAAATAATTACAAGAAATATAAATGGAAAATAACAGTAGGAAAAGATCCAGGAAAAATAAGCACTAAATTTTCCCCTCGACAGCTGTTGGTTTCCGTACTTTTAATGTTGCACAATGAATAAATATAAATAATAATATTGTACAATAATCAATTGTTGTTGAATTAACCACACTGATTACACTCGGTAGTTATTTAAAAGAAAACACAATAAAAATTATTTGTTTCCACTGAGGATACAATTTTGTCGGCAATTACCTCAACATTAAAACTTTTACTTAATACTCAAAATCAAAAATAATAATTTGTCTTAAGGTAATTAATTATAAAATTATATATTAATAAATAATAATTGCCGTTAAATTTCTGTTGTCATAAACAATAAATAATAATAATAACAATATTTCTTTTAAATGAATCTCCCACCACTTGTGAGAGAGAGAAAGATACGGTGTCAATTCTCACTCACACTCAAAATAATATAATAATTTTACCCACACAATAATTGATAATTTAATTTTTTTAAATGAAATAATAAGTTCAGTGTAAAACAACAATTCAATAATTGTTACTGACCGCTGGGGTACCTAAATCCAAAATAATAATAATTGTTTACTTTCTTTAAATAATAATAAATAGAAATAATAATATAAATAATAATAATAATAATAATTTACAATGATAATAATTCCAGTGAGAACCAAAAAGAAAAATATCTCAAATACTTTGAGTAAATAGTTACGCCATGAGATCAGACTTGAGGAATTTTCAAGTCCGGCGTGTGTAGTATAGATATATATACTACCCGTATATATCTATATATGTACCGGCAACGTTTTACGACGTTGCGTACGTTTTATGCAAATATATATATATATAAATATGGAATATTTTCACCAATAAACCAAAATAATTGTTTAATAATAAGTAATAACTATTAGTTTATGTATCATCCAATCAATAATAATAATTATAAATCAATTAATTGCCCCACGGCGCCCAACAACTACCGGGGGAGGTTATCAGATAATAATATTTTACCCAGCGAATAGAAATACCAAGTACTTACTCGAAAAATCAGCAAAACAACCAGCAAAATAATATTCGAAAATAATTATATAATTTTCAAGCCCGGTACATCTAACATTGTGGCGCTACCTGTTAATACCTTATTGGCAAAATTCGACAATCGGGTCTTTAACGAATGGAAACATATAATCATTTTTAAACGGAAGATTTATTATCGTTATACAGAACAAAAAATATTATTTTTATTGAAGACTACTAATGGCAAATCTACTTCCTTAATTACATTTTTATAATCAATAAATTACTGCTTTATTTATTTTAACCGGCAATCATCGACAAACGATTTCCTAGTGATTTAAATGGAAAAATTAATAAAATATCGAAATAGAGGGGTCAAATGGAAGAATCGAAGGCTAATTTTTATTTACTTTTTCATAATTAAGCAATTAACTGACAAATAACTTTGATAGACCGACATTGATTGACAAGCGACCAACAAGCGACTGCAATCAGAATAAATCAGATCGGTTTACATTGAATTGGTTTATAATAAGAAGTTAAGTAAGTGGAGCTGAGATATAAAACTTCAGCCATAAGCGATTTCTGATAATCAAGTTGAAAGCGAGCTAGGCGACCAACTGTAGCAACTTATTATCAAGTTGGCCGCAAAGATTGTTGGCATTTCCATAAGTTGACGGCAACTAGTCGCCTATTTTCTGAAAAAATGTGTGCCAATAGCTGACACTTAATTTTAATAGGAAGATCCTCCGCATCACAGTTTTCTATTGTTTTCTCAGTCCAATAGAAAAAATCGGTCTGTCGGTTGACCCTGCGGGCCAGCCCCAAAACTTCCCGCGTATTTCGAGCTCCTTGAGCTTGAAAAATCGTAGTAGATACATTTTCGAGCTCTTCGAGCTCGAAAATACTTTTGTATGCTCTTGTTTTCAAAAAAAAACGTTTTTTACAATTTTTTCTACAACGATATCTCTCGAACGAATCAACCGATTGAAATGTTTAAGGAAGCAGTCGACGCGTTTCATTGAGTTCTATGACTGATTAAATTTTGAAATTGATTCATCGAGTCATTTTTGAGAAATTTTCAAAATACTAAAAAAATTTTTTTTTTTTTAATTCTTTCGACAACGGTTTCTCTTGAAAGAATTAACCGATTTTGATGTTTGAGGTAGCATTCGACGCGGCTTATAAATCTCCAGAGCCCAGTCCATTTTGGAATTAATCTTCCAAGCCCGTAAAAAAGTTATCCAAAAAAAACATTTTTGAAAGAAGTTTATTTTTGGAATATCTCCGAACGAGCCCTGCCAATCAAGCTCAATTTTTTTTCAGCTTCAAGACATTAAAAAAGAGCCATCCGGCCTTACCCGGAATGGAAAGGTAGATTTCTTATAGATGTGAATACAATAAAGCGACAATAGTGTAATTAATACTTTTTTTGTAAGCTTAAACATGAATTTTAAGGAAATGGGTTATGCCTTATTATTTAGAAGTTATTAGATGACTAAGCTGCGAAAATAAGCTTTTTGTATTTTTTGTGAAATTTTTGATATCATCAAATTGTTAGAAATGATGTTTCAAAAAGTCCAGTATTGCGGTGAAAATGAAAGCTAATCGTTTAAATTTTAAGATACTTTTTACAGAATTGAGTTATCATTTTCGGTTCAAAAGTTATTTAAGGATAAAGCCAGAAAATTCATTTTTATGAAAATCAAAAAAAATTTTAAACACTCACAACTTTCAAACTAATCGAACGATTGGGCTCATCTTCGAACTTGATCAAGGTAATCGTCCAATAAATAAGTGTATAAAATTTCATTAAGATCCGTTAAGAATAGTGGGTGCTATCGTGATGACAAGGCGCGCTATATTGTATATATGTATATATATATATATATATATATATATATATATATATATATACATACATATATAAATTTTTGAGCGGATGGTATTTTTCGACTTTACGAAGTAAAATAAGATATATGGTAGCGAAATTTTTTGATAATTCGATCATGAGGGTCTCTGCAGTAGGCCGATTTCTAAAGAAATCTACCTAAAAACTACGTCGAATGACACCTTGACGATCAAAATCGGTTGATCCGTTCAAAAGTTATAGATATTTACATACGTACGTACGTACGTACGTACATACATACATACATACACTCGGACATCATCGTGAAATTAGTCAGAATAGCTTTCTAGGACCTCAAAACGTCGACATCTGGTGGAATTTCGATTTTCACAAATCGGACTGAAACCAATAACTTCCCGAATTTTTGAAAATTTGCAATTTTCTTAGCGGGAAGTTAAAAAATTCATACTTCATCATTAATTGATTGTACAAAAAAATGTTTGGGAAGAATATCGTAGGAAATTATATGTTCTACAGAAAAGGTATTTCATATTTTTTCCGTTAACCTCACCATTCCAATAATATTGACGATGAAAGTTTAATCATTTGAAGACAAATTTTATTCTTGTTTATGAATTTTATAACTCGACAATAACTGTTTATTATAAAACGCGCAATGCTAATTTTTGTAGGAAATTAAATGCTCTATAAAAATGGTGTCCTATGTTTTGACGATTAAATTAAGCCTTCCAAAGATATTCATCACCAAACTTTAATGTGTACTGATTTTAAGAGTTCTTCTAAGATAATCAAAAAAATTTTCATGTAATTTATAAGTTTTAAGAAAATTTATACGAATTTAAGTTTTTATCAGCTGAGAAACTTCGAAATATTTATCAAGTTTTCTTTTATGTGTAACTATGTTAGTTTACATTTAAAACAATAAATTGTGCATTATTTATCGCTTAGTTAATTATTTGTTGATTAAAAAAAAGCAAAGTTTTCATTATAAATATATTATAATATGTTTCAGTTTTGGAGAAAAAAATTGTCCAATTAATTATAAAAAAGTTTTTTATTTCAATTTTAAACTGAGTTATTAATTTTCATCAGTTTTTTATCATAAGTAGGGTAATTTTTTCGATGCTCTTTAATAACTTGCAATAAGATATGAAATAAAAAACGAAAATTCTCTATAGATGAAAATTTTTCTAGGACAATGTCTAGCTATAGTGGAAAAATTTTTAAAGCCGTTTTGAAGACAATATCGAAATAAAACAACATAATCGTGATTTCTAATAATTAAAAATAAAATGTTTAGAATTATTGAAACAAAATGGTCAAAAATTTTAAAAATAAAAGTTAAATAATTCTTATATTGATGACAAAAAATGAAATTTGTATGAAATTCATGAATTAAATTGAAAATTTCCTGTATCTCATCAAAAACTCTTAAAATTAGTATACATTAAAGTTTGATGATGAATATCTTTTGAATGCTTAATTTAATCGTCAAAACATAAGATACCATTTTTATAGAGCAGTTAATTTCCTCCAAGAATTAGTATTACCCGTTTTATAATAAACAGTTATTGTCAAGTTATAAAATTCATAAACAATAATAAAATTTGTCTTCAAAAGATTAAACTTTAATCGTCAATATCATTGGAATGGTGAGGTTAACGGAAAAAATATTAGATACCTTTTTTGTAGAACATTCAATTTCCTATAAAATTCTTTTTGATCATTTTTTTGTACAATCAATTAATGATGAAGTATGAATTTTTTTCTATTGGACTGAGAAAAAAATAGAAAACTGCGATGCGGAGGGATCTTCCTATTAAAATTAAGTGCTCCTATTTAGTGAGAATTGTTTTAAGGTGTCTATCAACCGATTTTGTAATCGCATTTGTAAAAAAATAAATTGCTGATTTTTTTGACCCACCTTAATATATATATATATATATTAGGGTGTCCGTTATTTACCAAATTGATTTTTTTTTCAGCAACGCCCCCTAAATTTTTTCTTTATCGCCTAAAAAAAATTATCAGACCCATATAAGCTCTTAATATTCATATTAAACCATGCCCCAAAGACAATACATTTCCCATTTAAATAACATGGGGTTTCGGCGCGTTTTACATTTAATTTTTATTCTTCTGAGCTAGTTAATCTACAGATATCAGAGATACACATTTTTGTAGGAAATTGAACACTCTACAAAAAAGGTCTCCTATGGTTTTTCGATATATTTACTGCTTTAAAAGTTATTCAAAGTTAAAAATAAACTTAGAGTTAATTTTTGAATTTTTTTACTTTAACCGCATAATTATCATTATTTCTGTAAAAGTGAATGGTTTATTGTGAAAAATCTTCAATTTTAACTGTTATAGAAAACGTTACTGTAAGATTTGAACATCTGGGTTAAAAATAAAACTTGATTAAGGCTCACTTCGTCTTATTTTCTTTTGAATTTATCGGTTTGCCGACGATTTTTCTAACGATCTCGATTTTTTCGACTTAAATTGAATTTTTTTCAACTTTGTGGATTTTTTTCATCTTAGATTCAACTTAGTTGTATTGTCTTAATTTGAATTTATTCGTCTTAACTTCAAACACGATAATCATTCACCTTACTTTTGAGTTGTTAAACCAAGTCAAAAAAAGGTTATTTATTTGCCTTCCTTTCGCCTTAGTATATAACAACTATTTCATCATAGTTTTGACTTTTTCGCCTTATAATTTAAGTCGAATTGGTCTACATCAAGTGAGTTCCGACTTGATTTCAACTTTTCGTCTTAAATCGTGTCTAAGTAAGCTAGCCAAGTCTAAAACAAGGCGAAAACTCAATGTACTTATAATATTCGTAAAAAAAAGTCGAGTTTATCTTGTGAAAACGGCTCCAAATTTTGATTTAGTAAACCAAGTCTAAATCAAGTTTTATTGTTGACCCGGGTAGTATGTGGTTTTCGATCTTCGTTCTTAGCTAAAGTGTTAATATAGTTTCCATTCAATTTAACAGCTCTTTCTGCGGTATCAGTGACTATTTGTAGATGTTTAAGAATTTTCAAATAAAAATTTCCAAATTCCACCAAAGAATATTTAATCAAATAGAGTGTTGATCAAAATGTAAAAAATTTTATTAAATCTGTCATATTTTTTCCGTTAAATTGAAAAATATTGTAATTAACTCAACACGCCACTCGCATTATTCTTCAGTTATCTGAATTTTAGACAGTAATTTTTTCAATAACACAGTCAAAATTGAAGATTCTTCGCAATAAACCATTTACTTTTACAGAAATAATGATAATTATGCGGTCAAAGTAAAGAATTCGAAACTTAACTATGAGTTTATCTTTAACTTTGAATAACTTTTACAGCAGTAAATATATCGAAAAACCATAAGAGACCTTTTTTGCAGGGCGTTCAATTTCCTACAAAAATATGTATCTCTGAAATCTGTAGATTAACTAGCTCAGGAGAATAAAAATTAAATGTAAAACGCGCCGAAACCCCATGTTATTTAAATGGGAAATGTATTGTCTTTGGGGCACGGTTTAATATGAATATTAAGAGCTTATATGGGTCTGATAATTTTTTTTAGGTGATAAAGAAAAAATTTAGGGGGCGTCGCTGAAAAAAAAATCAGTTTGGTAAATAACGGACACCCTAATATATATATATATAAATATATATATATATATATATATATATATATATATATATATATATATATATATAAATGTATATATTAGGGTGCTTCGTTTGAGATGACTATTTTTTTTTCTAAGTCCCGTGTCAAAATATCGTTGTACACATTGAAAAAAAAATTCTCACTAAAGATGAGCTCTTAATTTTGATTTTAAGTACTCGCTAAATGAATTTGAAATTTTCCCATTTAATTAACACGTAAATTTTAATTTTTTCATTTCAATTATCTATAGCTTCGCGGCATTTCAAGATATTTGATCAGCCATAGGCGGAAATAACAGAGGAATATTTTCTCTTTGGAAGTGCTTGTAGCCAATTTATGTTTTGTAACCGACCTCAACAGTAAAAAATCTTAAAGCCAATTTTTTCTCGAATTTCATGGTTTTTTTTATTTTACTTGCAAATAACTAACTTTATGACAAAATTGTGCCTGACTTTTTTGTAGTGAATTTTATTTCCTACAAAAAAAGCGTTTAACGAAATCATCGCTGAAAACATATATAATGTATAAGAAGAAAATATGAAAATATATATGACACATCCATATGTAAGTATAAAAAGTATGAAACAATTATTTTTTACTGAGAGAGGTAGCAATTAAATAAGCTTCCGATATTCAAACAAGAGCATTTGAGTGAAGTTAAGATAAGACAAAGCAAGTGTAACAGGAGAGGATTTCGTATAACATTCTGGGAAAAAATTTTTTCATGAAATTCCATGAAGTTTTATAGAATTTGATGAAATTTTACAAAATTTTAACAAATTTTGAGAAATTATACTAATGAAATTTGTTGAAATTCTGCGAAATTTGATAAAGTTTCATAAAATTTTATGCAGTTATATATAATTTTATAAAATTCTATATAATTTTATAAAAATTTATGAAGTTCTTCTAATTGTTATTGAGATCCTAACAAGTTATTGGTACGAAATTTTATATATTATTGTGAAATTTTAAAAAGTTTTACAAAATTTTATAAAAGTTTATAAAATTTGAAAAAAACTTATGAAATATATATTTTTTTTTTTTTTTTTTTTTTTATTCGTTTTTTATATGCCAAGGCATTTTGCCTAATGGCAAATACAAAAAATGTAACAATTTTAATTAATCACATAAGTATTATAATATGTATTCAAAAATCAAGGTAACAATTCTATGTTTGGTAAAAAGAAAGAAAAATAACGTAATAGATAATGGTACATAATCTAATCAGTATTCTGCAACCTTAATATAAATTTATACAAATTTATACAGAGAAACAATAGTTTATGCAATGTTCAGATAGTAAGAGGTCGCAAACATAATAATTATCAAAAATTTGGTTCTTTATTCATAAAAAATTCATATGCTTTATTTTTAAAGATTTGTAGTGACGATAAGTTTGTAATTTCTGCTGGTAATTCCTGCCACAAACGGATAGCTGACACTAAAAACGAATGCTCATAGACGATGGTAGTAAAATTTGGCATTTTGAACATATTATTGTTTTTCGCTGCAAGCCTGTTCGATCTCCTGATGTCAAGATCTTCATTTGTGAATAAAATCCGCAGGAACTTAGGTTCACCAGATTCTAAAATTTTGTAAATCAGACAAGCTAGAAAATACTCCCTTTTTGATTTAACACTAAGCCATTTTAGAGTGTGTCTATAAGGTGTAATATGCTCATCCCTTTTTATATTAAAAATAAATCTTATAGAGTTATTCACCAACCGCTGTAGCTTCTTATCAAGTCGTTTAGATAAGTCTAAGTAAACGATGGAACAGTAATCGATAATTGGTAGGAGCGTGGTTATAATTAATAATTTACGGCAAGCCATAGAAAGTATATTTTTTCTATATTCTAAACTATTTATTGAAGCATAGGCTTTTCGAGATAGTTGTGAAATATGAGCATCCCACGAGAGGTTATTTGAGATATATAAACCGAGATGTTTAGCCGTGTTTACATAAGGGATGACATTTCCATCAATTTTAATTTCTGGAACCTGGCAGGTTTCAAGTAGTTTAAGCTTTCGGTTACTACCTAGAATCATCACGTTAGTCTTCTTTAAATTTATCTCAAGGCCGTTTTCCTTCGCCCAATTTGCAATAGCTTGAGCATCAGCGGTAAGACGCGCAGCTGCCTCATTTAAGTTGAAAAGTTTAAAATGGAGATAGGCCCACATATCATCAGCAAAGAGACCATGCTTGCAGTATCTTAAACGCTTTACAATTCCATTTATTGCAATCAAAAAGAGGATCGGACCTAGAATAGATCCTTGTGGAACACCAGAGGAAGTAAATAATGATTTTGATGGAACATTAGACGGATCAATGATCATCTGAGATCTACCTGAGAGGTAAGACTGGAACCAAAGAATAGTTTCAATAGCAAAACCAACTTCAAACATTGTGATTAAAAGCATTTTTGGATTTAGATAATCAAATGCCTTGGTGAAATCAAACAAAATCAGAAATGTAAAGTCATCATTATCGATTGCACGACGAATCTCATCAGTAAGTCTCAATAGTGCAGCTTGCGTACTTTGATTTTTCCGAAACCCAGATTGATATTCATCCAGCAGGTTATTTGTTTCCAGGTACATAACTACTTGATTTGCAATAATACGCTCAAATACTTTTGCTGCGTGTGAGAGATTCGCTATGGGCCGCGTATCAGATAAAGATTTTGGTGGTGTAACTTTATTTAATGGAACGATGAAAACAGATTTCCACACTTCTGGAAAGATGCCGGTATCTAGTGAGCGATTGAAAATAGCGGTCATGAATAGTGAAATTTATGCAAGATGATCCCTTAGCCATTTCAAGTCCAACCCATCTGGGCTTTTTCCAGCAGATTTTGAAAGAGTAAGATGCAGACTTTTTGTGACATCAACAATGTCAATTTTGGACCAGCGGAACTCGTAGTCCACTTTTTTAATATAGTGTAATGGCAAATCCAGTACAAACTCTTTGCTGCAAGAAGGATGTCTAGTCAGAGTAGTAGCATAGAAGTTGTTTAACTCATCGGCACTAAAATGGTCTAATGGTGATGATTGCTTTGCTTTTATAATACCTAATTGCTTAAGTTTTTTCCATATTGAGGAACCATATGATTCTTTGGCCAAAATAGTGGTAAAGTAATTATTACGCTCCGTGTTTAGTTTAACTTTTAATTCACTCCTTAGTTTTTTATAGTATTTAAGAAGATTTTGATCACCATTTCTACGCGCTCGTTTGTAGATAGCATTACGATGTTTTAGTTCATTCTTTAATTCCTTTGTTAACCAAGGGCTATTTGGACGACTAATTTTCCTCTTCGAGAAAGGTGCATATTTATCAAGAGAATTTGATACTACAGTTAAATAGTAAGAAGTAAGCTCATCTGGATCTAAGTTATCAATATAAATATTATTTACATTCAACTCCATATTTAGAGACTGTGAAAAAGCTAAGTGATCACAGTTTCTGAAATCGCGGTATTTATTTAATTTATTACACTTTTTTGGGTATTCAAGCCTATACTCAATGAATATATAATCATGACCTCCAATAAAAGGCGCTGTAGATTCAGAGTAATTTCCTACTTTGTCTTCATTATCAACAATAATAACGTCCAACCACGAATCAACTTCATTTGTATGATAAGTTGGACCATGTGGTACGCAGAATAAAGCAAATTCTGTTATGAAAGACTGTAGATGACAAGCTAAACGATCAGTTTTAAGTAAATTACAATTTAAGTCTCCCGTGATGATTATGTTATTGTAGTGTGGATATAGCTTCCCAAACTCTATAAAAAAACTATCCAATAGATAACCTTGAGGCCTTCTATAGATAGCAGATAATAGTATATGAGACCCAATTTCCATTGAGACGTCAATTAATATGAATTCCGGCTGATTTAGGTGATTTGTAACCGAGGTATGTAGAACTCATGATTTTAGCGACTTATGAATAAAGCAAGCCAGGCCACCACCTCTTACATAGCGTCCTGATTCATCAATAAGTCCTCTGTCTCTACGAATGATAACATAGTTTTCCAGTGCAATAGTGACATCTGGATTTAGCCAAGTTTCTACAATAGTAATAATATGTGGCTTCATTTCAGCAACTAAGATATCGAACTGGGCAGTATGAGCGAGGTAGCTATTTATATTGAGAGTTAGTATATTTAAAGCTTGACAATTTGAGATATGTTTGCATGGTAATTGCTAATTTAGTTTATTTAGATCATTTACAGAATGTATTTCAATTTTAGCGGAGTCATCGCTTTCTTTCAAGTAAACTACACCTTTATACACCCACACATATTTATATTTAAGTTCCTGTGCTTTTGTTTTTGTGGTTTTTAAAAGTTTGTATGTCTCCGGATGCAGAAATTTATTTACATAAATTTGTCCATCAGCAACATTTGCTACAGTATGAAATGTTTCTTTAATTAATAATTTTTTTACACGACGTTTTACATTGATAACATGATCACGGACTTGACAGGATTTTAAATTCAGAACGAATGAGTGTCTCAATCCATGTGATGTTGAGGGATTTCTATTTTTCAATTCCCGTACACTGAGAATATCATTTTCTAGGTTAGAGATGTTTAGTTTATTGAATACATGATGAACAATTTCCGTTGATGATAAGTTTGACGTAATTTGTTCTGGCACCCCAGACAAAATCAGCTGAGACGACGACTCATTCGAAGACACAGACGAAGTATTGTTAATTGATCCAATGGAATCAAGAGTCGATTTTATTAACTCAATAGTGGTGGAATTTTCATTACAAGCTTCAGCTATCTTGCTTACTTTTTCATCAGTGGTTTTTTGTTTATTTGTAACTTTTGCTACTGAATTATATAAAGTGTCAAGATTTGTTGAAAGGTATTTTATATCAGCACTATTTTTATTTAAAGTTGTCATTATAGTTTTTATGTCTTCAGTGTGTTGACTAAGATCTTGAGAGACTTTACAAATCTCATAGCTATTTTTGAATGACATATCAAGTAGCAGGTTCATTTTCTGATCAAGCGTATAGTTTGTCCAATCAGGTTTTTCAATTAAAGAACTTGTCCCTTTGGGAGTGCTAATATTTTCCTTCAATATAGCAGAGTTACTTGAAGAAGTAGTTCCACTTGTAGTGGTCATCGACGGTGAATTCATGATCGGTGACATAAAAACAGAGTCTTCTAACACAATTGAAACCAGTGGAGTTTTAGGCGAAGAGCCAATTGATTTAAAGCTAGAAAGTGATGACCGTTGACTTGTAGATCTAACAAAATTAGAGCGTTTAGATGAATCTACTGTCGATTCAAGTGGAGATAATAGAGCTTTAAAAGATATCACACAACAATTTGTTGGTGGTTTAAATTTCAACGCTTCTTTGAGACAACTAGGATGATAAGAAGATTTACAAGTCAAGCAGGATTTGTTAATTTTAGCTACTTTCTTACATCTAACACAGAGCATAACAGGAGGCACTAGATGATGACAAACATTTAGCGTGAAAGTATATATTTTGATTTGTTTTGACAGCTCTCTGATGTAAACAAAACACCACCAACAGGCTCCACTGACGCCACCTATAATTCTTTTTCCCAAATGCTTCTTGTGAATATAGACGTTAGATAAGGCACTGATACTATAACACCGGACGAACTAAAATCACTTTACGCTGAATAACAATAACCTCAAAATGTCTATGACGATAATATGAAAATTTATTTCTCAGCTTCTACTTCAGGAAAAACGAAGATTCTATGCAACCTATGAGGGCTGCAATAAAGAGTATGCAACAAAATCTGAAACAAAGATGCCCGTGAGCATACAGAGGCAGAAAAATGCTTCAAATACAGAGCGAAAAATTAAACGTGTTTATAACTACTTACGTGATTATAGACGTCATTATCGACGTATATTATCAGAAACTGGAAAATAATTCTATGAAATTTAGCAACATTTCATATAATTTTGTAAAATTTCATAAAATTTTGTAAAATTTCGTGAATGGCCAAAACTTGGTTTTTATAAAATTTCATAAAGTTTCGCATAATTTCATAAATTTTTGTAAACCTTCATAATGGTTTGTTATATCCGGCTTGCCGTATATATTAAAGGGGCCTCTTTGCCGCGCTCGCTGTAAAGTGCAGCGTTAACAATTTTAAGGATAGCAACTTCGGCCAACACCTCGTTGCACGTCGTCAACGTTTCTTCCAATCAGGGAATTACACTTGACTGTATTTTAGACTCACCCAATTATATATTCTAAATTATTCCCTCCAGAACCGCGAACCGAGGTGATAAAAACAACGAACACCAAGGTGCGGCAGCCTATGACACTTGAGAAGTTAATGTATCTTCCTTGCTGGCCCGCGTGAGTTCTAAACCGTGTTACGTTTAGGCAACCCTTTTTTCTATTTTCTATTTCTCTTAAACCGATTAGTTCATTTTCATTCATAAAATCTAAACAGTCAAGTATACTATAAAATCCCACGGGAAGATCGTCTCGATATTGCACTCGAGGAGGCGTGGCAAGTTGCTTGTTACCGTTAAAATTTCAATTCAAATTTGTCTTTTCGAAATTATATTTTCCTATTCCAAAAATCACTTCACGGGAAGTGATTTTTATAATAATTGTTAAGTGTGTAAATAGCGATTCTCGTCCGAGTGAATTGCTGGAGTCGGAGATTCAGACCGAACTCAAATGAGCTAAAGACTCAATAAATCCAAAGTGTAAAACCATAAGTTTAAGTAATAGTTAAGTGTAAATCCAAGAGATTTAAGTTTAAAGAAAGAACCTTAGTGATAAGAACAATTTAATATCTTGTGAGCTGAGTACGGCGAGCCCATAGGGAAATATTTCAATAAACATCTATCATTGGGGAAACCGGCATATTAGATTATTTCTAATATTAAGAACCACATCCCTTTTTCCTGGACCAAATCATCTTTTAACCAGAGACCAACAGAAGCCGTTCACGAGAGTTGCAGTCCAGAGATCGTAAAGACCAACTTGCAAGTAAGCAGCGAACAACGAAAGGTAGGTGAAATTATCAATTTCTCTAACGTATAAAATCCAAATTCTGCATCGAGTACACAGAGAGGCCCCTGCGGGGTTTATCGTTCGAGTTCTCACAATAAAAATGAAACCTAGAGCTAATCCTCTAGGAAAATCACCCTGTTTGCCCGGTGCCTCCCACTTGAGGCCCACGCGACCATTTCCAATAATTAATTATTATTAATTAATTAAATCCGGACATAACAGAGCTGATTGTTGGTGGCAGCGGTGGGATACGAACGATTCTCTCTCCTTCGATCCAGAAATTGGAAGTAACATAAAAAAAAATTTTTTCCAAAAATTTTTTTCTCTCTTCCCCTCCTTTGTTAAATTTTAATTTGGAAAAATTATAATTTTCATTTAGTATACGTTTGGGTGTGGTCACACACGTATTTCTTTAAAAATTTTTTTTTTTTTTTCTTTCTTTCCTTCTATTAAGAAGTCATTCGACTCCTTTTTGCTGCGGTAATCCGACCCCGCTTCATTTTTCTTCACGGCAGCCACTAAAAATAAAAATATTATTCTTGAATATTTTATTATAATAAATTTAATTATTAAATTAAATTAAAAGTGACCGTCTACCTTTTCTGCTTACTAAGCCGACGGTATCCACGTCGTCGGACCACCTTACCCCGTTGGTAACCGTTAAATTATACTTACCTGCACAGGTGCTTATGCACTCACGTTGCTGTGCAGCTATTTCCAATCTGTAATTGGAGTATCCTCCTTCGACCTCTTCGTTTTGCAATTGGGCGTTGGCACTAACATATCTGACCCCCCTATAAATTTAGACATTTTCATTTCGGATGAATTAAAATTTTTTTTTTTTTATTTTCATTTTTTTTTAATAATTACTTTTAGCATTATTAATATTTCTGGTGTTTTCTAAATTTACTCTCAAAATCGAATAAGGTACAACAAAAAAAAAAAAAACTGGACACGATCGACTTCTTCGCCTATAATTTGACCAGCTGAGTTGGTGCTTTGGCTAGCACATCTCGGCAGTGAATTGAGGTATCACCGCGTGAAAGTTGGGTGCTTAACCAGCACCAATTCTCACTCAGTGAACCCAACTCATGGTGGGAAAAAATAGACGTGCAGGTCGCCGTTTTCAATTGCAAAAATTGTATCTCGATTATTTAGAGGGCAGAGTTTACCACCAACCTTTAATAGAAACGCGTTATTGGGAGGAAGATTCGCCGGTTTCCACTCCCGCTGACGTTAACTCGAAGAAAACCCCCAACGAAAGTCCTAAACCAAAAATAATTTCCGACGTACGAGCCCCACCCGACCTGTATTCGAAACTTAAAGCAAAATCATCTCATTAAAAATCCAAATACAACGGAAATCCCAATTACATCGTTTTCTCTCACTTCTTAAAAGTCCACTCAAGACCCTGCTGGAAAAAAATGGTTTTACCTGGAGAGGGCCAAAATGGACCAGGGGGCGGTGTTGGAAATGGAGAAAGGATTCATAATCCAGAAGGTATTCGAAATGGAGAAGGGGTTGAGGGTCGAGATGGTAATCAAGATCCGCCACCACCCCAGAACCCGGGCGTTCGATTCTTCAACACAACTATGGCTCTTGACGATAGAGAATACCGGGACGGGTGGACGTATCCACTGTCTCGGGAGTTGTTCGAGACTCTTCCTGAATTCTCTGGCGATGGTGGAGTGAGCTATGAAGAGTTTGATTACAAGCTAAGAGAATGGCTCCACATGGTCCCAGAGGAACATCAGAGGCCTTTTGTGGCTCGAGCTCTTATGAAATTGAAAGGTCGAGCTCGTCAATTCCTTCAAGAGATGGAAATACACTCCTTACAGGAGTTACTTAATGTTCTTCGAAGTAATTTCCGGACAGGAGATCCATTGAAAATCTATCTCCACAAATTGACCACCATCCAGAAAGGAACTTTCGAAACAGTAGAAAGTTTCTTCTATAGATTAAGAGCGATTCTTCGGAAAATTGAATCCGCCGTCCCGGAAGCAGATCGCGCAGCAATAACCAACCAAGCTCAGCGCTTGGCGGTCGACACGTTTTTCGACTCTCTCCCAGACTATCTAAAATGTTTGGCGTCCACTCGGGAATATCAGAACCTCTCAGATCTCTTTGAAGCTATTAAAGAACAAACAAAAAAGTATGATGCGCAATTGCGCCAAAAACAAACGAGACCGAGACCTCAAGCTTACCAACCCGATCCTCCGGCCCAGCAGGATAGGTATCAATCCTATTTTCAGGGTCAGAACCGAGGACCTGTCCAAGGCCCCAGCTGGGCGACACAGCCTCAATCTGAACTCTACGTAGAACCCAGGGCTCTGGCATACAGAGTGATGCCTGAACCCATGGACTACTATGGACAGTTGGGAGATTCCCAAAACCTCCTTGGCTATCCATACCAGCAACCTCACTTGGAGGCTGAAGAGTTCATCGATCCGGAATACGAACCGGACCAAGCACTAGCTTTTTCGGCGGTACCTTTCCAAGGTCAATTTAACTATCCGCCTCGTTTTCCATATCGTAAGACCTATCAACAAAATTACAACTCAAACTATCAACGGCCTTACCGTCAATATCAACAGTATGCCCCAGCACCAACTCCACATCCTCCACCCCAACCAGCGCCAGTCCAACCTACGCCAACACCGGTACAAACACTCTCGGCTCCTCAAGTAGATTCACGAGATTTGGCTTCTATTCAAATAGAGCGCCACATTAAAAGCAAAGCTCCTTGCAACTGTCCAGGTTGCCCCAGGAGAATTGCAGCTAAAGACGAAGACCCCCTGGAACAGGCTTTAAACTCAACGGGCGCTCGCCAGCCAGAGGCGACTGTGAGCCAGCCCAGCAAGCCTCAACCAATGACTGCAGCAGACTATTGCAAGAACAAGCAGTAGATGGCATAGCGTTGGTTACCGGAAAAGGACCTGTGGTAACTTTAAAATCAACCAAGCTCCTCGGTGGCCAATGTGATGTTTTAATTGATTCTGGTGCAAATTATAATTTCATCAGTGTAACAGCATTAGCACCAGACACTGTCTTCCTGCAAAATGATATGGGACACGTGGGGGGGGATCAATTCAAATAAGTTACCAATAGTTGGCGTTGTCACCTTAGAAGTTTTTGATAAAATGATAAACTTCAAGGTGGTACCTCGACCATTGGGCGGTTATCTCGCGATTTTAGGTAACGATTTCCTGGCACAAGAAAAGGCCAATATCTCCTTTTATTGGTACACTCTATAGTCTAGTCGAGAAGATGAAAACCTGCGAAAAATAGTTACAAGTCTCCTAAAAATATGGTTGATGGCTTAAACGATCCGGAATGGCGTCCAGAAAAAGGCGTTTTTTGGATTTTTTTAGCAAAAGAAAATTACAATTGTTATTAACAAAAAACAGTTAAAAAAATTAGACGTCCAGCTTTTTGGCAAAATCTCAAAAAGTATAAGTGATAGCTCAAATATTAAAAAAGTTTCTGAAAGAGCAGAAAATTTGAGTGAAAAAGTTCTCGACTCCCCGAATCGTAGCTCCAATATTTATAATTTTTATTTAACGTTGAAAATTAGCTTTTGCGCGGCAGTTGAGGCATGCGCGCGCCGCCGCTCTAGTGAGCGTAGTTGTTAAATAATTTTTTTATGCAATTAAATATTAATTTAAAAATTTAAAAAATTCTAGTGTCATCTAGACACTTCAAAGAATACGATTCCGCGGTATTAAAAGTTGTATCACCATTTTTCAAAAAGTTATTTGATTGTTAATTAACATTTTTTTTACGGGCATGTGTTGTCATTAAAGGCGGTGTAAAAGTTTAAATAATTAATCTATAAATTTTTTATTCCTTGGAGCCCTTTTTATAAGCATACTCAACAAGATGACGTGAAAAAAGTTTATAAAATATTTTTATTTCATTAGTTATTAATTTTTAAAGTAAGAAAAAAATTAAAAATTTTAATAATGTATGTTAAATAATTTTTTTTTTTTGAATCTTGAGCTATTACTGATTTCATATCCGTGTTAAGCATTATATAATTACTTTTTTAATTTTTTCATGCCATTTGTTTATAAAAAATTTATAAACAAATGGATTAATTAAATATTTTTAAAAAATTTTTTTTCACTATATGGTTTGCGTATGAAAATAATGATTTTTAAAAAAAAAATTTTTCTTAAAAACAATATCTTATTGTTTATAATCGTTTTTCATATTTTGATTGTTTAAATAAATAATTAAGGAATCGTTTTTTTCTTGAAAATCATAATTTGCATTTCTAAATATAATGGCAAAAAAAAAATTTTTTTTTGTCAACAATTTATCCATTTATTTATTAAACAATTTGTTATAAACAATTTTTTTTTTTCATTGTAATTTTTTTCTTGAACATAAAAAAATGACAAAAACAGCAACCTGTAACAATATGGTCAAAAATTTTTTTTTCGATTTTTTAAAAAACTTGCGGATTTTGTCGCACAGAAAGTCCAAGTACTGACTCGATTTGTCAACAAACTAATTGCTGTAACTTTGCAACTATCGCAGATACCGTTTTCGACCTTCAAGTCGTTTTTATACAGTATTAGTTAAGCTTTCTCATTAATCTTTAACCTAACATTAATCTGCTATAGTTCTCTAACTACACGCATTTATTTATAAAAATTAGTATTTTTTATTTCTTACAATGCTTATATCTCATAAACAAATAATGTTATGACAAATATGCTTCAGGACTATTTTGTTACCTGATTATTAAACTATCCAAATATATTTTTTTTATATTTTTACCCTAATTTGTTTATGAGATTTTTAAATTTATTTAAATCATTTTCTATTATTACTCTTATTTTTTAAATGTCCAAACTACATAGCGATTGAAACTATCAATTTTTACTGTTTATTATATTGTTTAAGTCAACCTCACAACTTAATTTATTATTATTCTCATTGAGGCATTAAATATAGTTGTTGGTTTGAAATTATTAACTATTTGATGTTTGCCAAATGAAAACTTTCTATCTATGGATAATAAGAATCATTTTTCTGATGAATGTTGCTTATTATTCTCACGATTTATCCCCAATCTTCTGCTTTCGATTTGTTTCCAAAAAAAAATTAGAGTAATAATAGAAAATGATTTAAATAAATTTAAAAATCTCATAAACAAATTAGGGTAAAAATATAAAAAAAATATATTTGGATAGTTTAATAATCAGGTAACAAAATAGTCCTGAAGCATATTTGTCATAACATTATTTGTTTATGAGATATAAGCATTGTAAGAAATAAAAAATACTAATTTTTATAAATAAATGCGTGTAGTTAGAGAACTATAGCAGATTAATGTTAGGTTAAAGATTGATGAGAAAGCTTAACTAATACTGTATAAAAACGACTTGAAGGTCGAAAACGGTATCTGCGATAGTTGCAAAGTTACAGCAATTAGTTTGTTGACAAATCGAGTCAGTACTTGGACTTTCTGTGCGACAAAATCCGCAAGTTTTTTAAAAAATCGAAAAAAAAATTTTTGACCATATTGTTACAGGTTGCTGTTTTTGTCATTTTTTTATGTTCAAGAAAAAAATTACAATGAAAAAAAAAAATTGTTTATAACAAATTGTTTAATAAATAAATGGATAAATTGTTGACAAAAAAAAATTTTTTTTTTGCCATTATATTTAGAAATGCAAATTATGATTTTCAAGAAAAAAACGATTCCTTAATTATTTATTTAAACAATCAAAATATGAAAAAAACGATTATAAACAATAAGATATTGTTTTTAAGAAAAATTTTTTTTTTTAAAAATCATTATTTTCATACGCAAACCATATAGTGAAAAAAAATTTTTTAAAAATATTTAATTAATCCATTTGTTTATAAATTTTTTATAAACAAATGGCATGAAAAAATTAAAAAAGTAATTATATAATGCTTAACACGGATATGAAATCAGTAATAGCTCAAGATTCAAAAAAAAAAAATTATTTAACATACATTATTAAAATTTTTAATTTTTTCTTACTTTAAAAATTAATAACTAATGAAATAAAAATATTTTATAAACTTTTTTCACGTCATCTTGTTGAGTATGCTTATAAAAAGGGCTCCAAGGAATAAAAAATTTATAGATTAATTATTTAAACTTTTACACCGCCTTTAATGACAACACATGCCCGAAAAAAAAATGTTAATTAACAATCAAATAACTTTTTGAAAAATGGTGATACAACTTTTAATACCGCGGAATCGTATTCTTTGAAGTGTCTAGATGACACTAGAATTTTTTTAAATTTTTAAATTAATATTTAATTGCATAAAAAAATTATTTAACAACTACGCTCACTAGAGCAGCGGCGCGCGCATGCTTCAACTGCCGCGCAAAAGCTAATTTTCAACGTTAAATAAAAATTATAAATATTGGAGCTACGATTCGGGGAGTCGAGAACTTTTTCACTCAAATTTTCTGCTCTTTCAGAAACTTTTTTAATATTTGAGCTATCACTTATACTTTTTGAGATTTTGCCAAAAAGCTGGACGTCTAATTTTTTTAACTGTTTTTTGTTAATAACAATTGTAATTTTCTTTTGCTAAAAAAATCCAAAAAACGCCTTTTTCTGGACGCCATTCCGGATCGTTTAAGCCATCAACCATATTTTTAGGAGACTTGTAACTATTTTTCGCAGGTTTTCATCTTCTCGACTAGACTATCTAGTGCTTAGAAGTCGCCCTACACGACCCATCCCATTTGTCCTCAAAAGAGGTTCGTGCCAACCACAGGTTCTAGCGGTTGGCGCCGGCCCTAAGATTGACGTTTCGTGCCCAACTTTACTGGGCAAATATCAGCGCTTCGTCGTTGATACCGGGGGAGACGTCACAATCGTAAATCATTCAGCCCTTGAGCCGAATGCTTACATAAATCCTCACAATAAAATCCGAGTGGCAGGAATAAATAATACCCCGGGAGAAACTATGGGCACGATTGAATAAAAAATCTTGAACACCATTATCCAATGTCAAGTTTCTCAAGAAGATCTGCCGGTCCCAGGTGTCGGTATTTTGGGAAACGATTGGTTGGATAGAGAGAAAGCCGAAATTTCATATTTCGAGCAGACCCTTACAGTACTCTCACGACCTTCCCAACCAATCCAATTCAGCTTGGATATAGTCAAACCACCTCTGTTCACGGTGCCTCCGAGAACGAGAATGGTAATACCCATCCCGATCGTAAACACTAAACTTACTCAAGGTTATCTACCCCGCATACAGTTAACTGAAGGGCTTCTTTTGGGAGAGGCATTGGTTTCTGTATCAGAAGGGAGTGCAACCTGTATGGTCGTCAATACATCTGACGAATCCATAACCACGCAAGTCGAACCTCAAACCTTAGAAGAATTCGACTTCAAGGTTGATGACCCTCCCTCCAGCAACAGTGACGCAAACGACGATGCTTCGCCAATCGCAAGATCGACTACGGAGAGAGCGGCGGAGATCCTGAAAAAAATTCCCATGTCTCACCTCGACACGAGACAACGACAACAGATTGAAGAACTTGTCCAAGAGTATGCGGACATTTTCCATCTTCCAGGCGATAACCTTGGTTGCTCTAACAGAGCAACTTGCAAAATTCCGACAACCACTGATAAACCGGTTAACATAAAACAATATCGTTTTCCAAAACAACACCAAGATGAAATTAAAACACAGGTAGAAAACTTGTTAAAACAGGGCATCATACGCAATTCAAAATCGCCGTATAACTCTCCTGTATGGATCGTGCCTAAAAAGGCAGATGCACAGGGTAACAAGAAGTGGCGTATGGTGATCGATTTTCGAAACTTAAATAAGGTGTCTTTCGGGGATGCATATCCCCTTCCCCCGATAATTGGGTTACTAGACGAACTAGGTGACGCTATGTTCTTCAGCGTATTTGACCTAGCAAGCGGATTTCATCAAATACCAATGGATCCAGCAGATGCTCACAAAACGGCTTTCTCCACCCCAAACGGGCACTTTGAGTATGCTCGAATGCCTTTTGGGTTGGAGGGTGCCCCCGCAACTTTCCAGCGGATGATGCACAATACTCTGGGTGCAGTGAAGTGGATTCTCATCTATTTAGATGATATTATTTTACACGCTAAAACACTAGAGGAACATGGGGTACGAATTCGTAGACTATTCCAAGTATTACGTGATGCTGGGTTGACCCTTCAACCCGAGAAATGCAAATTTCTGTGTTCAGAGGTAGATTACCTGGGCCATGTCATATCAAGGGAAGGGGTGAAACCCGACCCGAAAAAAATACAGGCTCTAAGAGACGCCTCTAGACCTCGGAACCAGACTGAAATGAGAAAATTTCTTGGTCTTGCAAATTATTATCGTCGATTCATCGATAATTACGCCGTCAGGGCAAAGCCCTTAACGGATTTAACTCGTAAAACCAAGACCTTCCTCTGGTCCCAAGAAGCTGAAAAAGCTTTTACTGACATCAAGACAGCCTTATGCGAAAATTCGACCCTAGCATATCCGGTTGGAAATAAACCCTTTATCCTGGCCATCAGCTCTTCTGATGTGGGGATATCGGGTATCCTTAGTCAAGAAGTGGAGTCAACGAACGAGACTCCGAATAAAACAGAGCCAAACAATTCAAGAAACGATAAAATCGTATCCTGCGCATCTAGGGTTCTGCATGACGCCGAAACCAGATACACTCCAGATGAAAAAGAGTGCCTGGCCGTTGTATACGCCATCCAGCAGTTCCGCCCTTATCTATATGGAAGACCATTCACAGTTTACACGAAAAAAGCGTGTGTCTCGTGGCTAAGGGATACCCAAGACCTCACAGAGCGTCAACGTAAGTGGCGTTCCAAATTGAACGAATTCCAATTTAAGGTGGCCATTCGTACAAACGTTGGTGACCAATATGCTGATGCTCTATCATATAATCCTGTGGGGCGTCCAGACCCAGCCCCTACCGTTCCACGAAAAGATAATTCTGCACCGGACTCATATCTTCTCCCAGCAGTAGGCAAAATAAATACAGAACCTACGGTCGAACAAAACCGACCTCCAAAGAAAAGAGGTAGACCTCCGGGAGTAAAAAATAAACCCAGGGTCAAAAGCGTCCCGGAGATAAGAGGAACCATCGCGTCCAGACTAAGAGCAGAATTACGCCGCGGTTCACACAAGCCTTTGCTGAACTACAAAGAATCAGAATCTGTTGATTCTGACGAAGATTCAGCAAACCTACCAGATGTTCAACTAACCTCTGACGACGAAGACGTGTTCTTACCTCCAGCACGGAATATCACCATAAGAAGAAGAGATACAATTCGAGAGTTAAGTCCGGCTAGCTTATACAGCTCTAGCGCCGAAAGTGAGGAAGGGAATAACGCTATTGAGAAAGAAAATGAAGACTTCGAAAGAACTCCCGGGGGGGATGAAGAAGACCTCCTTTCTGACGAAGATATTCCTGAAGAAGACTCACCAAGAACCAGCATCAGGAAATCTATTCAGAAATTCGATCAATGGTGTAATGAAAAATCAAAAAAGTTGGAAGAAGATTCAGTTGCGACTGAACCCGACCCAAGGAAATACCATCCCTTTCCCAAGCTGCCATTGAACGACGAAACAATTAGGGAGGTTGAACGATCATTAGACTTGTTCCAAAACACAATCAGAGAAGAATGCGGACAGGGAGACCCGGACGATAACGAGGTAGAGGATGAGGAGGTGATAGATGAATTCGTCGCAGAAGAAGTTGAAGAAGAAACGGACAGCTCCAGCGTCATAAGTGTGACCGAAGAAAATATCGAACAGTTGAAGGCAGAAAAGGCCAATACCCCAACAGTCACAGCTGCATCAACCCCATCTTCAAGAGATCAAGAAATTCGTCTAGCACCAGAAACACCAACATTGTTGAGTTCGATGCTAGAAAATCTCAACACTCAAGGCTTAAAGTGGGACCCATTAACAAAGAAGCTTATCGATACTAACAGTCACCAGGGTTCGACACCGTTTCGACCAATTACAGACGAGACCATCCTGTCTCAAATGCGCCAACGTGTGTCGGGTTGTCCCACTCTAAATTTAGATGATAGCCCAGGTGCCAGCTCCAGCAAAGTTTTCGAAACACCTAAGTCATCCAATCGAACTCAGTCAAAGAAATCTACTGAAAGATCAAATATCAGTAGAAAAAGAGTGACGTTTGCTGAACCTGAAAGCAAGGGTGACACCATATTGGTTGAAAACGACCCCTCCTCTGATTCCCAACAAACCACAATAATAACTCGGTCACCCGAGCCAGTCACTGCCATTGCTGACAAAAGACCAAGTCCACCAGGTCGTACTGAGGCTAATAAGGATAAGCTGATCAATATAGAAGACAAAGTAGTACCGGCCACTCAGGTCCACACAACACCTCAGAAATCGGGTATCGCGATAATCGACCCGGACGACCTTCCGGAAATCGAGTCGCTACCGACACCAACCCCTCAAAAAATTCGGCTGACCGACGACCCCGAATATGCCATAAAAATCTCATGCAGTCGAGATGGCCTCACTTATACACGGGACCACATAGCACACTTTCTCTCCATCGACTGTGAGATAACGACTCCTGTTGCAAAATTGCTGAGAGACTTGAAATTTATCAACCCGGAAAATCTTAAGGCTGCTAAACCAGAGGAAGGCGATGTACTGGTGACCAAAATTGGTAAAAGCTATGTATTTTCCATTTTCGTCGGAAAATTCGCTCGTGAGAAAATCGAGAACGAACGACTTTCTTTTGCCTTTCAGAGTTTCCGCCTTGCCTTAGCCAAATACGACATCCACTCGCTACGAATGGCCGAAAACGGTGATGGGTGCGGTGACATAAACATCCGCCCCCTATTATTAAGAGAACTTAGCGATTGCCCAGTTCAAGTTACTCTCTGCGAAGGCGAAATTGAAATACCTCCGGAAAGTTCTTGACTGGACATAATTAAAGAAAAACACGAAAGTCTAGTTGGAGGTCACAAAGGTGTCCTCAAGACTTATTGGCGCATCCGCGAAAAATTTAACTGGCCTGGAATGAAAGAACAAATCTATCAATTCATTAAAAGATGTGCTGTTTGTCAGAAGGAGAAACTATCACGTATTAAAACGCGTCAGCCTATGGTCATCACTGACACGCCATTTGACCCCTTTGACAAAATCTCGATCGACACCGTGGGCCCTTTACCCATGACACCGAACGGTAACATACACATCTTAACGATACAAGACAATTTCACGAAACACTGCGCAGCAGTAGCCTTACCCGATATACGAGCCCAAACTATCGCAGAAGCGTTAGTACAAAACTACATATCTCTCTACGGGTGCCCCCGAGTCATATTATCAGACCGTGGTACCTCGTTTACGAGCAAACTGCTGGCAAAATTAGCAAGCATTATGAAAATTCGTAGAGTAACGACTTCAGGATACTATCCTCAGTCCAATGGTTCTTTAGAAAGAAGCCATCAGTCTCTCGTGGAATATCTAAGAGTTTTCATCGACTCATTCCACGACTGGGACGTATACTTGCCAATGGCAATGTTCAATTACAATACCTCAGTTCATGCAGGTACGAAATTTACTCCTTACGAGCTACTTTTCGGAAAAAGAGCTCGTGCCCCTACAGAATTCCCTGATTATGGAAAAATCGATACGTACCCAGAATATTTCGTGGACTTAATTAATAGATTAAGTACCTCAAGAGATATTGCTCGCAACAACTTGGTCAAGGCCAAGGTCGACTCGAAGGAAAGATACGATAAGTCTTTACACCCCGTAAATTTCAAAGTTGGTGATTTTGTCTACTCGCTTAATGAAGCGAGAAAGAATAAACTAGACAACTATTACGCGGGCCCCTTCGAAGTCATTGAGATCACCGATAAGGGTAACCTCGTGATTGAGCTCCATAACGGGAAACAAATAATCAAACACCCAAGCAAATTAAAACCTGCATTAGAGTAATAGAAATAATTTTGTCGAAAGTTTTTGTTTCAGGTAACTCGAAAGACCATGTGGATCCTCAAAAGCCTCCTACTGCTGTGGCTTATTGATGGCGCAGTAGCAGAGTTCCTGACCATATCACTAAACAAATTCAATCCAGGATTAACGTTCAATAAATTCAAAAAAATACATCTGGTGGAAAGAGAATGGAAAGTAATATCAGCTATCGACATCGGCGCTCTGGTTGACCTAGCTTCGCATCGAATAGAAGACAACATGCAAACCAGAGGCAGTTGTATGAAATTTTTGACCGGGCCAGAATGTCTAACATACATGAAATATGAGACCTTGTCTCAGTTAAATCAAGATAAAATAGATATCGTCAACAGATTGAAACAAAATCTTCAAAATACAAAAATTTCACAAGTAGATCAGCGAATGTCCAGGGCTCTTCGGTTTGGGTTCATTGGCAAAGCAGCAAGAGAAGTTTTCGGCCTCATGGACATGGATGATCAAGAACATATCTCAAAAGAAATAGATAGATTATTTAAAGATCAAGCGGAAATAACACACTTGATAGGTGAGAACACGCATATAATCAAGGCTGAGATAAACAAGATCCTGTCACATGAACAGAAAACAGACCTTACGGTGAAACTATTGAACGATAGAGTTAATGAATTTGCTAGAGCAGGTCAACAGCTGGAAAGGAAAATGGAATTTCGTCAACACCTGATGAAGCTTTCAGAAGAAAGAGAACGTCGCCTAGTAGCTCAAATTCGCTATCTGAAGGAGGCTGAAGAAGCCATTCATAACTCCAAAATGGGAATAATCCCAGGGGGAGTACTATCTCCGGAACAACTCAATAAAGCCCTAAAAGAGGTCATACTTCGATTTCCAGAACTAAACCCACCACAGCCTCTGGACCATATAAATCTTCAAGCCCTCAGTGCAGTAGCCAAAGTAGAAGCAGCAAGATCAAAGGATGTATTCCTGACTATAATTACTATACCTTTGCTAAGCAAGAACATTTTCGAATCTTACAAAATGATTCCAACAAGAACACCTCGAAATATCAGTGGAATTATGAGAAGCACACTGGTCCGACCAAAAACAAAATTTTTAGCAGTCGACTCAGGGACAGACCGCTACTTCCTTGCTGAAGAAGAGTTCATACAATCCTGCAAAGAAATAGCGGACGAGCTGACTTGTCATCCCGACCTGGCCATCCACAAAATAAGTGACACCACGGACTGTGAACCACGGTTATTCACGAAACCGTCACTAGACACTATAAAATCTTGCGACGTGAAGATTTTTCCAACGTGCAAAACTCAATTCGTCAAACTGTACCAGGCTAATACCTGGCTATACTCAGTTTGCGAACAAGAAAAAATGATTTTGAAATGCGGGCAAAACATCCGCCTAGAATACGCATTAAACAGCTCTGGGTTGTTATCCTTAAACCCAGGATGCTCACTAGAAAACAAATTCTTATACATAAAAGGAGTAGAAGAAGAAATCACAACGAGTATCAACACCAGCTTTCCAGAAATAAATTGGGAAAACCACAACGGCGAATTCATAAAGGAAGGTAACACAGTAAATACTACTATGGAAATGGAAAAACTACAAGTGGATGAATCGAGCTTACATTCACCATGGGGGGATAGCTTAAGAGGTAGCATCCACCGTATGGAAGAAATAGGGATGCACAGACAAGAAGAAACAACACACAGATCGATCACAGCCACAAACACAGGTTTTATAATCTTACTCACACTATTGTGCATAGCCTTGGTAATCCACACCTGTAGGCAACATGGAATTTCAAAATTAAACCCTTGGTGGAAATCCTTCGATATAAACAGGATCTACAAGAAAAAACAAAATGAGAAAAATGATCTCGGAGAGGATAACATTGGATTCGAACTTACCTCCGCGATAGTCGAACCTCCACCAGAATTTAAAGATGTAATCCATAATCCAAAGGAGAACGGTGCGTTGCTCTCGACCAGCTACAATATGAGCGTTGGGATTCAGACGAACGCACCGCCCCAACAGGCTTCCCCCGCTCCAGCAGAACAAACAATCGCACAGAGCCTGGGAAATCCAAAATCGAAAAGGGTGACGTTCTCGACCAATAACATACTCGGGAAACAGACGTCCCCACAACGGACCACATTACCACGTACACCGCCAAAGAGAGGAATCCGCTTGGCTGCCTATGAAATCTGATGACTGCATAAACAAAAAAAAAAGAAGAAAACAAAAAAAAAACAAACAAAAAAAAAAAAAGTAAATAAAAATTTTGAAAATTTTTCATAAAAGAATTTTCAGTTAAGTTTCAAAAATAAAAAAAATTTTTGAAGTATTTCATAAAAAAATTTTTAATTTAAGTTCAAAAATAAAAAAAAAATTTTTTGAAAATCTTTCATAAAAGAATTTTTAATTTAAGTTACAAAAATAAAAATTTTGAAAATTTCTCATAAAAGAATTTTTAATTTAAGTTCAAAAATAAAAAAAAAAAAAAAAAAATTTTTTTGAAAATCTTTCATAGAAGAATTTTTAATTTAAGTTAAAAAAGTAAAAATTTAAAAAAAAATTTTCTTATAAAAGAATTTTTAATTTAAGTTACAAAAATAAAAATTTTGAAATTTTTTTTTTTTTTCTCAGAAAAGAATTTTCAGTCTAGGTTTCAAAAATAAAATTTTGGGAAATTTTTGTTTATAAAAGTATTAACGAGGAAATGATAGAGAACTAAATCATATTAGAAAACCTTACCTTCAAAAAATTACGACAGGTGTTGTCCCAATAATCGAGGGGTGGCTCAGCTGGAACTACCTCCCACACCCAATAACCGTGGATCCTCCAGTTGCAAAAATGCCAGATGGGATCCTTGGGGGTCACCCAGAACCCAGGTATGAGACGAAGTAATTCCAAAAGTGGACCACGTTCCATGATACAAATTCAAGGGTACTAAACTCAAAGAAACTATTATTAAACTATTTTCAATGAAGTCACTCCACGTTTTATACACAACACTGATAACTTAACAAGAACTTACACTTGATAGTTTTCACACTAAACACTGGGGACTAATTTCACTTATAGTCTATTTCCAATCACAAAAAAAAAAAAAAAAAAAATGACAAACTTCCTTTTCGCGGGTTTCAATGCTTGAAAAAAAAATTTATGCAAATATAAAACAATAAATGCACCTTCACTCACTGAAATCTCCAAGACGAATGACTTATTCGGTCAAAAGGAGTAATTAGATCCGATAATTTACTTAATTATAAGAATGCTTGATAAAATCGTAGAGCTACAATGCATCCACGATTTAAGAGCAAACTTTTTTTTCGCACATTAGAGTGAGCGAGAGGAAAAATAATATTATTCTAATGAGAATAAAAATTACGAAGACAAAGCACAATAAAGAAACCCCGGCGAATAAAAGATTAATACATTCAAATTATAAAATAATAAACTAAATTTTCAAGTAAAAGATACTAATAAAAATCCAAAGTCCCATTACGACGTAGGTTTTAGCCCGGAGGATCCAAGGTCAGAGAAACTCGATTTTGGAAATTTTTGGTAAACCAAAATAAACAAAAATTGAAAAGATAGAATTAATTAATTTCTTCCTCAACTAAGTAAAAACCGAAAATTTTTCAAATAACTTGAAAGATTTTTTTAAAAAAGGTGTGAAAAACTCAAAATTTGTTCAAACACTCAAAATTTTGAAAATTCTCGTGAAAACCGAAAAATTTTTCAAATAACTTAAAAATTTTGAAAAACTCAAAAATTTATCAAAAAAAAAAAAAAAACTTAAAAATTTTGAAAAACTCAAAATTTTTTTCAAAAAAACTCAAAATTTATTTCAAAAACTCGAAATTTTGAAAATTTTCGTAAAAACCGAAAAATTTTTCAAATAACTTAAAATTTTGAAAAACTCAAAATTTTTTTTCAAAAACTCAAAATTTTGAAAATTTTCGTAAAAACCGAAAAATTTTTCAAATAACTTAAAATTTTGAAAAACTCAAAATTTTTTTTCAAAAACTCAAAATTTTGAAAATTTTCGTAAAAACCGAAAAATTTTTCAAATAAACTTAAAAAATTTGAAAAACTCAAAAATTTTTTCAAAAAAAAAAAAAAAAAAAAAAAAACTCAAAATTTTTCAAAAACTTACAAATTTTGAAAAACTCCAAATTTTCGTCAAAAACTTAAAAATTTAAAAAAAAAACTCAAATTTTTTTTTTTATTTTTTTTTATGTAAACTGTCTTGAAACCATAAACTTTTGGAACCACCACAATCATAAGATTATACTTAATATACTTGTAGAACACTATGAAACTATGTAGCTTGAACATTGAGTTTTTATTATTTAGATTATAGTACGTACAAACGTAAGAATATTGCTCAAAGCAAACGAATTTATAGAATAGTCTTAGCATTTATTGTAAAGGGACGCAGTACTCAGCAAATATCATAAAAATTTAACTTAAGTCAAAAATTGACGCTGAGCTTTCCAGCGAGCGAAGCCAAGAGACCCCAGTGTACAAAGAAAGGTCACTAAAAGTACCCTTCCTTTGGGGGGGGATGCTGTTATATCCGGCTTGCCGTATATATTAAAGGGGCCTCTTTGCCGCGCTCGCTGTAAAGTGCAGCGTTAACAATTTTAAGGATAGCAACTTCGGCCAACGGCTCGTTGCACGTCGTCAACGTTTCTTCCAATCAGGGAATTACACTTGACTGTATTTTAGACTCACCCAATTATATATTCTAAATTATTCCCTCCAGAACCGCGAACCGAGGTGATAAAAACAACGAACACCAAGGTGCGGCAGCCTATGACGCTTGAGAAGTTAATGTATCTTCCTTGCTGGCCCGCGTGAGTTCTAAACCGTGTTACGTTTAGGCAACCCCTTTTTCTATTTTCTATTTCTCTTAAACCGATTAGTTCATTTTCATTCATAAAATCTAAACAGTCAAGTATACTATAAAATCCCACGGGAAGATCGTCTCGATATTGCACTCGAGGAGACGTGGCAAGTTGCTTGTTACCGTTAAAATTTCAATTCAAATTTGTCTTTTCGAAATTATATTTTCCTATTCCAAAAATCACTTCACGGGAAGTGATTTTTATAATAATTGTTAAGTGTGTAAATAGCGATTCTCGTCCGAGTGAATTGCTGGAGTCGGAGATTCAGACCGAACTCAAATGAGCTAAAGACTCAATAAATCCAAAGTGGAAAACCATAAGTTTAAGTAATAGTTAAGTGTAAATCCAAGAGATTTAAGTTTAAAGAAAGAACCTTAGTGATAAGAACAATTTAACATCTTGTGAGCTGAGTACGGCGAGCCCATAGGGAAATATTTCAATAAACATCTATCATTGGGGAAACCGGCATATTAGATTATTTCTAATATTAAGAACCACATCCCTTTTTCCTGGACCAAATCATCTTTTAACCAGAGACCAACAGAAGCCGTTCACGAGAGTTGCAGTCCAGAGATCGTAAAGACCAACTTGCAAGTAAGCAGCGAACAACGAAAGGTAGGTGAAATTATCAATTTCTCTAACGTATAAAATCCAAATTCTGCATCGAGTACACAGAGAGGCCCCTGCGGGGTTTATCGTTCGAGTTCTCACAATAAAAATAAAACCTAGAGCTAATCCTCTAGGAAAATCACCCTGTTTGCCCGGTGCCTCCCACTTGAGGCCCACGCGACCATTTCCAATAATTAATTATTATTAATTAATTAAATCCGGACATAACAGGTTTATAAAATTTACAAAGTTTTACATAATTGTTATGAAGATTCCAAGGACTTAATGGTATGAAATTTCATATATTTTTATCAAATTTGATAAAAATATATGAGGTTTTATGTAATATTATAATATTCTATAAAACTTCATGTAATTTTACATAATTGAAGTTTTGGCCTTACCCGAAAAGCTACAAAACTTTATGAAATTTCATAAAATTATGTTAAATTTTATGAAAATTATCTGTTGGTTTCGAATTGATTTTTGAAAATATTTTTGCAATGTTATAGTTCAATAAAACTACATAATTTCATGGAATTTCAAGAATTTTTAGAAATCAAAAAAAAATTTTTACTTGATTTTGACTTGAAATCGAAAGGACGTAGGTTCGAGCCCAGAAGTCACCAGGATTTTTTCGTCAATAAAAATTAAAATTAGTGTGTCACCGTAATGCCTCCACCCATTTGATTAATGTGAAAGATTTAATTGCAGATTTTTTGCAAAACCTAATATTTTTTTCGAAAAATAAATGGTGACTGAAGAATTTTATAAAATTCCAGAAGATTTTATACATTTTCATAAAATTTCATCTGGCCATTTTCAGCATAAAATTTCATGAAAAACTTTTTTCCCGGGATTATATATTTTCGATGATATATTAACCAGGATATATTATATATATGTTTGGCCCTCAATCTATAAAAAAGTAATGAAATCTTGGATAAAACAGCGATTTTTCAAATTTTGAAATGGTTAATTGGACTTATCTCGAAAACTACTAGTTTTACGGTATTCTCGTACATAACTTTTTTTGTAGGAAATAAAATTCACTACAAAAAAGTCAGGTACAATTTTGTCGTAAAGTTAGTTATTTGCAAGTAAAATAAAAAAAACCATGAAATTCGAGAAAAAATTGGCTTTAAGATTTTTTACTGTTGAGGCCGGTTACAAAACATAAATTGGCTACAAGCACTTTCAAAGAGAAAATATTTCTCTGTTATTTCCGCCTATAGCTGATCAAATATCTTGAAATGCCGCGAAGCTATAGATAATTGAAATGAAAAAATTAAAATTTACGTGTTAATTAAATGGGAAAATTTCAAATTCATTTAGCGAGTACTTAAAATCAAAATTAAGAGCTCATTTTTAGTGAGAATTTTTTTTTCAATGTGTACAACGATATTTTGACACGGGACTTAAAAAAAAAAATAGTCATCTCAAACGAAGCACCCTAATATATATATTAGGGTGGCCCAAAAAAACCGACTATTTTTTTTTTTTCGATCTCGCATGAAAATTTGTTGGTTTAAGATGTTTTAAGAAGCCTCTCCAAAAACCAGCTCGATAAAAAATTTTTAAAAGGTCGCTCACGAATTTTGAAAATATCAAAAATGATTAAAATTCGGATTTTTTACTTCTAAATTTTTTCTTTCTCGTGGCAGCATAAGTTTACATTTGTAAAATTATGACAATCCTGAAAATTTCAGCCCAAAATTTAAATATTTAAACGGTGCTCAAGAATTTTGAATATTAACTGATAATATGTGATTAATGCTTTTAATTAGTTTTTGTATTTTTTTATAACTCAATTATCGTCATTCCACTAAAATATAACTTTTGCATAACCAAAAATATACAGGACAGTCTTAAACAATAAAATTTGGTAAGTTTTAAATAAGCGAAAAAACCTGAAAATTGAATTAAAAAATAAAAAAGTGTATAAATAACTTATTATTTTCATTTCTCGGGTTATATTTTCATTCATTGTGATGCAAATTAATGGTGAAAAAATCGAGAAGCTTTATTATCAATATTCAAGGGTCGCTCGAAAACGTTCAAACGACAGCACTCGGAAACATTCAAAATTCTTGAGCGAGGTTTAAATATTTAAATTTTTGGGTAAAATTTTCAGCGTAGTCATGATTTTACGAATATAAACTAATCCTGCCACGAGAAAAAAAAAATTTCGAAAAAAAAATCCGAATTTCAATCATTTTTTAAATTTTCAAAATTCGTGAGCGACCTCTTAAAAATTTTTTATTGAGCTGATTTTTGGAGAGGCTTCTTAAAACATTGTAAACCAACAAATTTTTATACGAGATCGAAAAAAAAAAAATAGTCCGTTTTTTTGGGCCACCCTAATATATATATATATATATGTATATATATATATATATATATATATATATATATATATATATAAGTTTAACTTTGAATAACTTTTGAAGAAATAAAAATATCGAAAAATTATAAGAGACCTTTTTTGTAGAGCTTCAAATTTCCCATAAGGACATGTCTTGAAAATTTCGGAGTATTCTTCCCACCATGAGCTACAAATTTCCAAAGCTTAAAAAATAAATTTCTCCATGTTATTTAAACGGGAAATAGAAAATTGCGATGCCGCAGTTGTTAATACTATTATTTAGAGCTCAAACTTCTACAGTATTTTTTTTTCGTCATTTCCAACAATATTTTCGATATAATGAAGAGAAAAAAAATTAGTTGTTTTTATTAAAACAGTCTAATATATATATATATATATATATATATTAGGGTGCTCTAAAAAAAATCGATATTTTTTTTTTTTTTCGGGTGTTGTAAAAAAAGTTTCTATATATCGAAAAAAAAATCCTTTAAAAAGAACGAGGTTTTATTTCAATTTTAAAAGGTGACGCTCGTTCTTCGAATTTTCCCATGCTAATAGCATGGGAATTATACTTTTTTTATAAAAAATCTTATAACTCTATTTTACGTTGAGGAAAAAATTTGTGTCATAGAAATTTTTATAGAAAATTTTATGCTCTACAAAATTGTTCATGAGCTCATAAGCTCTAAATCATACGGTTCAAAAGTTACAGGTATTTGAAGTTGGTAATGTTTTAAAAATCAACTGTATGGTTGTGATTATGTTTTTAACACGATCTTTACATAAATTGATTTTAGAATAGGTGAAAAATATGATAAAAGTATAATGAATATGTTCAAATAATAATTTTTATAGTAGCTGAGTTTTATTTAAAGTAAATTGAGTAAAAACTTTTTTTACCTTTATGTCACACAAGCAGAAAATTATAATTTCCATGAAAAAGTATTTTTTAAGCATATAAATTAATCATTAAGTACAAAATTTATATTGATGTTTTTCAAGCCATTTTGCAATAAATGAATTTCGTTACAAAACCTTTGAGTGATACTTTCCATGAGAGTAGCAGTTTTGGTGTAGATACCATCTGAACGGGGATTTTCAAAAAGTCATCAACTTTAAATATCTGTAACTTTTAAACCGTACGTTTTAGAGTTTATAAGTTTATGAACAATTTTGTAGAGCATGAAATTTCCGATGAAAATATCTATGACGCCGAATTTTTTCCTCAACGTAAAATAAAGTTATAAGATTTTTTATGAAAAAAATAAAATTCCCATGCTATTAGCATAGAAAAATTCGAAGAGCAAGCGTCACCTTTTAAAATTGAAATAAAAAATCATCCTTATGACAGGATTTTTTTTTCGATATATAGAAACTTTTTTCACAACAGCCGAAAGAAAAAAAAAATATCGATTTTTTTTGGAGCACCCTAATATATATATATATATATATATATATATATATATATATATATATATATATATATATATATATATATATATATATATATTAGACTGTTTTAAATTAGGGGACTATTTTTTTTTTTTTTTGATGAACATCGAAAAATCGAAAGGGTGTCTTAAAACATGGTGACAGTTGAAATTTGAGCTCTTGATATTGATATTTAGAGGTGGCTATTTGTAATTTTCGACTTTTCATTTAGTAACATGATAAAAAATACATAACTTCCGAAAAAATCAAGATACAAAAAATCTCTCATTAACTATTTTGTAGAAAATTTACTGAACTACAAAAAAGGTCTTCTATGATTTCTTCGTGAATTCAACCATTCACAAGATATCCGACGTCAAAGTTTGATAAAATTCAAAGAACTTGTTTTTGCTTGTTTCGAATTTTATACCATGCCAACCAATAAGAATTTAGAAATTTTCAATACAATTTTTTGTAGGAAATTGAACGCTCTACAAAAAAAGTCTCTTATCGTTCTTTGATAAATCCATCTGTTCAAAAGTTATTAGAGCTTGAAGTAAAGTTGGAGATCTTTTTACTTTTCCGGTGAAACTATCGGACGAATCATAGAATCTCGAAGAAACTTTTTTGTGGGCAATTTTATTTTTCACAAAATACATCTAAAAAATTTTTTTTAAATTCTGCATTCTCTTCTAGTTATTTCCATTTTAATGCCAAGCTCCTAAAAAAAGTGTTCCGTTCGATTTTAAGAGCTCGACATTAGAATGGAAATAACTAGAATAGAATGCAGAATTCAGAAAAAATTTATTAGAGATAATTTGTAGGAAATAAAATTGTCTACAAAAAAGATTGGATGACATTTTATGATTTGTCCGATAGTTTCACCGAGAAAGTAAAAAGATCTCGAAATTTACTATAACTTGACTTCAAGCTCTAATAACTTTTGAACAGATGGATTTATCAAAAAACGATAAGAGACTTTTTTCTAGAGCGTTCAATTTTCTACAAAAAGTTGTATTGAAAATTTCTGAATTCTCATTGGTTGGCATGGTATAAAATTCGGAACAAGCAAAAACAAGTTCTTTGAATTTTATCAAACTTTGACGTCGGATATCTTGTGAATGGTTGAATTCACGAAAAAATCATACAAGACTTTTTCTATAGATCAGTGAATTTTCTACAAAATAGTTAATGAGAGATTTTTTGTATCTTGATTTTTTCGGAAGTTATGTATTTTTTATCATGTTACTAAATGAAAAGTCGAAAATTACAAATAGCCACCTCTAAATATCAATATTAAGTGCTCAAATTTTAACTGTCACCATATTTTAAGATACCCTTTCGATTTTTCAATGTTCATCAAAAAAAAAAAAATATTCCTCTAATTTGAAACAGTCTAATATATATAAATATATATATACATATATATATATATATATTAGGGTGGCCCAAAAAAACGGACTATTTTTTTTTTTCGATCTCGTATAAAAATTTGTTGGTTTACGATGTTTTAAGAAGCCTCTCCAAAAATCAGCTCAATAAAAAATTTTTAAGAGGTCGCTCACGAATTTTGAAAATTTCAAAAATGATTGAAATTCGGATTTTTTTTTTTAAATTTTTTTTTTCTCGTGGCAGGATTAGTTTATATTCGTAAAATCATGACTACGCTGAAAATTTTACCCAAAAATTTAAATATTTAAACCTCGCTCAAGAATTTTGAATGTTTCCGAGTGCTGTCGTTTGAACGTTTTCGAGCGACCCTTGAATATTGATAATAAAGCTTCTCGATTTTTTCACCATTAATTTGCATCACAATGAATGAAAATATAACCCGAGAAATGAAAATAATAAGTTATTTATACACTTTTTTATTTTTTAATTCAATTTTCAGGTTTTTTCGCTTATTCAAAACTTACTAAATTTTATTGTTTAAGACTGTCCTGTATATTTTTGGTTATGCAAAAGTTATATTTTAGTGGAATGACGATAATTGAGTTATAAAAAAATACAAAAACTAATTAAAAGTATTAATCACATATTATCAGTTAATATTCAAAATTCTTGAGCACCGTTTAAATATTTAAATTTTGGGCTGAAATTTTCAGGATTGTCATAATTTTACAAATGTAAACTTATGCTGCCACGAGAAAGAAAAAATTTAGAAGTAAAAAATCCGAATTTTAATCATTTTTGATATTTTCAAAATTCGTGAGCGACCTTTTAAAAATTTTTTATCGAGCTGGTTTTTGGAGAGGCTTCTTCAAACATCTTAAACCAACAAATTTTCATGCGAGATCGAAAAAAAAAAAATAGTCGGTTTTTTTGGGCCACCCTAATATATATATATATATATATATATATTATTTAGTGCTATCTACAGATGAATATAAGTATCATTTTTATTTAGTTACTGCGTTAAAAATATGTATAGATCTCTAATTAATACTTTATTATTGGCAAATAATGAATTCTGCGTCAAATAATACTAAACATTGAATAATATAATAACACTACAAAAAAAAAATAAATCCTATCAAAAACAGATTCTCTGTATGAAATCGCGCCAAGTACACGTTTAAAATTTTTTAAAAGTAAAAAAAAATTATTTTTTGCAAAAAAAAAAAGTCAAATCGAAAAAATACCAAGTACCTAGTATGATGCAAAGTCATAACAAACATTTTCATAGAATTTGGAAAAAAAATGTATAACAAATTTTCAATGTACTTGGTGTGCGTTACTACATGTACTGAAGCAAAATTAATTCCTAATAAAATCAAATATGTTTTTTTTTACTCCTTTGTAAGCACGCCAAGTACATTGAAATTTTGTTATACATTTTTTTTTTCAAATTCTATGAAAATGTTTGTTATGACTTTGCATCATACCAGGTAATTGGTATTTGTTCGATTTGACTTTTTTTTTGTAAAAAATAATTTTTTTTACTTTTAAAAAATTTTAAACGTGTACTTGCCGCGATTTCATACAGAGAATCTGTTTTTGGTAGGATTGAGTAAATACTTAGAGAAATTTTCAAAATAAATCTGCGCCTATAGTAAATAAACGAAAAAAAGTAAAATCTCTGAGTCTCGCAGGAATAAAAATTAAATTTTTTTGAGCCGTAGGCCTTTAACAAAAATGGTGATGATAGATCAATATGGCAAGCTCTACGGGTTATTTGTCGTCATAAACACCTGTCTGAAAATTCAAAAAGCTCATAATTCAGATGAATAGCGATCGACATCAGTCGCCGCTCTTGTAAAAAATTCAATATTGCCCTCTGTGTAAATTAGGGTGTTTCAAAAAAAAAAAATCTGGGCGTCGGTTGGCCCTGTGGGCCAGCCCCAAAACTTCCCGCTGTTTTCGACCTCAAAGAGCTCGAAAACATTAGTGTAGATATATTTTCGAGCTCTTCGAGCTCGAAAATGCTGTCATATGCAATTGTTTTTTTACGATCTTCTCAAGCTCTAACAAGTTGCCTGATATGCTAAAGTTTGAAAATTAAAGAATCAAGAATTGTTAATGAAGGGTTTTTAAAATTTAATCCCTGATTATGTTCAATAAAATAAGTGTATTCAGGCAGAAATCAATGCCAGGGATTCGAATCAAGATTTAAATGAGTTTTGACTCATGTGAGAAACAATAAAATGTGAAATATCCGAGAAAAATATTAAAAACTACGTTTTATCGATTTTATTGTTGGTAGGATGATTTAAACTAAAAACCAAGTTCGATGACATAATGTATCGAAAATAACCATATAAAGGATGAGTTGGTATGACTTTAGACACATTTTAGTAGGTTATATTATGATTTATCCGGGAAAAATAACATAAAATGTTATTTTTTTAACTTTTCAACGCCGATATCTTAAGAACTAATTGATCGATTTTGACGTTTGAGGTGGCAATCGGTGCGTTTTATTGAATTCCAGAGCTGATTAAAATTTGAAATCGATCGCGTCAGTCGTTTCGAAAATATTTAGAGAAAAACCGTTTTTCACCATTTCTTTCTCCCGCGATAACTCTCGAACAAATTATCCGATTTTGATGTTTAAGGTGGCAATCGACGCGTTTTTTTGAGTACTAGAGCTAAGTAGATTTTGAAGTCGATCGTATAAGTCGTTTCTGAGAAATCAATAAAAAACTAAAAAAAAAAAATTTTTTTTTTTTGTAATTCGCAGATATTTTCGAGTCTATTTGATCAAATGATCTGAAATTTTCAGGAAAGTTGATGGCCAACAAGCTCTTTCAATCGCCGCCTTAAAAATCCAAATCGGTTCATTAGTTCAAAAGTTACAAAGAGTTTACATACATACATACACACACACACACACATACACACACTCGGACATCATTCCGAAAATAGTCAGAATAGCTTCCTACGACCTCAAAACGTCGACATCTGATGAAAACTCGATTTTCGAAAATCGGGGTGAAAACAATAACTTCCCGAAATTTTCGAAAATCGTCGATTTTCTTAGCGGGAAGTTAAAAAATCTGGGCATCGGTTGACCCTGTGGGCCAGCCCCAAAACTTCCCGCTGTTTCCGAGCTCAAGGAGCTCAAAAACATCGTTGTAAATACATTTTCGAGCTCTTCGAGCTCGAAAATACTTTTGCATGCCATTATTTTCGAAAAAAAACAGTTTTTAGCATTTCTTTCTCCCGCGATAACTCTCAAACGAATTATCCGATTTTGATGTTTGAGGTGGCAATCGACGCGTTTTATTGAGTTCTAGAGCTGATTAGATTTTGAAGTCGATCGTATAAGTCGTTTTCGAGAAATCAATAAAAAACTAAAAAAAAAAAATTTTTTTTTTTCGTAATTGGCCAATATCTTCGAGTCTACTTGGTCAAATGATCTGAAATTTTCAGAAAAGTTGATGGTCAAAAAACTCTTTCGATTGCCGCCTTAACCATCCAAATCGGTTCATTAGTTAAAAAGTTATAAAGAGTTTACATACATACATACATACATACATACATACATACACACACACACACACACACACACACACACACACACACACACACACACACACACACACATACATATAGACACTCGGACATCATTCTCAAAATAGTCAGAATAGCTTCCTAGGACCTCAAAACGTCGACATCTCATGAAAACTCGATTTTTGAAAATCGGGGTGAAAACAATAACTTCCCGAAATTTTTGAAAATCATCGATTTTCTAAGCGGGAAGTTAAAAAGTTCTTGTTTTCGTTCGTAGTTGGGCTCAAAATTTTCGTTCAGATGCAAAAATAGGCCTCTGAAAATATGAGCCCTTAATATTAATATTATTAAGTTTGTGTAGATCATCGCACTTTTTAATTTCTCATAAGAATTCTTATTAATAACAAAGAAAAAAAACTTTTTTTTCTCCTGATTTTTGAAACTAATTAACCGTTAATTGCACTGTAATTTTCATCAACTGCTTTTGTAGATGATTGAACGCTCTACAAAAAGTCTTTTATCATTTTTAGATAAATCCATCTGTTTGAAAGTTATTGGAGCTCGTAGTCAAATCTATAGTAAAGTTTAAGATTTTTTTATTTTTTAAAAAAACAATCATATTTTTTAAAAAATGTCACGGGACTTTTTTTGGAGACAATTTTTTCCCTACAAATTATTTATAAAGAAGTTTATTAAAATTCCGCGTTTTTGTTTAGTTATATTCATTTTAATGTCAAGTTCTCAAAATCGATTAGAAGACTATTATTTTTATGAACTTGACATTAAAATGAAAATATCAAATTGCTTGAGAGATATCGTTGGAGAAAAAATGGTAAAAAACATTTTTTTTCGAAAAGAACGGCAAACAAAAGTATTTTCGAGGTTGAAGAGCTCAAAAATGTATTCACAACAATATTTTCGAGCTCCTTGAGTTCAAAAACAGCGAGAAATTTTAGGGCTGGCCCGGAGGATCAACCGATAGACAGATTTTTTTTTTAAACGCCTTAGTGTAAACGCAATTTTAAATGAAATACGTATCTTAATTAGATCCCGAGATAGTCTGTGATATCGTACGATAAATCATAAATTATTGCAATAATTTATAAAAAAACTCATAAAACAAATTTACTATAGAATGTCAAGACCAATTGTTATAAATCGGAATTTGAAAAATTCAATCTTTCATTTAGTATTGTTGCATAAGGTATAAGAGACCCAGTACCTGATCAGGGAACTAGTAACCGATCACTCATGTATTTGTATAGCTACATTTACATACTTATACAAAGTTGTAAAAATTAATAACCTATATCATGATTTGTTTTATTATGATAATTTTACGATACGGTTTAGTGACAAACAAATCAAAATTTTAATAATCGTTTAAATTTTCAATTGTACAATATAATTGTGTTTTAATAATATAAAATTGTATAATTTCTACATACATAATAAAAATACAATACTTTGTAACAAAGTTCATATACTTGAATTATATTTTATTTTACGTTCCTGAATTAGTAATTGAAGTAAATGTTGTAAATGAAGTATTGAATAGTAGCATAAAAATGTATGAAATTTAGAATTTTTTCCTTGTAGTGTATATAAAATTGGACAAATAATGTTTGAAAATTAATTAAAACAACCAAATAAGTGATATTGAAATAAGTAGAGTACGGTAAATCTGTATTTAATGAATAGATTGCATATTCACAAAAAAAAAAAAAAAAAAGAAAAAAGAAAAATGGACCAAAAGATCGGAACGTTTTTCGCGCAATGCAAACAAAAAATTGGAAAGTAAATTTCTACTGAATGATTAGATTTCTGAAATGTTTTGTATATAGGCCACCCCCAACCTCCAGAACTGCCTCCTAACCCGTCGAATTACTGAAAATTCTTTCATTTTCGTTGCGCGAAAAACGTTTCGATCTTCAGATATGAAAAAAAAAATATTAACAAGTTTACCCGGGTAAAAAAAATTATATATAATTATATATAATTATGTATAATTATATATGAAAAATGGCCCTATATAATTATATATAATTATATATAACTATATATAATTATATATAACTATATATAATTATATATAACTATATATAATTATATATAACTATATATAATTATGTAGAACTACATATAATTGAATTCCTATGCAATTTGTTAAATAAATTGTGAATTTTTGTATAGTAGAGGCTCTACACTTTTTATTTAAATCATTTTTTTTTTTTTTTTTTTGAAAGTCCAAGTTTAATTTCTAACAAAAATTATTTATGGAAACATTGATAATAAATATTTTTGTCATTATGTAATATAGAATGTACTATATTACCATCAAAAAAGGTACTTTTCACTCTGCCAAATGACGGAGCAGTACCCGGGCCAGAATAGCCTCAAGTTTGGAATTTAACAGTTTTGAAATAAGTTTCTTACTAGAGACACACTACAAGTAGTGAGCGCGATCTCGTGGCGAGCACTGAACTACTTCCGCTGCTGCTTATAGCACCGGTGACTTCTCTCTCCTACGTACATATATATTGGGGTGTCCCAGAAAAAAATAAATACTTCTTTTTTAAACTCTTATGGGCCCAAAAGTTACTTTATATTATAAAAAAAAACTTCACCTAATTTTAGCCAGATATCTTTAGACTTGAACTATCACAAATGGGGGTCCCCTTTCCCATTTAAAATACACACGAAAATTTTTCATTTTAGTTTTTCGTTATTAAGACTATGAGAAATTCTTTTTTTAAATTTCACCTGGTATAATTTCGTAGGAAATAAAATTCTCTAAAAAAAGTGCTGATACAATATGTACGTCAAACAAACTGGGAAAAAGTTACGGGGCGTCAAACATCGACAAAAATTTTGTTTCCTCAGTGTTAATTTATTTTTTGTTATTTTTCATTTTTATTCTATCGGAAAATTTTTTTTTTTCAAATAATGACAAGCTAGGTCTTGTAGGAAATTAAATTTCCTACAAAAAGTATTCCATATCATACATATGTTAAATGAACGCGAACAAAGTTAAAGGGTTTTAAATATCAACGAAAAATCAAGTTTACTTTTCGTTGACATTTAAGTTCAGAAAATTAATACCAATCAACGGATTTTTGTTAACAATAAAAATTTTTGTAGGAAATTGAAAGCTCTACAAAAAAAGTCTCTTATCATTTTTTGATAAATCCAAGCATTTTAAGAGCTTGAGATTGAAATAAAAAGAACTTGTGAACAATGCGGGATTTCGAAAAACTTTGTTTGTTATAATTTGTAAGGAATAAAATTATCTACGAAACAGTTCCTACGATATTTTTTGATAAGACTGATACAATCGCCGGAAAAGTAAAAAAATCTCAAAATTTACTATAAATTTGACTTGAAGCTTAAATAACTTTTGAACAGTACGATTTATAAAAAAATGATAAGAGACTTTTTTTATAGAGCGTTCAATTTCCTACAAAAATATTTATTGTTAATAAAAATCCGTTGATTGGTTTGTGAGCTAGAAAATTCAAAAAAAGAAAAATTTTTTTTTCTTGTGTTATTTAAACGGAAAATAGAAAAATGGATTGAGACAAACCTTAATATCATTATTAAGAGCACAGATTGGTACCAAAATTTTTATTTTTATTCATACTTTCGATTCTTGCTTACCACAAAAGAAAAAAAATTTTTTTTTTTTTTTTTTTGAAACACCCATATTTACATATATATCTTCACTCCCAAGTTATTTTTCTCTCTTTTCTATTTTTATATAGAATTACATATGATTTATATAGAATTATACGTTTATATATATAATTATATATAACGCTGAGACAAAATCACAGATGATCATGTATAATTATATATAATTATATGCATTTATATGTAATTGTATATAACTATATATAATTATATATAATCATCTGTGATTTTTCTCAGCGTTATATATAATTATATATAATCATGTAAAATTATATATAGTTGTATATAATCATATATGATTATATATAATCAGCTGTGATTTTTTCTCAACGTTTTATATAATTATGTATAATTCTGTATGATTATATGTAATTCTGTATGATTGTATATAATTCTGTATAATTATATATAATTCTATATGAATCATATATAATTTTATATAAATCATATATAATTATATAAAATAATATATGATTATATTGAATTATATATAATTTTTTTTACCCGGGTATCAACAAAAAAAACCACATCCTCATTTTTCTCTTTGGATAAAATAAAAAAGTACAGTTTGAAATCGAAATTATTGAATTGAAAAATCAGTTTGAAATATTTTATTACATAAAAGGTTCAAATAAATAAATAAATAAAAACTTACCAGAGTATTATCCATATTTAATAAAATAACCATAAAATTTCTATATCTGAGGCATTTTTTTTAGTTTTATTTTTATAATACTTTTAATTTAATTTCGGTAATAAGTTTATTACATTCTGGATTATTTATATATTAAAAAAAAGTTTTATTAATTTATACCAGACTAAATGAAAAGGCCGAATACCGCAAATAAACTTGAATGACATGTGACGCCGAATTCAATATAATTTAACGTTCCGATCTGCGGATGGCTTAGACGAAAAGTGCTGCTGATATGTATATGTATACAAATAAGCTGAGGATGCGCATTTGGGCATACGCAATAAATTTTCTTTGTTACCGTGTCCTTTTCATCTGTTGTGTTATTTCATACCTTGTCCTTTTCTATCTTGTTACATATTATTGTTCTTATCTCGGTACTGCTCGTTCACACTCACAGTGATACATATGTGTAGAGTGTAAACCAATACTTACATAGTTGATGCTTGTTAATACACGTGCACCCGGCACGGATATATTTCATTTAATGCGAAATATATCGTCAAAAAATTGAAAATAAACAAGTTTCTTGATAAAAGGTATTAAATACAGTTAATATCTAAGTAGTGTCTAATACATTCTTAAAAATTAAAAGAATTAAGTGAATTGTTAAATAGTGATTCCATTAAGGTAAATGTAATAATTAAAAAAAATTAAAGTTGTAAACTAGAAAAGAAATAATTTATTTGTATTAGTGTTATGAATTGTGGTTACGTAAACGTCATTGTTTTTATGATACTGAAGATAGCGGACGTCTAATAATTTTTAAATTTTTTTTCAGACGATAAATTATGAACAAAAAATAATTTAACTAAATTACACCTGTAGTTTTTTAAATTTTCTACATTTGCATATTTTTAGTTTTTGTTTTATTTTGTAATTGATTTAGTGAAAAAAAAAATCCAAAAATTACTAATTGTCTGCTAACTTTAGTATCATTTGTTTTGATGAAAAATTTTTTTTTATTGATAAATTAATATTTCCATAAACTTTTGATTATTAAAGTAGGATTCACGTGATGTTATAAAATCCAAGAAATTACTAAATTTCAATTTCTTTTTTTTTTGTTAATTTTTTTCGAAATTTATCAGCAGCAAAACATATTAGATGTGAAAATTTTGAAAACAAATAATATTAAATTAAAAATTAATTAAAATTTATTTGAAAAGCTCAATATAATTGTTACGTCCTGGTTGATGTTTTGGCGCTGGCGTAGTTGAGCGGTCGATTTAAATTGGACGTAATAAAAACTTACATATAATTATAAATAATTATTATGTATGGGTTGAACAGCCACCATTTGGTGGTTGCAATAAACTGGTTATTTGATTATATATATTATTTTATGTATCTAAATCCGATTTATTCAATTAATTTGGATTGATGTGAAAAAATACAGTTGAATCAATTCATAAATTGTCAATGTACTCTCAACAATAACTTCGAGAGGGTGAGAACGAAGTTAAGTATTTAAAGTTGAGCCTGACTGCTCTCAATGATTCTATATTTCAGACTGATTTCTCTTGGTCGAGAAAAACTAGAGTAAGTCTCTTATCAATACGAGGCGCTTGGGCATCAGGCCCGCGCATCGTTCGATATAGAGGGGTGGATCGAGATAAGCAATATTCTCGAATGATCCATTCTCCGTTCTCACGCTTTCTCCGTTTTTGTTATTAACAAATGAGTCACTTATCTATGAACAAAAGTTATCTTAGAACAAAATAGATGTTTGTGCAGCTGCACGTCTCGAGGATTTACTCGAGGCGTCAGCGTTTATTTGTACATAGCAAATATCAAGAGAAAAATAACTTTATCAATATGTTTTAAATATTCTAAATAATATTATACTATTTTATATTCTATTACTTTATATTATTATAATATATTATTATATTAAATTATGTTCTATAATATAGGGTGACTTATCAATTATGCCACTTATCAATATACATCTTAATTAATTAGTTAGGTCTCAGATCGGTCTCTCAATAATTAGTATTTAAAAATAATCAGAGACATCTGCCGAGCAGGCTGGGACGTAACAATAATAATAACATATTTCTAAAATTGAGGATATATCTTGATTCAAAATTTATTAGAAATTGGATAAATCAAAAAATTTTCTTTTTCTAAAAAATTAAACAAAAATTTGTATTTATATTCATCACTGTCATAGGCAAGTGTTACATTCTGGCTTATTTATTATTCAGACAGAATATTTTTTTAATTGACCAGGTTGACGTCATTAGGGTGTCAATAGACCCCAGGTGCGTCAGCTGTTGACCTTCTTTTATTTTATGTGAACATGTTTTAATGACTTATCATGGTGGAAATCATGAGCCCCATAAGTCGGCGCAAATAATCCCTTTCTGACGTAGTTTATTCTCTTCCGCCGGTGTGTACGCGTCCCTGCCGGTGGCCTTGAAATAAGCCTCGGAATAATACCCGTAGCGAGAGTCGTGGAATGGGATGCTTCTGCTGGGTGGATGGACGGATGGAACGTCTACTGGAATCAGCTGCCAATTGTCGCTGATGCCGGTCCAGAAGGCCGGGTTTTCCTTTGGGGCCTCGTCTGAGGTTAAACGGGCTGAGCACTGGAGATTCGACTCCTCCGCGAGGACAAGTGATTGTAACTGGTCGATCAGATCACCAGAACCTGATGGTTCAACAACACACGAGCTCAGAGGCTCAACAAGACACGAGCTCGAAGGCTCAACCGAATCGTTGGCAACCACTCGCGGTATTACTAACGTTACCGGCTCGATAAGGACTTCCTCAGATCTTATTCTCGGTCGACCTTGTGTAAGGTCCGCGATAACGACTTGAAGTACGCGACCGAGCTGTACGGCACGTTCTGATCTCCTGCTTCATCGGCCTCGAGGCATAAAGGTATTTATGATAGGTAATGAAGGAGCCCGAACTGCTGTTTAGCGCTCTGAGCGAAGGAAGGGTGGAACAGCTAGTAAGCGCTCGCCCCTTTAAGGTTCTTAGACAAAAGATTTATATAAAGGTTTAAGTTTAGGTTTTATTCCTTAAAACCGATGGAGACAGGTGAATCAGTCAGTTAATTGTTCAGAGTTTCGTGCTCTTTGAGATCTCGCGATCAACTGACTGATCCTGCTGCTCTTCGACTAAATACATTCATCAAAGTGTTAACGTTGCATCTTAGGTTTCCTATGAGAGAATCGTCGTGGCCCAGGTCTCATGCGTCGTCATCTGTTTAGACTCTCCGCGAGCCACGGCGACTCTCTTATCGCAAGAGATTTCCGTTACATTGTTGGTGATGAATAAAATAATATCGCCAACAAAGTAACGATTTATTAATTTATTATTTATTTATAATTCTAAGAAGTGTCGAACCGTTTATTCGCCCACCGTGGCGAATAAATAATTCGAGACTTCATAAAAAAAATTTCCAAAATTTTTATTTAAATTTAATTGGAGCCAGAACGTAACACAAGTATTTTTGTTTTCATGAATCAAAAACAAATTATACCAGCTATAGTTTTAATTTCAAATTTTATCATTTTTTTTAGCTTCGATTAATTAAAGTTAAAAAAATTACGTAATATTTTAATAACATTTTTAATATCTAGACAAATAAACTCATCTTCTTTAGACTAATTTTAAAGATAGTGAACTTCTGACAATAAAATTTAAATAAAAATAGGTGATCTTAATTTATAAACAATTTTTAACTTCCCGCTTAGAAAATCGATGATTTTCAAAAATTTCGGGAAGTTATTGTTTTCACCCCGATTTTCGAAAATCGAGTTTTCATCAAATGTCGACGTTTTGAGGTCCTAGAAAGCTAATCTGACTATTTTCAGAATGATGTCCGAGTGTCTGTATGTATGTGTGTGTGTGTGTGTGTGTGTGTGTGTGTGTGTATGTATGTGTGTGAATGGTCTATAACTTTTTAACTAATGAATCGATTTGGATGTTTGAGGCGGCGATTGAAAGAGCTTGTTGGCCGTCAACTTTCCTGAAAATTTCAGATCGTTCGATCAAGTAGACTCGAAAATATTGGCGAATTACGAAAAAAAAAAAATTTTTTTTTTTTAGTTTTTTATTGATTTCTCAGAAACGAATTAAACGATCGACTTCAAAATCTAATCAGCTCTAGAACTCAATAGAACGCGTCGAATGCCGCCTTAAACATCTCAATCGGTTAATTTGTTCGGGAGATATCGTTGGAGAAAGAAATGGTAAAAAACGGTTTTTTTCAAATATCTTCAAGACGGCTGAATCGATTGCTTTTAAATTTTAATCACCTCTAGAATTTAATGAAACGCGCCTATTGCCACCTCAAACGTCAAAATTGGTTAATTAGTTCAAACGATATCAGTGTTGAAAAGTTAAAAAAATAACATTCTATGTTATTTTTTCCAGATAAATCAAAATGTACTGTACTAAAATGTGTCAAAAATCTCATAAACTTTTCCTCCTTATGGTCTCTTTTGATCATCGTATAATACCGTAAAACTTGTTCTTTTGTTTAAACCATATTATCAACGAAAAAATTGAAAAAACACCGTTTTTAATGAATTTCTCCGATATTTTATATATTATCGCTCTGACCTAAGCTAAAACTCATTCGAATCTTGATTTTGATCACTGACATTGATTTCTGCATCAACATATTTATTTTATTTAACATAATCGGGAATTAAAATTTAAAAACCGCTTGTCCATTAATGATTTTCGATTCTTAAACTTTTAAACTTTAGCATAAAGCATAACTTGTTAGAGTTTGAAAAACTCATAAAAAAAACAATCGCATGCAATTAGATTTTCGAGCTCGAAGAGCTCGAAAATATAGTCTCATTAATATTTTCGATTTCCTTGAGCTCGAAAACAGCGGGAAGTTTTGGGGCTGGCCCGCAGGGTCAACCGACAGACCGATTTTTTTTCATTCAGTTCTATAAAATATTCGTATTTATTTTTTATTTTTTTAGACGGGAATTTTTGCAAGTGACAATTATTGACTAATTCGATTTTTCTTTCTCAGAAAGAAATAATAATAATATAGAAACTAAAATTAGAGCTTTTAATAATTTTTTTTTATAATTACTTAATGAAATATTATCGTAAACAATTGAAAAACATACACATGCAATATTTTTTTTTATTTAAAAAAAAACTTTGTTAACAAATTATGACATTGCTAATATTAAAAAATAAAATAACAATGAAACGAACCTATAGGTACAGGGCCACTAGATTAATTCCTATCTAAAAAAAGTTTATTTTTAATCCTCACTAAATTTATATGCATAGTTATAAGCGTATGATTCATTTAAAGTGTAAATATTAAAGACAATATTTTTTCTATGTTTACAGACACACGATTTTGCCTGATGATTTGCAATACTTTCCTTTACTACACATTGGAAACAAAAATAAATGTATACTTGCTGAAAGAATGAATTTTTGAATAAATCAATTATTGGAACGACCAGAGGGTCGAAAGTCTTGGTATGAATTAAGTAATGAGCAAAGGAAGAAAATAAGAAAATTAAATGAAGAAAGTATATTATATACTAACTTTATTAGACAGAAACGAATCATGTCAACTCTAGAATCTCAAAATGATGATAGTATTAAGAAGAGTCGAGTTACCACAACATCACCAGATATTGAAAATTAACAAGAGCAACTTAATAATGTCAGTGATTCGGATATTTTTAAAAACAGTGGAGACCAATACAAAATTATACCTAATAAAACTGAAACAATTATTTCTGACGCATTAAATGTTGCTTATGATTTATCAAATAATAATGTTTAAGAGATTAACATTAATATTGACACTACTGAAAAAGTAGATAACCATCTGATAACGCAATTGAATAATGTCATTAAGGACCGCAATTCTCAACATTTTTCAACCACTGAAGAATCATTCCTGCAAGATCTCGTTCAATGTTTAGTTGAAATTAATATTAATCAATCCCAAAGCAAAGCATTGTTAACTGTACTACGTACTCATCCGCAATTGAATTTTGTGCTAGAAGATCCTCGATCACTGATCAAAACTCCGCGAGTAAAAGTTAATGTGAAAGACGTACCTCCAGGACAATATCTTCATATCGACATTAAATCAAATGTTACATCATTATTAGTACATGTACCATCGCAATTCATTCCAGGAAAACTACTTATCGATTTTAGCACTGACGAAGCTGAATTGTTTAATACCACACAAATGTGGCCTATTCAAATTCGCGTGGTGAATCAAAATAATAGTAAACCTGAGCTTGCTGGAATATATGTAGGACAAGCAAAACCTCAAAATTCCGAAGATTTTTTTTTCGAGTTCGTTGAAGAATCAAAACAAATAATTTTGAATGGTGGTATTAAATACTCTGAGAAGTTGATTCCCATAGAATTTCGATGCTGCATAGCTGACGGTCCTACTCGGTCTTATATTTTAATTCATATTTCTCACGATGGAAAAAAACCTTGTTCAAAATGTGAATTCCAAGGCTTTACATTCAATAAATCGACACGTTATCGCAGTATCGATCATAAATTAAGAACTGATGAACAGTATCGAAATTTATCAGATGAATCTCATCATAAAGGGCCATCAGCAATACATGGTCTTCCAATGGATCTCGTGAAGCAAGTCCCTTTCGACTATATGCATTTAATTTCTCTTGGTGCCATGAAAAAAGTAGTCGAAGCCTCAGTTTTTGGAAAATGTAAGCCTGCAAAACTGGAAAGTTTTAAAGTTGAGTTTTTATCGAAACGTTTAATTACTTTACAACATTATTGTCCACGTGAATTCGCAAGAATACCTCGAGATATAGAAAAGTATAGTAAATACAAAGCTACTGAATTTCGACAACTGTTGTTATATACTTATATCGTTGTAAGTAAGGGAATAATTCCAAATTTCCAGTATAATAATTTTTTTTTAATTCATGGAGCGATGCGTGTGTTATTAAAAGATGCATCATCACCAGAAGATGTTGAATTTGCCGATAATCCCATTAAAACCTTTGTTTCTAAAGGTGAAAATATATTCGGTTTACAATTCCTGACTTATAATATTCACGGTAGCTTACATCTAGTGTCTGATTATAAATTATATGGCTCTTTAGATTCTACCTCTGCGTTCGCATATGAAAATCGTATGCCATTGTATCGTTCGTACGTTAGAAAACCTGATCAAATTCTCCAACAAATTTACAGAAGGACTCAGGAACAATTGGAATTTCAAAATAATGTAGATAGTCATAAATTGATGTCATTTAAAGCCCATGAAATCCATAATCAAGGTCCTATAATTGAAAGCTTAGAAAAAGATTCAATTCAATACGAAAATTTACAATCGCCTAATTTTTTTTATTCAATCCATGACAGCGATAATACTATCATAACAAAAGCAAACCAAATTGGCATAATTAAAAATATAAAATTTTCTAAAAACCTGTATTTTTTTGCAGTGAATTTTTTTAAAGAATTACGTTCATATCACACAATTGTAAATCAACCTTCGACGAGATTTGGAGTATTTCTATGCACGAAACTTGATAAAACGACTATGGTAATAACGTATAATGAAATAAAGGTGAAATGTTATCGAATGCCATATTGGGTAGAGAAGCCGATGATAAACAAAGATACGAGTTATGATCAGATAAATAATGCATGCACTGTAAAAAAAGATTCCTAACATCAAACCAGATTCGTTCAGCTCAAGTACTCCGTGCGTTTGGATACAGCCAAGCGCGTCAAGCGATTGAGTCTACTGCCCTCTACGTTTGACAGTATACTTTGCTCCAACTGAAAGTTTCTTGAGGGAAGATCCCAAATCGTTTGAGCTAACTCTATGGTATTTGATATAACTCAATAACTTTTTTCAGTTAAAAAAAAATAGAAATTAGTTCAAGTCATTTATGCTGTTGATACAATAATAATTTTTGTTTTATATAAATAAGTTGAAAATTTCACTCAAAGTAAATTGTAAGGTAATTGAAGGTATGCATTTTCAGTTAAGTCAAAATTTTATTGAAGCAAATGAATTTTAGTGTTAGAAGTAATATCTGTTTAAGTCCGTAGAAACTCTCTTTGCTATTGATTCAATAAAAAATCTAATTATTTTAAATTGCTGTATTGGATTGATCCAAAAAAACAGTAATCTGAATCAAATAAATATTGCCTTTAATTATCTCATTAATAATTTATTAAAAAAAAATTTTTTTTTTCTTATGTATTTATTTTTGATTTGATTTTATTTTTATTATTATTTTTTTTATCATTGAGTATTGGGACAATTACATTATTTTATTATATTACATCAATTATACTTCACCAATCATCCTAACATACTCACAGTTTTTAGTGAAAAATTAAATAATTTTAATTTTGCCATCCGGAGGATTCGAACCCAGCACCTTACGCACGAGAGTCAGACACGTTACCGCTACGCTACGGAACCAGCAGGAAAATTTTAGTTTAGTTGTGCTTCTAGTACTTTGTTTTCATATTGAATGGAATCTATACAGACAACTGCTTATAGATTGATCTAAACGAGATAAATATGTGACTCTTTTTATAAATAAATTTTTTTATCGAATCGATAACATAAAGACTTTTATTCAAATATAGTTCGATATTTTGTAATGAATACGTTTATATTCTTGTCGAATATTTTTCAGTTTTAATGTGAGTGCGTGAAATTATTCCTTTAACCTCATCGGATTCTCGCTCCAAGAAACTAGTCGGTTGACACGACACGTTCGGTATTATAGAAAACTACTTTTATTTCATTGAAATATGTAAAGTTGTCAAACCAAACGTTTCAAGAGTTTCAGTTAAATTTCTCAAAATTGAAAAGTTTGCTTCAACAAGTTTTTATTTTTAAATCAAGTACATCCAAACTTTAATTTAAATATATTTTACTATTCAATCAAACGTTAGTTTAATTACGGTCAAACTTAAAAACTTTTTCATAAACGCTTAAGCAATTTCTCATAATCGAGTAGAGATTTTAATTCAATGAAAATGATTTTCTTGAGACAAACTAGTTTTTGTTGGTTTGAACGAATTTGGTTTCACTGAAGAGGAAATTCGTCAAACTCCTAGGGAGTTTGAAGTCAGTACCTTATTTTTTACAGTGTACGTATGTGTTACTATGTAATTCTTAAATAATTTTTATATTTTTGTACTTTAAAGAGATCAGTACGTATACATTTATATGAACTTTTATAAGTATAAAATTTTTAATAAAGACAAATATTTGTGAATAATTTTTTTTTATCACAATTTATTTATTCTATTTTTCAAAATATTGTTTAATTGTCAACTTTACCCTAAATATTAATACTTACCAACTTAAAATTTACAAAGTATTAATAATCCAGAAGCAACTAAGTAAAAGTTCATTAAAACCAGCAAATGTCTATTCATGCCACTAATAATTATGAAATGTTGCATAAAATATTTGGATTATGAATAGAATAATTTTTTTGTTTTTTTAAATAAGATTGCTTCAAAACTTAAAACAAATTTTTATATATTTATTAATGCACGTACATAAAGTAATTGTTATTCTTAAAGTATAATTATTAAACGAATAAAGTATAAATGAAGCAAACATGAGACAATTTCAAAATTACAAAGAAAAAAATTAAATAACTGAAAAAAGATATTTTTCGAAATTATAAAATCAACTAAATCTGATTTTTTTAGTTCCATTTCCTTTCTTATTTAATCTATCTATTTATAATTTCGAAATTGTTTGAATTCTATTACATTTACAATTATGAAAAAAAATTACAGCAGAAATAAATTATAAACTTAATCAAAAATAAATTTAAGATGAATACTATTTACTTTGTTTGAATTGATATTTTTTTGTAACAAATAAATTCCTTCTTATCAGGCAAATTTAAATGTGTAATAAATGTAAGTTAATAATTTTTTTTTTTCTAATTAATAATAAAAGAAATAAAACTATTTGAAAAAACATTCAATTATTAAATCTTCTAGAACCTATGACTGTGTATTTTTAAATGTATATATGTATTATTATACGTTAAAATAATTAACGCCATCTATTGTTTACAAAACATCACGTGGTTAAAAAATTCTACTAAATTTCTCGCAAATTTACAGAAAACATTTCAGGTTAACTTTTTATAACAGTTTATATTCAATTTTAACATTCAATTTGATGCTAAACTGTTAAATAAAAATGTCTACAATTTGACGGTAAAAAAATATTTTACAATTTTTCAAGTGAAATAATCAATAAATTGATTCAAAAAATTACCTGAAAATTTACGGCAACTTTTGTCTGATCAACTTTTGGAGTGAATTTGTGTTCTAATTCGGGCAGTAAATTTACCTCAAATTGAATAAGAAGTTGCACGCAAATTGTCGTTAAGAACGGAAAAGTCAGAAGTTGACCGAAATTTGACGAAAAATTCAAAAAAACTTTTGTACAGTAAACTTTTGCTCAAGCAAACTGTGCTATTAGGGCAGATTATTATATTTGAATCAAATAACTGAAATTATTTCAAGAAAAATTGAAATATTTGACTTAATTAATTTAAAAATCATTTGTTACAATAATGTTTCATTTGAAACAAATGAATTATTTCAGGGCTATAATTGTATGATACTTGCGGTGCGGTATCAGGATATTATAAGTTAGGGATGTCGATATGCTTACACTAATATAATTAGAATAATAAAAATATATAAAGATGTAAGCTTTCCAATCTCTTTACACATAAAACCCAAAATAAATGTCAGAAGAAGATAGTAACGAACAACAAACCAGTCTGGTAGATTATGAAAGTGAGCTAGAATTGGAAGATGTGCTAGGATTACAGGAAATGATAGATGGAAAAATAGAGTTGTTTAAAAACAACGAAGCAAAACTTAAACAATTATAGATTCCAGATGTGTCTAAACGCATTGGAGATGAAAGAGATTTATGATCATCGGAGAATGCTCTTAGTCCAGAATGCTCTACGTCATTTGCTGAGCATAAGTTTGCTGTTGACGCAAAAAGGTTGAAAAATTTGAGTTCAACTCCTAGTAAACCAATTGAATCATCAAGAAAGTTTTTTTTTTTTAATTTGTACTTAAACTTGGCAAAGAAATCAATATTGTAAAATATTTTAGAGACAAGATATTAGAGAATTAGATATTTAGATAAGTTAGAAGATTAAACGAGGCCTAAAAATAGAATAAAAATCCCACATACTAATTTAGATTATAGATTTTACAGCTAACAAGAAGTAGGACAAGATTATTAACAATGAAGAGGTGATACCAGTAAGCAAATCAGAGATGGAAGAAATCAGATTAGAAAGTCAACACAATTAATGTTGATTACTGGAACAGCATTAAACAACACTGTTGAAAAACTTTGTGATGTCTGTACACAATTAACCAAGAAAGCAGAAACTTTGGTTGACTGTCATCAAAAAGATTTAGAGATTGCTAAAATTAAATTAGAAAGCATGAATGTAAAAAATTTAATAGATAATTACAAAATACCAATCCTAACTCCAGATTATACTCCTCCTAGAAGACTTAAAACTGAGTTAAATGAAAGTAATAATATCTCAAAAGCATTAGAAGCCTTTAAAAATGAATTTTTGTCTACTACTAAGATAAATGTAAGAATGGAATATAAACTGACTCAAAAATCAAATTATAATGTCTGGTTTAATCATTTAAAATCTGAATTGAACAGCGATAATTTAATAGATGTTTTAGATAAGAATACACTAACGGAAAAAATTAAAGGATCGAAAAAAAATTCAAAATTTTTGGGTGATTTTCAACAGGCCATAACTTCGAGAGAAATGGTCGTACGAGGGAAAAAAAAGGAAATTGTAGCTCCAAGTGTCTACTTTTCTGATTAAAACTTCAAAATTTTTTGCGTCAGCGGTTTTTGAGTAATTTTAGAAAAACCAGCGACAAAAAAATTTTTTTTACTTTTTTTTTTTTTGGTCTACGGGCGTGGGAAATTTTTTTTTCGCTTAACCACTATAAGGATCGGATACCTTGATTATTCAGCTTTAATTTCATTTTTTATAGACCTTGATACGTCCATTTGTAACCGAGATATCGGTCTTCAAATAGAAAAGGATCTTTTTGTCTTTGAATATCGATATCTCAGCAACTAATTATCGCACAGAAAGTTAATGATGGGTTTCAAAAACTTGAATAAATTCCTTTGAACCATTAGTCATTTTTTTTTCAAAAAAAAATTTTTTTCCTGTCGTTACATGAATTTGAAAATGCAACAAAAAAAAATGGCTTTTGGTGGTTTTTTGGAAAATCAAGCGCTGGTTCGAAAATATTGTGGAAATCAATAACGTTGAGTGTGCATTTTACAGTTCAATATGCACACAAAAACACCACAAAGAGCCAGATTAATCCAACCAGCCGTATTTTTGTTTCACTCGATCGAATGTTTGAAAAAATTAAACGATCACTCTTTTTGCTCTTGTTATGTCCAAATAAATTTTTTTTTTATTCTAATAATTATCAAAAATAATTATTATAGAGCTCTTCTTTTCAAAAGCGCGCGAAAACGCAGCGTCAGCTTTTTCCACCTTTTTATGCGTCAAAGAATAGTGGGAGGATAACTGCAATAAGTTTAACGAACAATTAATAAACTGTCGTCACCTTCCACCAATGACAATAATTAAAAATTCCCCATCAATCGCTAAACCAAAGCTTATAAAAAGCCTGAGCACCCATAGCTCTTGACTAGTCGGTTCTTCTAACTTACGGTCCGCGAATATTCGAACGTCGAACTTTCGTGCACTCTTATTGCAGGATTCCGCCCTAGGCGTTGAAAGGTCAATAAGAGGATTTTAAATATTTTCTATTTAAACCTTATTGCAGGAATCCGCTTCGGCGTTGAATAAGCAATAAAGCATTCTAAAATTGTCATCTTTTTGGCTAGTCGGTTCATAAAACTTACGGTCCGCGAAGATTCGAACGTCGTATTTTCGTGCACTCTTATTGCAGGATTCCGCCCTAGGCGTCGAAAGGTCATTAAGAGGATCTTTAATATTTTCTTTTTAAACCTTATTGCAAGAATCCGCTTCGGCGTTGAAATAATCAATAAGGCATTCTAAACTTAACATCTTTTCGCAGTCAATTATTGCAGGATTCCGCTTAGGCGTAGAAAAAGCAATAATCGACTTTTCTAATTATTAAAAATCCTCTGAGATTTATAGAAACATCCGGTCCGATCGAAATAGTGACACAAATCACGTAAATTTGTGATTCCATCTCGGGCTGAGTAATTTGGCGCATAAAACCACTATCGAGTGCGTAAAAAGGACGCATTAAATATAAAATAAAATTCTCATACAAATATCCGTTAACAATAAATAATATAAAAAATATCAATTGTTTCAAATTGTGAAAAGATTCAGTGTGCAAGTGAGTTGTAACTAAATCATTAATAAAAAGACCAAAAATCACAAGTTCAGTCTTACAAGTTTCATTCGAGAGTAGCACATAAGATTACATCCTACTACCCCAGCCGCGCCCATCCAACCAAATCCTACAGGAGGAAGCTGAGTGAGCTGCAACGTTCTGGAGGGATCTAACCTGCCGTGACTAAAAAGAAAGAAACATCGAAAGGTAGGTGAAAGACTTACATTTAGTTCTTTCATAATATACTGGTTCAACACAAGAGCACCAGCCTCTTCGGAGACGTTTAGGGTTCTTACCTTTCAAAAGATCCACCATAAATAATAAATTAAAGGAGGATAATTCTTCCTCGTATACTTTAATGTTGTCCGCAACCTCCAAATCGCTCGTCTAAATTTTTCTATCGCTACCAAAGGGAGATATCCCGGATAATTAATTTAAATTTAAGCGGCGGACATAACACTCTGAAAAGCTCATAATCCTTTAAGGTAGTTGGGTCATGCAAGCAAAAATTCAAGAAATCTTCCAAATCTTGAATATAAGTATTTGAATGTATAATTCACACGCTGTTAAAATTTAGAGACGATTTACCGTGTCTAAAAAAAGAGATTAGCAATTAAACTTTATGTTTTTTGTACATGTAGCATAGGAGAAGCGTGGGAAAATGATAAACTTTTGCGTATTTTCCCCTGACGGAGGCTCACCGTTTTAACGAAAAACTGATATAATGAAGAAAAATATATTTAGAACATTTAAAAAAAAAATTAGAATTATTTACCGTGTAGTTTGTATAAAAAATTAAAATAAATTACACATTTCGAGGATTAGTTTTAGTGGAGGGGATAGGAGAAACAGTCACGAGTGAATGAAGCGGCAACGTTGCAACGCGTAGAGAGCGCGAAAATTCAAATAGGCTAAATTCATGTAATAAAATATCGGGAATAATGTTAGTGGATGAATAACTATATATGTTTTATTAATAGTTATCAATAAAATGCAGCTATTTATTTACAACAACAAAAATGAATAAATAAATTAATGAGTAAATAAATTAATTTAGGGTACATTTTGAAATGCGCTACAAGTAGCTGCAGCTTCTAAACATAAAAAATTTAATGAATTAAATAATTAGATAATAGTTAATTGAAATTAGTTGAATTAGTTGAGTCATATTGAAAATTATAAATTTTGATCGTGTAATAAATTTAAATTTTTCACTGCGTAATAAAAATTAAAAGTAAAAATTATCATAAAAGAAATGTTTATCACATGGCATAAATTACTTATTTATCAATCTTTTATCATATGTATGAACTATAAGTGAGTCTTGGCTGTACAAGGCGGGTAAGAGAATAAATATGCGACGTTGCCAGATTTTCAAACAGACTAATTTATCATAGTGTGAGCGTGTTTGTGTAGGAAATACAGTAGTATTGGGAATACAGTCCAGTCTAAAAAATTTTAATCATAACGTAAGCTCCGTAGGTACGCGATACATCGGTGGTGATCCACAACTTTTTGACTGGACTGTAGGGATAGAACTACCTTAACAAAATGAAAAAAACAAATTTTTCCGAGCTTCTTCCACATTTTGATTCTAAACAGTGCTTAAATTTTCAAAAAATAAAAAAATTTCAAAAAAAAAACAAAAATTTCAAAAAAAACCAAATTTTTTTGAAAATTTTTTTTTCAGCGACTTTAAAAAAATTAAGAGACCACGAAATGCAGCGAAGGAAACGTGTTAAGAATTATAAGGCGTTGGTCTCTTAATTTCTTCAAAGTTGTATAGAAAAAACTTTTCAAAAATAATTTTTTTTTTTAATTTTTGTTTTTTTTTTTTGAAATTTTTTTATTTTCTTGAAAATTTGAGCATTGTTTAGAATGAAAATGTAGAAGAAGCTCGGAAAAATTTGTTTTTTTACTTTGTTAAAGGATTATAAGCTTTTCAGCGCAAAAAGAGTGATCGTTTAATTTTTTCAAACATTCGATCGAGTGAAACAAAAATACGGCTGGTTGGATTAATCTGGCTCTTTGTGGTGTTTTTGTGTGCATATTGAACTGTAAAATGCACACTCAACGTTATTGATTTCCACAATATTTTCGAACCAGCGCTTGATTTTCCAAAAAACCACCAAAAGCCATTTTTTTTTGTTGCATTTTCAAATTCATGTGACCACAGGCAAAAAATTTCTTTTTGAAAAAAAAATGACTAATCGTTCAAGGGAATTTATTCAAGTTTTTGAAACCCATCATTAACTTTCTGTGCGATAATTAGTTGCTGAGATATCGATAATCAAAGACAAAAAGATCCTTTTCTATTTGAAGACCGATATCTTGGTGACAAATGGACGTATTAAGGTCTATAAAAAATGAAATTAAAGCTGAATAATCAAGGTATCCGATCCTTATAGTGGTTAAGCGAAAAAAAATTTCCCACGCCCGTAGACCAAAGAAAAAAGTAAAAAAAAATTTTTTTCGTCGCGGGTTTTTCTAAGATTACTCAAAAACCGCTAACGCAAAAAAATTTTGAAGTTCTAATCCAAAATGTAGACACTCGGAGCTTAAATTACCTTTTTTATTTTTCCTTGTACGACCATTTCTCTTGAAGTTACGGCCTGTTGAAAATCACCCAAAAATTAAAAATTTTTTTTTTTAACCTTTAATTTTTTCTATTAGTGTAGTTTAAATGAAAGTCATTTGTCAGAATCACTAACTATTAAAAGGAAATGTCTTGTAAAAAATATTACTGTTAATCATTTCGATGAAACTACAATAAGATGATCCTGATCATTGCGAATCATGTTGAAATCCTTAAAAAGATAAAAAAAACTACTGAAAAAAAAAATTGTGATGGTGGGCCAGTTAGTACAGACCAGTTTTTGTTGCTGTGATTGTTTTTCTTGTTATTTAGTTATTACTAGTGTGTTTTACTTGTGACTATTGCTTATAAACTACTATCTTTTGAACTAGTACTACTTTTATTTACTATGACTTTTTACTACGCGTGATGTATTACTATGTATACTACTATTCTTGTACTTGAATTACTACTTACTACTATTTTGACTTATAACTAGGAATATTATTTATAACTATGACTAAACCTAAAACTATGGTGCTATCCTAATTACTATGTGTGCAGTTTACTTAAATACTACCTATCTACTTACAACTATTTGTGATTATAACTATTTTCATCAATTACCCTTTATCTCTATTTTTCTATTGAATGTACTGAAAACTATCACTAAAACAATATTATGGCTGTGTATTATTATTTATGTTTAATGGGATATTACAATTATACGAGTGTACTGTATGAATGTAAAGATGACGCGCCGAGTGGAAATTATTTTAAGTCCCGAGCCGACGGAAGTCAGAGGGAAAGAAATAAATACGTGAAAAATAATTCTATGCAATTCGTTTAAAAGATTCAAGAGATTGAAAGAAATACAAAATAAGACAGAATATGTAAAAATAATATGAGGGGGTTTAATTTAACTTAGTATTTTAATCGCGTATTCTGTCATTCTCTTTCCATTCGCTCGCGAGTATGTAAGCCGCACGGCTAATTTCGCCGTCTGAGATGTTTGCTCAAAGTCTTAAACACATTCTTTTCTTTCCAAATCATTTTTATATTTAATTTAAATTATATTTTTTAAATTCTCATTGATTTCAACGCACAAAAACTTAGAAGAAATTCAATCTCTTGAGTTATTATTTTGTAATTCTCTGTTCTCTTTGATTTATTCGATTTGGACTAAAAATAATTTTGCTTTCGCCACGCTTACGCGAGCGACGCTAGAGGGCGACGGAAAGTATCCCTTTCCGTATGTGTAACGGATAGCTCAGGTAATAAGAGCGCTTGGGAGGGCCGGTATTGGCAACTTAGTCTCCCAAGACGTTATCTGGAGGAAGACCATTCCCTGGACAACATCTGGAACTTCGACTATCCCGAGTCCGACCGGACCAAGGTAAGCGAATTTTGATTCTCGGGTAGATTTAAGGGTCCCCACTCTGAGGCCTTCTGCCAAGGAGTGGTAGGTAAAACTAGCCGTTTAGGTGGGGGCTAGACGGAGACCATCCGCTTACCCTCGGGGAAGGGGGAACTCGTACAGGGCCGACGGGGAAGTCGACCAGACACCCCTAAAGCACCCGGGAGGGTAGAACCGCGTTGTAGACCGCGGACTTTTGAGTATGTGTGTGCTTATATATTACGTGACCGTGTAAACCGTGTAAACCATGTAAACAGTGTAAACCGTGTAAACCGTGTAGACCGTGAAATAAATTGCTTCAATGGCATTAAACCGTATAAATTGTTAAATAAACAATAAGCTGTGATAAGTTGTCTAAGTAACAACAAACCGTGATTATAGAATATTAAAACCGCGTCTAATTATCACTATTAATTATTGTAAAAAGGTAGTAGACCAAGGGCATGAAGCCCAATGTAAAATTGTGATTTGAATAAAATTTAAAAGTGCTATAACTAATACTATCTGTACTGTTTAAAGACCTCCTTTTCAACCCGGGACTCCGGCGAGCTAAACCGAGCAAAAAGGGGTAGTTGTGTATATTTTTTAACTTTGCTTTCTGGGATATTTTGAGTTGATACTGTTTAATTATTAAATTCATTGCATTTAAATTCTTTATCTAATTACTGGTTCATCTTTTCTGGTTCTATTGGTTCATTTTCAACTTGTCAACTAATTATAAACCTTTCAATTGAACTTCAAAATAAACCCCAGTTTTACCCGTTACAAAATAAATATGACTTCTAATTCAGTTAGAACAAATTTATATTTAATGAAAATGAAGAAAAATTAAAAAGTTAATGAATTTTGTGAAAGATTTGATAGTATTGTTAGAGAATGTGATGATTGTGGTGATGGTGTAGCACTTACTGAACAAGAACTTAGCGCAGCTTTTTATCATGCAGTAATACCCATTATTCCTCAACTTAAAGATGCTAATCTCATTAAAAAAGAACTGATTCCCAAAAAATGACTTTGAGGGGACCCGGTGGTCTAGAGGCTGAAAATTTCATGATTTTAAAAAAAAAATTATTTATATGTTAATAAATATCAAGCCTTTTGAAATTTTGAGAAATTATTTTATTGTTATTAAGATGTACAAAAATGCTTACAGCTAAGAAAATAAATTATTTTTAGCATTTAAGAGATGGCGTTGAAGCCAGCTCTTTTAAAAAAAGGGACCCGGGTGGCATAGAACAATTAAGCTCTTCTATGGGTCTGAAACAAAAGAATTGAATGGATTTTTAATCAGTTTAAATATACCTATCGCTGGTACTAGAATAAAAAAAAAAAAAAATTACTGAAGAAGTGGCACTTAGTTGAAATTTTTAGTCCAAAAATTGCCTTTTTTTTCGTAACATTTGGCATGTTAAAAAATAGTCAACGCAAAAATTTTATTCTAGTACCAGCTATAGCTGTTGTTGTATTAAATAACATATTTAAATTTGAAAGCAATCGACCGGATAGTTTTTTTTTTTTTTAACTACGCCAAGCAGAAAAAAGTAATTTCGACATAAACGCGTTTGAAGTTTTAGTTAAAAAAATTCTATAGAAAACTAGATTTGAACAAATACTTTCGATTAATCAGCTATTCCAGCACCATATTTTTTTCTTGTGTATTTCTTCGGTTTTTCTCGTTTTTTATTATATGCTGACTTGTTTATCATTAGTATAACTTAGTTATAGAATTCAAAGCAGATGATTTCCGCCGAACAATAGAATAAAAATTACTCACTCGGCTAGCCTGCTAAATAGCTTTCAGAACATGAAATACTGGAAATATCATCACCATATTTTAACAGTATACTATTGAAATACTACACTTTCGGAGCTTAAAAAAAAAAAAAAAAAAAAAAAATTTCAAAATTTCTAGACCACCGGGTCTCTTTAAATGTAATAAAATCTTTCATATTACAGTTAGAAGCAGAAAAGAAGAATGATCAATGAGAAAAAACTGAACGAGTAAATTCAGCTTAAGCCAAAGTTACCAAAAATTGTTTTAGATGCGCAAAACCAGGATATAGAATGGAAGAATGGACATCAGATGAAAATACCTGGTATTGCTATTATTGCCAAGCAAGTAAAAACCATGAAGGGAAAGACTGTAACATAGCTAGATTGAATATGAAAGTTAGCAGTGCTGCCAGAACTTGCGATATTTTTACCCCTTCCTGAGCGCCGTGCGCGCGGTGCGCACACGCAATTATGTCTATCGGTGTATCGGAAAACCGAAAGACGCCGAGAGAAACCGAGTGCTGTCGACAAGCGGAGGAGAAATATTGCTCCCACCATGCGTCGTTTCTTACCCGCTCAGAGTTGCGTGTTCAAATCCACATTCGAATTTGATTTTTTTTTTTTCTAATTATTTTTTAACGTGATAAATTTTGAAATATTTGTTTGTTCAAATTTTTTAATTAATTGATAATTAAAAATTTTTTGAACATATTTAAATAGCTGTAAAATGGATAAATTAATGTTAAAACACAATCCTTTCATTGTATTTTTATTAAGTAATGAATTTCAGATTATTAATTATAATCTTATTAAATAATTATTATTAAAAGTCATTTATTATTAATATTAATTATTAGTTTTAATTGTTACTCAAAATTTCCAATACGATTTTTATATAAGCTGTTGCACCCAATTGGTATACTGGTGCTGTGGACGTGCGTGAATGTTTATGTCTCAGCAGCTTCAAGTCATGGGTTCACAACCGCGAGTGAGACGATTTTTTTGTTTTTATTTTAAACTAATCAATAATTAATTATTTTCTAATTATCTTAAATTAATTCTTACAAAAAAAGCTTATTAATATTATTTAAATCAATAACGAAACGAAATTCTTAGACTTTATTTATCGCTTTTTATCATTTTTATGCTACTACACGTAATTAAAATGATTAATTTATTATTATTAATAATTATATATTATTTATAATAATTATTAGACTTAATTAATACTGAAGTGTAAAATACGATTTTTGTATAACCTCACGTCTTCTACTTTTAAGTTGGACTGATGGACGCGTGCTATCCTTTTAGCCTCACGTTCGCAGTCGCGTGTTCGATTCCGCGGCTTAATTAGAGTTTTTTTTTTTTTTTAAATTTACAAATATATTGTTTATTTTGTTATGTGTATTTTTATTCGTATTATTTATATTTTAATGTTTTTCTAATACGAAATTAAAATTTCCGCATATATGACAAGCGTGCAAAAGTTATCCTCGACGCTGACGTTGATCAACAATCGACGTATCGTTTGTTTGCGCGACGAAGGTCCATGCAGTCTTAACACCGTTGCTTCGCGGAATTCGACGAAGATATACGTCATTGATTTGCGATGTTTAAATTGGTTCGCTCTATGTGTATTTCTAAGCTGTTAGTGTGTATAACGTATCTGTGAGTTAAATCGTAGGCTTTTAACGTTGCGATGGTCAGTTCTAAGTGAGCTTTTAACCCGTTAGTGACTGGTGGATTACGTCGTTGATATCAAGTGTTATTATCTGTGATCGTTTCAATATAAATTAATATTTAAAATAAATTAATTATTTATAACTAAAATAAATTAATTATAAATAATTAAAATAGATAATAAATATAAATTTTCCAGTGAATTTCAGCAATTGCCTCAGTAGTCCAAGATCCCAGAGCAATAAGACACAACTGATTTTCTAAAGCACAGAACTTTCGGTTCTAAGTAGTCTCTCATGTACTTTTTAATACTTCTTCGTTTGTAAAGTTGGCTCGGTGACACCTACGCAGGTACGAGGTGAGAAGGGTCACTGAAAATCAAAGTTAGTCAACTTAAATTTTAATGACCGATTCTTATACATATTTTGTAGAATATTACTCTAAAGAAATATCAAAAAAGTCAGACGCTTTCCATGGGCCAGAACTTTTGTCAGACGCATTAATGCTGTACAATAAATAAATGAACTTGATTTATTTTTAAATGTCTGATTTATATATATATTATTCAGATAGAAATAACAAAGTTATTTTTAATCAGTCGGACAAATTGTAATGACCAAACATCCCCTAAACACAAAAATTTTTCAACTATGAGTATGAGCGCGAGAGCACTATGGTCATGCGCTTCAGAGTAATCTCAATATTTGAAAAATACTCACTGCTTTTGATTTCATATTTTTGCATATCTATTCAAATAAGATGGAATTATTAATGAAGCATTTTATACCTTAAAATCTCGAGTTTTAGTGCATTTTCATCGAAAATTTTTGAAAGGTCTGGTTATTACGCTAACATGAGAAATACCGCGAGACAACAAATTTATAAATTTTTTTTTTTTTTTCCAAAGAGCCCAGGGACCGTGGAAAAATTTTGTCAACTAAACCAATGCATAGGTCATTTGGCAAATTTCTTCAACTTCAATTTGACTTTTTTTTAACCTCGTAGGACAATTTTTCGCAGAGATATTAGTCTTTCAACAAAAAATGATCTTTTTGTCTTTGATCATCGATATTTCAGGTACCAATGATTGCAAAGTAAATTTGAGGGCGGCGTGAAAAAACTTGAACGAATTCCCTAAGAGAACCGTTCATCATTTTTTGGAAAAAACAATTTTTTTTATTTCTAACATCCTTTAGAAGTAAGTACAAAAAACTGACTTTTATTGGTTTTTTAGTAAATCAACCGCTACTCTGCAAAGATAGATAAAAAAATATTGTTGACAGGGACTTTTTTAGCTTAATGTACCCTCAATATCCCTATAAATTTTTGAATTGATCTATTGACTCGTTTTGTAGGGGTGATCGATCAAAGTTTTGCTTAACAATTAAAGGAACAAGTTTTGTTTCTTTAATTGTGTAATCATAATCAAAATGAAAAAATAATTTTTCTTCTACTTATCTTTCATTTTTGCATTAGTAACTCGATGAATGTAAGGAAAAGTGAGAAAAAAACAAGAAATTTCCAAAAAATGTCAAAAAAATATCAAAGAAATTAAAAAAATTGAAACTTGTTTTATGGGATCGAAAATTTTTTTTTGACATTTTTTGGAAAAAAAAAAAGTTTTTTAATTTTTTGTCTCGCGGTATTTCTCATGTTAGCATGATAACGAGACCTTTAATAATTTTCGATAAAAATGCACCAAAACTAGAGATTTTAAGCTATAAAATGCTTTTTTAAAATCTCGATACGATTATTTTTCACAAACTTACAGCCTTCCAAAAATTACTAAAAAATTTATAAAATTTTTCTAATCCTTCAGTTTTTTGCGTTAGTGTCTATAACTACTTTTAAAATGATTATTATTTTAATTAATAATTTCATCTTATTTGAATAGATATGCAAAAGTATGAAATCGAAAGCAGTGAGTATTTTTCAAATATTAAGTAATCAAAGATTACTCTGAAGCGCATGCACATAGTGCTCTCGTGCTCATACTTGTAGTTGAGAAATTTTTGTGTTTAGGGGATGCTTGGTCATTACAATTTGTCCGACTGATTAAAAATAACTTTGTAATATCTATCTGAATAACATTAGGGTGGCGCAAAAAAACCGACTATTTTTTTTTTTCGGGTCTCTTATGAAAATTTGTTGGCTTACGATGTTTTAAGAAGTCTCTCAAAAAATCAGTTCGATAAAAAATTTTTAAGAGGTCGCTCATGAATTTTGAAAATATCAAAAATGATCGAAATTTGAATTTTTTATTTGAAAATTTTTTGTTTCTCGTGGCTGCAATAGTTTATATTTGTGAAACCATGACTACGCTGAAAATTTAAGCCCAAAATTTAAATATTTAAACCTCGCTCAAGAATTTTAAATGTTTCCGAGTACTATCTTTTGGACGTTTTCGAGCGACCTTTAAATATTGAAAATAAAGCTTCTCGATTTCTTAACCATCAATTCGCATGACAATGAATAAAAATATAACCCGAGAAATAGAAATAATAAGTTATTTACATGCGTTTTTATTTTTTAATTCAATTTGTAGGTTTTTTGGCTTATTCAAAACTTACCAAATTTTATTGTTTAAGACTGTCCTGTATATTTTTGGTCATGAAAATGTTAGATTTTAATGAAATGACAATAATTGAGTTATAAAAAAATACAAAAACCAATTCAAAGTATTAGTTACATATTTTCAGTTAATATTCAAAATTCTTGAGCGCGGATTCAATATTTGAATTTTGAGCTCAAATTTTCAGCATAGTCATGATTTTACAAATATAAACTATTGCTGCCACGAGAAAGAAAAAATTTAGAAATTAAAAATTCGAATTTCAATCATTTTTGATATTTTCAAAATTCATGAGCGACCTCTTAAAAATTTTTTATCGAGCTGATTTTTGGAGAGGCTTCTCAAAACATCGTAAACCAACAAATTTTCACGAGAGACTCGAAAAAAAAATAGTCGATTTTTTTGCGCCACCCTAGAATAACATATATTAAAATCAGACATTTAAAAATAAATTAAGTTCATTGATTTATTGTAGAGCTTTAATGCGTCTGACAAAAGTTTTGGCCCATGGAAAGCGTCTGACTTTATTGATATTACTTCAGAGTAATATTCTACAAAATATGTATAAAAATCAGTCATTAAAATTTAAGTTAACTAACTCTGATTTTTAGTTACCTTTTTCACCTGGTACCTGCGTAGGTGTCACCGAGCCAACTTTACAAACGTATAGGTATTAAAAAGTACATGAGAGACTACTTAGAACTGAAAGTTTTGTGCTTTAGAAAATAAGTTGTATCTTATTGCTCTGGGATCTTACTCTACAGGTATTTAAATAAGTATATAATTATTTTTTTTATTTATCGAATAATTTTATTAAATATTATTAGTTTAATTTATTATTCAAATAATTTATTTTTTTACGTGCGGTCGTACTTTTGGCCTCGCGTTCGCCAAGTCACGTGTTCAATTCCACGGCAGTGCTTTTTTTTTTTTGTATTTTTTTTCTTTACTCGGTTTTTTTGTATCAGCGTAACATTGATGTTATTCAGTCATTTTTAAAACATGGATTTACCAGAGCCTGTTGCCAAAAAATCCAAAGGAAACTCAAGAAAAAAACATTTCAACACCAATGGCTAGAAGAAAATCCAGAGTGGAAAAAATGGGTGACGGATGTCCCTAAAGATCCGACTAGATTCTTTTGTCTCATCTTCAATCAAGACTATTCTTGTGGAAATTTTAAAGGAAAAAGGCACGCCAAAACTGATTCACACCTAAAAAACTTGCGTGTTTCAATTCTCAGTGCTGATTCACCAAGCGATGCCAGTTCATCTTCACCTGAACTGGATTTTAATGATCGTGTTAAAGCAGCTGAAATTCGATTTGCGACTTTTATAGGTGAAAAAAATCTAAACTTGTCAATCGCTGGAGACTTGTTACATTTATTCCAGTTCATCAGTCAAGAACCTGCTGTTTTACAGAACATGAGTGCGAGTAGAACCAAAGTTACTGCAATTATCAACAACATCGTCAGCGTTAAACAAACACAACAAGTCGTAGAAGTTCTCCAAAAATCTACGTTTTCGGCTTATGTTGATGAGACTACTGATAACACAAACGACAAATGGATGACGTTGATGACTCACTATGTTGATCCAGATTCTTCGATAATAATGATTGAGTTAATACAATTAGTTCACGTTGATGCTACCGACTGTTGCGCTACGAAACTTCTTGAGAAATTTACAAATGGTTCGAAATAAAATAAAATTCCCCTGGATAATTTAATTGGACTTGCTTGTGATAATGCACCAGTCATGGTTGGTCTAAATAATTCTTTTCAGAAGCATTTGACCAAACGTCCTCCACATCTTTTGACAGTACCATGTATATGTCATTCTTTAGCGCTAATCGCTAGAGACGCTTGCAAAGCTGCGATTCCAGGTGAAGTCAATAAAATTATCTCAGGAATTCCGAACTTCGTCAATAGTAGTCCTAAACGTTTGGCTGAATTTGCTGTTTTTCAGGAGGATTATAACCAAAAATTTAAACTTTTGTGATTTGCTCCGACAAGGTGGTTGTCTCGTCAAATCACAATTTCTAGGATTTTGGATAATTGGGACGCGATGCTTACTTATTTGACCTGACAATCTCTTATGAATACTGTTGCAGTTGCAAAAAAATTGCTTAGTGTCATGGATAATCCCGTGACAAAAGCATTTCTGCTTTTTTTTAAATTTGCCCTTGACTCTTTGGAAAAGATTAATGCACAGTTTCAATCCAGTGAAACATTAGTCCATAAATTGCAGCCTTCTCCGAAGAAATTGTTTGTTGAAGTACTTCAAAGGTTCATGAAACCAGATTTATTGGATCCTACAATCTTTAAACATTGACTTCAGATCCATTGAGAACCACCGTGATGAGTCTGAAGTTGATGTTGGAATCGATTGCGAAGATTATTTAAGGAGCCAATTAGAATGAGGAATTCCTGAAACAGTCATTAATGTTTGCTCCCAGTGTGAAAAATTTTTTGTAACAGCTGCGGAACAAATTCACCTACGATTACCATTGAACGACAGGTTTTTGTCTGATCTGACAGTTTTTTCGAAAGAAATCGCTCTTTTTGATTCTGATAAGAAATCATCGATTTCTTATCCATTGTCAGTGCAAGTCCGAAGGATCGATGGTGCCAATTGTCATTTGATGACACGTGGGGAGAAACTTGCACCTTCGCGTCTTCAGCTGGTTACTGTAGTTTCCAACTTTGCGGGTTTTATTGAGTATCATAAGAGCCCTTCCTCATTCGAATGCTCCAGCGAAAAGGGCTTTTTCTATGATACTTGACGTTAAAACCAAAAAAAGGAACAGCTTAGATTCACAAAGACTGAATTCGCTTTGCGTTATAAGATCGAACTACGAATCGAAAAAATTAAGTGCGAAAAATTAATGCCAATCGACAAAAATTTAGTGGAAATGATGCAACCTTCAAAATTGTATGCCGAAAAGAAAAAGCCCCAGTCCCAACAAATAAATTTACAGGCATATGATAGTGGTGACGATTGGGAAATGGATCAATCGTGAAAATTTTCGACTTTTTCCAGCTTTTTCCACTCTGGATAGCTATTATTTTGTTTATTTATTCGCGTCTATTAATCAAATTTGAATGATTTTATTATTATATTGATCGTTTACTTTTTTTCAGCTTTTTCCATTGGGGAAAACTATTATTTTGATTCTTTATTCGCGTGTATCCATAGAATTTTAATTATTTTATTTTCGTATTAATCGTCAACTTTTTTTCAGCTTTTTCAATTGTGGAAAATTTTGATGTCAAATTTCGATTTTCATTATTACTCATCCATTAATAAATCTAAAATTTTTTTTTATATTTCATTATAAAGTGAGAACTTTACGCTCCGATATGTCATAAGTATTAAGTGCAATATTTGAAGCTTCAATTAATTTATTTATTTTAAAAAGAAGTTAGAGTCTTCAGCTCTGCTTCCACCTAAATCTAGTCTAGTTTTTTAATATTCAATGTCTTTATTTATTTTAAGAAGAAATTAGAGCCTTCAGCTTTACTTCTGACAGTCGATTCTAGTCTGCTGTTTGAAGCTTGAATCATTTTTTCATTTTATAAGAAAGCAACAGCTTTAAGCTATGCAATTGATTATTAATGTTATTATCATTTTAAAAAATTGTAACCGATCTTTGAGTTTTCGAGTTTATATCATGGTTGAAAGGCCTCTGGGGGACCCACCATAAAAAAAATGGGAACCCATCACGATACACAGTACCTCATGGGTGATGTGGAAACCTGTGTCATTCAAATTATTAAATCAAAGAAAAAAAAAATTCGAATTAAAAAAAGAAAAATCTAATCAAGCCGCGGAATTGAACATGTGACTCTACGAACGTAAGGCCTAAATGATAGCACGCGTCCATCGGTCCAACTTAAAAGAACAAGACGTGAGGTACTATAAAAATCGTATTTTAGACTTCAGTAAGAATTAAGTCTAATAATTATTATAAATATATTTTAATAAATAATAAATAATATATGATATAAATAATAAATGATAAAAAAAATAAATACATAAATAAATTATAATAATATATAATTATTAATAATAATAAATTAATCATTTGAATTACGTGTAGTAGCATAAAAATGATAAAAAGCGATAAATAAAATCTAAGAATCGCGTTTCGTTATTGATTCGAATAATATTAATAAGCTTTTTAACTTCCCGCTTATAAGATCGATGATTTTCAAAAATTTCGGGAAGTTATTGTTTTCACCCCGATTTTCGAAAATCGAGTTTTTATCAGATGTTGACGTTTTGAGGTCCTAGGAAGCTATTCTGACTATTTTTAGAATGATGTCCGAGTGTCTGTATGTATGTGTGTGTGTGTGTGTGTGTGTGTGTGTGTGTGTGTGTGTGTATGTATGTATGTATGTAAACTCTTGATAACTTTTTAACTAATAAACCGATTTGGATGGTTAAGGCGGCAATCGAAAGAGTTTTTTGGCCATCAACTTTTCTGAAAATTTCAGATCATTTGACCGAGTAGACTCGAAGATATTGGCGAATTACGAAAAAAATAAATTTTTTTTTTTTAGTTTTTTAATGATTTCTCGAAAACGAATTAAACGATCGACTTCAAAATCTGATCAGCTCTAGAACTCAATAAAACGCATCGAATGCCGCCTAAACCATCTTAATCGGTTAATTTTTTCGGGAGATATCGTTGGAGAAAGAAATGGTAAAAAATGTTTTTTTTCAAATATCTTTAAGACGGCTGAATCGATCGCTTTCAAATTCTAGTCAGCTTTAAAATCTATTAAAACGCGTCGATTGCCACCTTAAACGTCGAAATCGGATAATTCGTTCGAGAGTTATCGCCGGAGAAAGAAATGGTAACAAACGGTTTTTTTCGATTAACTTTGAAGTGACTCGTCTGATCAATTTCAGAATCTAATAAGCTCTAGAACTTAATAAAACGCGTCGATTGCCACCTTAACTATCTCAATCTGTTGATGCATTTGAGAGATATCGTGGCAGAAAGAAATGCTAAAAACGATTTTTTCGAAACTAAAGTTATACAAAAGTATTTTCGAGCTCGGAGAGCTCGAAAACAGCGGGAAGTTTTGGGGCTGGCCCGCAGGGTCAACCGACAGACCGATTTTTTTTTTTTTGTAAGAGTTAATTTAAAATAATTAGAAAATAGTTAGTTATTAATTAGTTAAAAAAGAAAAAATTCGTCTCAGTCACAGTTGTGAACCCATGACTTAAAGCTCCTGAGACAAAAACATTCAGGAGCGTCCACAGCACCAGTATACCAAGTGCGTGCAACAGCTCATATAAAAATCGTATTTGAAACTTTGAGTAACAATTAAAACTAATAACTAATATTAATAATAAATGACTTTTAATGATAATTATTTGTTAACATTACAATTAATAATCTAAAATATATTATTAAATAAAAATACAATGAGAGGATTATGTTTTAACATTTATTTATCCATTTTATAGCTATTCAAATGTTACGGCGTAACATGTGAAAATACGGAAATATTTCATAATTAAATAAACAAAACTTAAATTTTTATAAAAACTAAACCTAACCATATCACGGTCAGATGAGTAGTCAGAACTTGTTGATGTGAACAAGAAATACTATAAATTTTCCTTTTAATTACTTATGAAGAAATAATAATAAAACTAATAAATTGAGCAATCAATTAAACTTTGATAAGCTCCCTTAGACTTTGAAACGTAGAGTATTCGTTCAACTGCACTTAAGATGTGGTCGTGCAGGTTTCGTGAGTCTTTTGCCAGGCTACGCTCCAAAATGAGACTCTGAAATTATTTAATTACCCGAACTGGCCTTATAACACTAAACTAATACTAGTACTTAGCCTAATGTTGATGTTCGGTGTCGTCGTCCTTGATGTTAATGGACTCGGCGATTGGTTTGGCCCTTGGAAATCGCCTCCTTGGACCGGACTCAGCTCTCAGAAGCTGCTACTCTTATTATTCACAATAGGAGGTGGATGAAGCAGGGTGAATTCACTCAAACTCTGGTTCAGTTACTTATTTAATGATAATTATATTTTATTGAATAATTATCAATAACGCCACGACGCACACACTCTGATTACAAAGTCAACGTATCACACAACTAACTGCATGCGATACTATTGTTACTGTGACTAACTGCACAGGGCTAATTACCCAATAATACGACTATTACAAGGAACCGTACTATTGCTTTGATTCTTGTACAACACTAACTGGTTGCTATAATCATTAACTAACTGTAATGATTATACTGGTTGATAGTCACCTGGTTAACTAACTGTAACCAACTATAATGTGATAGTCAACGCGGACAAAGTACTCAGATAATTATAAACGAGTCGACTGATTGACAACGCGATACTCTGATTTATAACTGGTAAAAGCTCCTGGGTGCAGGCCACACGTGCTTATATAGCCGGGAACGCCATATTGGAGCACGTGACACCCCCACCCTAAGTCGTTTAGAGGCGAACGATGCCCACATCGTAACACCACCCCCCTTAACTTTAACCCGGGTGAGTTTAAATCACAACGGATCGACCGGTTGAAGTTAAAATTTACCGCGCCGACAGTAACAACATTACCACATGATTCACTCAATCATTCACACTGTGGCTAAAATCTGGTGATACTGCTGTACAAATAATTAGCTAGCATCCCAGGATATAAAAAAAATAAATATTATTACATAAATATTGTTCATAAAAGATAAATATAAATTTAAACATTATATATGATGTCCTTTGACATCTGGGATCACTATTAATTCTATCAAATACTGATTGGTTCAGTTCTGGACTCATCAATGTCCTTCTACACTAGTCTATATCTCTGCAGGTACACAATTCTGGTAGCAATAAAGTACAAAAAATAATAAAAATAATAATTATCTACCGATATAAATGTGTATACGAAGAATAAAAATAAAAATAGCAAAATGAAAACAAAAACTAAGAACTGACCAATTTTCTCATAAATCAAAATAATAATTAGTAATTTTAAACCAATTATATGGTTAAATGCGTCTAAGTCGAGAATATTGAATTTATGCACAATAAAAAATAAAAATAACTTTTGACCAATAATAAAAAATATAAATAAAATGAAAAATAAACAAAAAACCGGTTTACAAATTAAATCACTATTGCTGGATATCACACTGGTTTTCTTGAGCAAGTCTTGGTCCATCTCTGGTTGAGCTGTGTATAAACCCTGGTCGTCATCTGGATAACTTACGGAGGCAATATCAGGTATGCTCCCCGTGCTGCTTTCGTCACCTGACTTCTCTGTCTGCAGTCTGGACAGGAGTCATTCTCAAACGGATACTGCGTTGAACAACGACGGCAGTACCCTCTCATTGCTTCGTACCCTTCGGTACGCCATCTCTGGTATGGACAATCATTGTTTGTATGTCCCAGGCGTCTGCAATTGGTGCAGTAACAGTCACCCTGTAGTTCATTGGGGCATTTGTCAAAAGAGTGCCCTGTTTGTTTGCACTTTAGACACCCTGGTTCAGGAACTGGTGTCAATCTGGTCTCCACGGTTTGTGTTGCTACCGTGCATCTTGTCTTTGGGCCTAGTTCGGCTGCCATCTTCTGCACTGCTGCCTGCCATTCTTCGTTGGACAAAACGATGTCTAGTCTCGTGTCAACACGATGCATGTGCTGACCCACTGCTACATGGACAATGATTGGAATCTCAGGTACCGATGTCATTGATAACTGAGTTTGCACCTCCTCTGGTTTCTCTGGCACTACTAGCACTGAATCCTTTTCTGCGTATAGCAGTACTCTGCTCAATCGTCTATAAAACCCTGACAACAATGTGATGCTAGTTGTCACTGGGATGTCAAATCCCAGATAGCCTGCTGGCGTAGCAAACACTGGATGTTTCCAGTACGATTGTTTATCACCCACATTACCGTGGTATCGCTGCTTCTTCAGCAACTGGTGCGCCTCCTGTTGTTCGGATGAAATCTTCGCTTTTGACCACAAGAGTTGACTGAGGTCCATTCTGTAAGAACACCGTAATTAGACTACGCACAGTACTAGTATTCGCGTTTACAATTTTGATGTACGAGTTGTCCCTGACCTATGACTCATTGTTTGACTTTAATTATTTGTCTGTTCGACCTACGAGGTATTTTAAGATCACTAATACTAAATGTACCTACTAATACATTATTCTGGTCACAAATGTTTACTAAACTGTTTGAATAAAAACTATGTACATAAAATGGCCCTTTTCTGGGGGCCGCAAGCTTACCTGCGAATCCATCAGCCTTTTTACTCAACTATTTATTTTTAATAAATACCTCTGCTCCAATATTTAAGTCTATATTTGGTTCTGGTACCAACTCATCTTGTCTGTTTTGAGCTTTTATCATAAATGACTCTACATAATGTCTTAATTCATCAATTAGCGCCAAGACCGTGCTACGATGATTCTGGTCTTGAAGCTCAGATAAAACTTTTCCTCCGCGATGTAAATCTAAATACCTCGGATCACGGCCAAAATTTAAGTAGGCTGGACTGACTGTCAGCGAGCTGTGAACAGATGTATTATAAGCATAAACAAGTTCTGGGAGATTCTGGTCCCATTTTGAATGTTTATCTGTAAGAAAAGTTCGAATTAAGGATTTTAAATTTCTGTTTATTCTTTCCACAGGATTTGCCTGCGGATGATAAGTAGGAGTCAATTCATGTATTATGTCGTTACTCTGTAAATATTCTGATACTACCTTATTCACAAATTCTGTCCCATTATCTGTGACTACTACTCGTGGGTAACCCCAACGATTGAAAACAGAACGTAAAAAGAATACTATCTTACTACCTGTTGGTTCCGAGATTGGCTGGACCTCCAAGTATCTTGAGTACATGTCACACAGAACAATTAAGTGAGTCTTCTGGTGTACCGTTCTGGGCAATGGTCCCACTGTGTCTACTGATACACTCTCCCACAATTCGGTGATAGGTCGATGTCCTGGTATGACTTGAGGTGGATTAGTATCTGGTTTCTGCAATTTACAGATCTCACAGTTGTTTACGTAGTTCACTACGTCGTGATAAAGGTTTGGCCAGTAATAATGATTTGCCACGTGGCTGTACGTCTTGCTGATGCCACCATGTCCGGATACGAGCTCGTCATGCGCCTTGCGAATTATTGATCGACGCTGGTCTGGATGCGCTACCAGTTTCCAGTGCTCTGGCGCATTCTCAAATAACTGAGTAGGATGCCGCGGTCGATAGTAATATAGGTTACTATCGAGGAATTTCCATTGAGGAAACCGTGTTGGAGTAGCCTTGACCTCTTCTATTTTCCTCTCGTACCACTGTTGTCGGATGTCGTTCACTCGGCAAATCTTATCTGTCTCTGGTTCAACGCCCTCGTAAACTCTCGAGAGAGCGTCGGCCGCTTCGTTGTTTATTCCTGGTCGATGGACTATAGTTATTGTCCAGAGTGAATACTCTGCAATCCATCGAGCTAGTCTTCCTCTGGGATTCTTGACGTTCTGGAGCCAGTTTAAACTCGCATGATCGGTCACTACTGTCACAGGATACTCGTCGTAGTACCCTCTTAGCTTCTGGTAAGACCAAATGACGGCTAAGCACTCTTTCTCCGTCGTTGTATAGTTCTTTTCATGCTTATTTAAGGCTCTACTGATAGCGGTGATATGATATTCTCGCTCTGGTCCTTTCTGAGTGAGAACTGCTCCGATCCCTGAGTCACAAGCGTCTGTGTATAGTATGAATGGCAAATTGTAGTCTGGTACTGTTAATGCTGGAGCATTGATGAGCATCTCTTTGATCTGGTTGAATGCTCGAGTCTGGTCTGGACCCCAAGTCCATACTGCTTTTTCACTGACCAATGATGTGAGTGGTCCTTGGATTTTGGCAACCATTTTCATGTGTCTCCTGTACCAATTTACCATCCCTAAGAAACGTCTTAACTGTTTCTTACTCGTCGGTTCTGGGTATTCTTCTACTGCGCGCAGCTTCTCTGGGTCAGGATGTAATTCATTCCCCTTGATGATGAACCCTAGATACTTCATCTCTGCAACACAAAATTTACATTTCTCGCGTTTGATTAATAAACCCACATCTCTATATACTTTAAATAATATTTCGAGAACTTGTAAGTGGATTTCAAACGTAGGTGTTGCTACTACCTAGTCATCCATGTACGGATGGACATAATTGATCCAATAAGCTGGGAGATCTAGCTGGCGTAGTACTGGTTTCATTGTCTGGATTATCAGATCCATCTTCCTCTGGAACGTTCCCGGTGCTGTTGATAGTCCAAACGGCATCCGTATAAATTCGAACGATCCCATACCTTCTACAGCAAACGCTGTAAACTGCCGATGTTCTGGTTTGATTACAATCTGATAATATGCATTCGTGCAATCGATTACGCTTCTATAAGCGCCTTCTCTGATGACTTCCAATGAGGTGTCGATACGCCTCATCGGGTAGTTGACCATCTTCATGACCTTGTTGAGTGGTCTATAGTCGATGCACATTCGCCATGCTTTAATGTCGTCTGCGTCTTGGCCTGGTAACAGTTTCTTCTTAACCATGACTGGTTGGAAGCTCCATTCGCTTGTACTGGGCTGAATAGTTTTCTGGTCCAGCAGCTGCTCTATGATTTTATGTAGAGCTTCTGTTACCTTAGGTGATCGTCTATATGGCTTGACGCGTATCGGTGTATAATTGTTCAACTCAATCTCGTATTCAACTCCTTTTAGTGTACCAAGATCAGCTTGGTCCATCAAGTTGAATTCAGCATCTAGAAATCTATCTAATGTCTCTGTTTCGCTCGCATTTAATTGTATTGTACATAGCTGATTACCTGGTTTACCTGGCTCACATCTTCTGCGCTCTTGATCATGTTTCCATGTCCAAGTCATGTCATCAGCATGTAAATGTACCCCATGGTCTGTCAAAAATCTCATTCCGAAAATGATGTCATCCGGCATCTGGTCAAATACTTCAAACCATGCGTTTATCTCAACTCCATAGATTTCAAATGCGACGAATACCCTGTAAAGGCTTTGGATTGCTGAATTGTCTGCTAAAATAAACGAGCTATTAATTGAGTCATATTTTATTTTAATTATATTGTCCGGTATTTTCTCTGCAATTAATTGTGTCATAAAATTTCTGTTGGCACCTGAGTCGAACAACGCCGTGCATCTGATATTATTTATATCTACGGGACATGTAAAATATTTACTTACAGCAATAGTTGTCTGTTGTGTCCATGTTGCCCCAGACGGTATAACTATGGTGTTGACTTTTCCCGCTCTTTCTACTGTTGCACGTCTCTTATTCGTTGTTTTGTCTGTGTGCTCTGGTGATGGCTCGAGATAATCATTTCCACAACATGTTGCGATACAATTCCCGAATTTAACACACCAATTTCCCATTTTATTACTACAATTAATTTTATTTACTTCCGGTGTGTAGCTGTCCACGCTCACGTCTGTGTCGGATGAAGTCGCGTTATCATCTGAAATGCTATCTGTGTTATATTCATAGCGGACGCTCGCCTCACCCCCCTCTTGTGAGTAACGTGGTGCGGGAATATTTATATCGAGTACTAGCTCCCGCTGCTGTCCTCGTCTTACTAGTTTTTTCCACAATTACATTTAGTTGCTGTTTCACCTATCTTGAAACATCGCACACAGACATCTACTCTTTCTTCTTTGCACTCTCTTGTTTTGTGCTCTCCTTTTTTTCCACAGTTCAAGCAGGTGTAGGTGCCACCCACTGATCTACCTGATGATCTTGACGTTGCTGAGTCTGATCTTGTACTGCGATCGTTTGACTTTGACCTGTCTCTGTAATTGTGTCTGTCTTTTTTTATTTAATACGATATTTAATTTTTTATCGCTTTTATTCTCAGTCAATTTATTTTGCTTGACTGGTTCTTTATCTATTATTTTTTTCTGATACCTCTTAATTTTTCTCTGTATCCTTCTTACTCTTTCATTTTCTTCCTCCGTGTCGGATTCTGTTTCTGACCCTGCTACTGAGTTCTTTGTTGACTGCAGCCTACGTACCGTTGATCGTCTGTTCTCTCTCGATCTTCTTACATCTGCGACTCTATTCTCTGCCTCTGCTAGTGCCTCTGTTAATTTTTTATATGATGTTATCAGCATTAATATATGCAGTTCCCTTTGGATCTCTGCATCCAACTTTGGAATTATTATTTCCAACTGTTTTTCCATTTCCATTGGGCTTCGTAACTCGTCAAACTTTGACCTCATTTTTTTTATAAATTGTTGTGAGTCTTCATTCTTTCTCTGGTACGTTGAGAATATTTCTTGCAGTATATCTGCGTCTCTTGTTGCTTTGTAGAACGTTGTTCTAAATCCTTTTTCCACGTCGTTCCAGCTTTCCCATTGATCCATATTTTGTTTGATCCACTGTCTTTCCATATTTAACGCCATTTTAAATAATTCTAATCTGTCGTTGAAATCGAGTGCATGTTCCTGACATACTTCTGTTATTGTCTGGATCCATTCTTTGGGTTGACTGTCCTTTGTGTACTTGAGTCCTTTAATTCTTATTAATGTTTCCATTAGATGAATTTTGTCTGCTGTTCTTCGCATTGACTCCTCTCTGTAGCTTGTTGTTAAGTTTGGTCTGCTGACATACGTTGGTTGATAATGATTTGGATACTGGTGACCTTGATTATATTGGTTCACCGTATAACTTTCCGGTATATGATATGGTGTTGGTACATATTGCGCCGATGGTCTACCCGAGCTTCTCTGCTGTTCGTATTGCGGCACGTTTGCGTGCGTTCGTGCTCTGTTGTCAGATTGCTTCTGTTGAACCTGCGTTGAATTTTGTATTCTGTCCAGATCTACTGTGTCGTCGAATAATTGCATCCCTCTGGTGATGTAATTCACTATATCATTTTCCCAGTTTCCTTCTGTTTCCTCTCCTATACTTAGTTCAGTCTTCAGAGATTCTATCTGGTCTTTGTCTTTTATATGGGGTATAGACTCGACTAGTTCGATGCGTTTTTGTAGATTTTTTTCTCTTCTTACTATTTCCCTGGACCATTGGACAAATCTTGCGGTAGTTTTGCACCATCTTTGTATCTTATCATTCATTTCTCTATTTTTCTCCATATTTTCCATGAATATTGCTCTTTTATATTCATCCAACATCCATATTTTCTCTTCTTTTGTGAGGAATGTTTCATCTCCTCTCATTTGTTTCTCATACTGGGTTGGACACTGGTGTATTACAACGTCTCCTTCTTCTTCGACGTCTTGTTCGAAGTTGAAATTCTCCGCTGGTTTCCAGTTTTTTTGATTTTTGTCGTTTTTCTTTAGTTTCAGCCGCTTTTCCAGTACTTTATTTTCCACAATTACCGGTACTGATTTTTTTTCTGGTATTGTTTCTGGTGCTGATCTCATACTTTCATTTTCTTGTCTCTTGCTTTTAGCCAACTCTTCTTTTAATTTGGCCTCCGACTCGTTTAACTCTTGGACGTGGCGTTGCAGGTTTCCTACCTGCGTCCTTGTTTTAACCATCTTGATTTTTTCTTTTTATACCCGTGGGGAAAAACAAACAGAAAATGAAATAATTTACAGGAAATAAAATAAAAATTCCGACAAAAAAATGAAAAAATAAAAATTGTGTAAATTTTCTGGTAACCAAAATCTCCGTTGTCTCTGCTCTATACACCTGTTGACTTACAATAAATTTGTATTAGTTTCACAATCGCGTTTCAGAATGAAATTACTAACCAAAAAAATTACTTTACTTTTTATTGACACTAGATTCTAATTATTTTACTTAAAAATAAAAAATAAAGCTACCAATTTTACTTTTAGTTTTTAATATTTTTTGATTTTAATAAAAAGAATTAATTTTGCAATTCAATACCTGAATTTTCAGCACGTGGATAACCTTGTAATAAAATAATATATCTGTATATATTTTATTTCTATGTTTTTAAGCTTTATTAGCTTTACTTGATTTTTATATCTCGTGCTTTTAGTTTTATTTTATTAAAAATATTTATATTAAAATATATTTACTTTAGACTTTTTCTATTTTGCATAAAACCGTGATGCGTAATAAATTTATACTGTAACTGACTATACTTGTGTCTCTTTTCTGTTTAACTGGTTTGCTACCCTATAGGTGGCGGTAATTTGTTCTATGGTAACTTATCCTGTTAGTTTCTGTGTTACCGACGGTAAGGCTGATGAATTCCTAGGCAGACTTCTGTAACAAACAATTCAAATTTTAAATTTTTGCCGCCTTTGCGGATTATCGCCTATTCTGTTTTACTGTCTTATTCGTGTAATAATAATAATAAATTTAACGCGACAATGAGTCTCCCTGGCTGTTCGGGTATTTGTCGTGTTTTATTTTATTTTATCCTCTGTTACTATGGGATTTATTATTATTATTTTATTTCTTTTACTTTAAAACTTAAGTTTTTTTTTCTCTAAACCTCTGTTACTAAGCAAGCTGTTATTATTATTTCTTTCTATTTATGGATTTATAATCCTTACTGCTTTTAGTTTCTCACAAAGATTTTATTCTCAATCTCTCTGGTTAAATCCAGTTTATTCTGCTTTTATCCAGCTTTATCTGGATTTTTCTAGATTTTACTTAAGTTTTAAATCTGTTATTTCCGGTTTACAATAATCTTATTATTGATTTTTGTTCTTACTGTAATTTTATAAATCTATTTATAATTCAAATATACTTAATTACTAAATATACATATAATTATTTCTTAAATTAATTTTACAAAATAACTTAATTACTACATTAACAATTTTAGTCTATTTTTCCTGGTATTTCTTTCAATTCTTTTACCAAAAGAATGCAAATTTTACAAATTTTTTGTAAATTTTATTTTTACGGGCCCGGGCAAAAAGAAACCCTTAGAAAAATTACTCCCGGGCAATTTTTCTTGTGTAATTTCTAATTTTTAGAAATTTTAAACAAAAAAATGAAATGAAAAATTAGTTTTTTTCAAAAACTAAAAAAAAATGCAAATTAATTAATACATTTAACAAAAAACAAAAAAATATAATTTTTACGTTTTCAATAAAAACGTTGAGTGCGCGTTTTCTTTCTGATAAAACGCGTAAAAGTCAAGGCTTTAGGAATTTTACCAGGAACAATTTTATTGTAATTGAACCCGCTTGATAAACGATAAATTTTTATCCGATGTTTTTCTTTTATTTCGCAGACTCTACTCGAAATTTACTGGTTTTTTGTCTGATAGAATTTAATTATACAGTGATTAATTGAATTTATAAAATTAAATGATGTTAATTGTTGGCTTAATTAATTAATTAACTAATTAAAACCCGTTGGGCGCCATTGAAACGTAGGGTATTCGTTCAACTGCACTTAAGATGTGGTCGTGCAGGTTTCGTGAGTCTTTTGCCAGGCTACGCTCCAAAATGAGACTCTGAAATTATTTAATTACCCGAACTGGCCTTATAACACTAAACTAATACTAGTACTTAGCCTAATGTTGATGTTCGGTGTCGTCGTCCTTGATGTTAATGGACTCGGCGATTGGTTTGGCCCTTGGAAATCGCCTCCTTGGACCGGACTCAGCTCTCAGATGCTGCTACTTTTATTATTCACAATAGGAGGTGGATGAAGCAGGGTGAATTCACTCAAACTCTGGTTCAGTTACTTATTTAATGATAATTATATTTTATTGAATAATTATCAATAACGCCACGACGCACACACTCTGATTACAAAGTCAACGTATCACACAACTAACTGCATGCGATACTATTGTTACTGTGACTAACTGCACAGGGCTAATTACCCAATAATACGACTATTACAAGGAACCGTACTATTGCTCTGATTCTTGTACAACACTAACTGGTTGCTATAATCATTAACTAACTGTAATGATTATACTGGTTGATAGTCACCTGGTTAACTAACTGTAACCAACTATAATGTGATAGTCAACGCGGACAAAGTACTCAGATAATTATAAACGAGTCGACTGATTGACAACGCGATACTCTGATTTATAACTGGTAAAAGCTCCTGGCTGCAGGCCACACGTGCTTATATAGCCGGGAACGCCATATTGGAGCACGTGACACCCCCACCCTAAGTCGTTTAGAGGCGAACGATGCCCACATCGTAACACCACCCCCCTTAACTTTAACCCGGGTGAGTTTAAATCACAACGGATCGACCGGTTGAAGTTAAAATTTACCGCGCCGACAGTAACAACATTACCACATGATTCACTCAATCATTCACACTGTGGCTAAAATCTGGTGATACTGCTGTACAAATAATTAGCTAGCATCCCAGGATATAAAAAAAATAAATATTATTACATAAATATTGTTCATAAAAGATAAATATAAATTTAAACATTATATATGATGTCCTTTGACATCTGGGATCACTATTAATTCTATCAAATACTGATTGGTTCAGTTCTGGACTCATCAATGTCCTTCTACACTAGTCTATATCTCTGCAGGTACACAATTCTGGTAGCAATAAAGTACAAAAAATAATAAAAATAATAATTATCTACCGATATAAATGTGTATACGAAGAATAAAAATAAAAATAGCAAAATGAAAACAAAAACTAAGAACTGACCAATTTTCTCATAAATCAAAATAATAATTAGTAATTTTAAACCAATTATATGGTTAAATGCGTCTAAGTCGAGAATATTGAATTTATGCACAATAAAAAATAAAAATAACTTTTGACCAATAATAAAAAATATAAATAAAATGAAAAATAAACAAAAAACCGGTTTACAAATTAAATCACTATTGCTGGATATCACACTGGTTTTCTTGAGCAAGTCTTGGTCCATCTCTGGTTGAGCTGTGTATAAACCCTGGTCGTCATCTGGATAACTTACGGAGGCAATATCAGGTATGCTCCCCGTGCTGCTTTCGTCACCTGACTTCTCTGTCTGCAGTCTGGACAGGAGTCATTCTCAAACGGATACTGCGTTGAACAACGACGGCAGTACCCTCTCATTGCTTCGTACCCTTCGGTACGCCATCTCTGGTATGGACAATCATTGTTTGTATGTCCCAGGCGTCTGCAATTGGTGCAGTAACAGTCACCCTGTAGTTCATTGGGGCATTTGTCAAAAGAGTGCCCTGTTTGTTTGCACTTTAGACACCCTGGTTCAGGAACTGGTGTCAATCTGGTCTCCACGGTTTGTGTTGCTACCGTGCATCTTGTCTTTGGGCCTAGTTCGGCTGCCATCTTCTGCACTGCTGCCTGCCATTCTTCGTTGGACAAAACGATGTCTAGTCTCGTGTCAACACGATGCATGTGCTGACCCACTGCTACATGGACAATGATTGGAATCTCAGGTACCGATGTCATTGATAACTGAGTTTGCACCTCCTCTGGTTTCTCTGGCACTACTAGCACTGAATCCTTTTCTGCGTATAGCAGTACTCTGCTCAATCGTCTATAAAACCCTGACAACAATGTGATGCTAGTTGTCACTGGGATGTCAAATCCCAGATAGCCTGCTGGCGTAGCAAACACTGGATGTTTCCAGTACGATTGTTTATCACCCACATTACCGTGGTATCGCTGCTTCTTCAGCAACTGGTGCGCCTCCTGTTGTTCGGATGAAATCTTCGCTTTTGACCACAAGAGTTGACTGAGGTCCATTCTGTAAGAACACCGTAATTAGACTACGCACAGTACTAGTATTCGCGTTTACAATTTTGATGTACGAGTTGTCCCTGACCTATGACTCATTGTTTGACTTTAATTATTTGTCTGTTCGACCTACGAGGTATTTTAAGATCACTAATACTAAATGTACCTACTAATACATTATTCTGGTCACAAATGTTTACTAAACTGTTTGAATAAAAACTATGTACATAAAATGGCCCTTTTCTGGGGGCCGCAAGCTTACCTGCGAATCCATCAGCCTTTTTACTCAACTATTTATTTTTAATAAATACCTCTGCTCCAATATTTAAGTCTATATTTGGTTCTGGTACCAACTCATCTTGTCTGTTTTGAGCTTTTATCATAAATGACTCTACATAATGTCTTAATTCATCAATTAGCGCCAAGACCGTGCTACGATGATTCTGGTCTTGAAGCTCAGATAAAACTTTTCCTCCGCGATGTAAATCTAAATACCTCGGATCACGGCCAAAATTTAAGTAGGCTGGACTGACTGTCAGCGAGCTGTGAACAGATGTATTATAAGCATAAACAAGTTCTGGGAGATTCTGGTCCCATTTTGAATGTTTATCTGTAAGAAAAGTTCGAATTAAGGATTTTAAATTTCTGTTTATTCTTTCCACAGGATTTGCCTGCGGATGATAAGTAGGAGTCAATTCATGTATTATGTCGTTACTCTGTAAATATTCTGATACTACCTTATTCACAAATTCTGTCCCATTATCTGTGACTACTACTCGTGGGTAACCCCAACGATTGAAAACAGAACGTAAAAAGAATACTATCTTACTACCTGTTGGTTCCGAGATTGGCTGGACCTCCAAGTATCTTGAGTACATGTCACACAGAACAATTAAGTGAGTCTTCTGGTGTACCGTTCTGGGCAATGGTCCCACTGTGTCTACTGATACACTCTCCCACAATTCGGTGATAGGTCGATGTCCTGGTATGACTTGAGGTGGATTAGTATCTGGTTTCTGCAATTTACAGATCTCACAGTTGTTTACGTAGTTCACTACGTCGTGATAAAGGTTTGGCCAGTAATAATGATTTGCCACGTGGCTGTACGTCTTGCTGATGCCACCATGTCCGGATACGAGCTCGTCATGCGCCTTGCGAATTATTGATCGACGCTGGTCTGGATGCGCTACCAGTTTCCAGTGCTCTGGCGCATTCTCAAATAACTGAGTAGGATGCCGCGGTCGATAGTAATATAGGTTACTATCGAGGAATTTCCATTGAGGAAACCGTGTTGGAGTAGCCTTGACCTCTTCTATTTTCCTCTCGTACCACTGTTGTCGGATGTCGTTCACTCGGCAAATCTTATCTGTCTCTGGTTCAACGCCCTCGTAAACTCTCGAGAGAGCGTCGGCCGCTTCGTTGTTTATTCCTGGTCGATGGACTATAGTTATTGTCCAGAGTGAATACTCTGCAATCCATCGAGCTAGTCTTCCTCTGGGATTCTTGACGTTCTGGAGCCAGTTTAAACTCGCATGATCGGTCACTACTGTCACAGGATACTCGTCGTAGTACCCTCTTAGCTTCTGGTAAGACCAAATGACGGCTAAGCACTCTTTCTCCGTCGTTGTATAGTTCTTTTCATGCTTATTTAAGGCTCTACTGATAGCGGTGATATGATATTCTCGCTCTGGTCCTTTCTGAGTGAGAACTGCTCCGATCCCTGAGTCACAAGCGTCTGTGTATAGTATGAATGGCAAATTGTAGTCTGGTACTGTTAATGCTGGAGCATTGATGAGCATCTCTTTGATCTGGTTGAATGCTCGAGTCTGGTCTGGACCCCAAGTCCATACTGCTTTTTCACTGACCAATGATGTGAGTGGTCCTTGGATTTTGGCAACCATTTTCATGTGTCTCCTGTACCAATTTACCATCCCTAAGAAACGTCTTAACTGTTTCTTACTCGTCGGTTCTGGGTATTCTTCTACTGCGCGCAGCTTCTCTGGGTCAGGATGTAATTCATTCCCCTTGATGATGAACCCTAGATACTTCATCTCTGCAACACAAAATTTACATTTCTCGCGTTTGATTAATAAACCCACATCTCTATATACTTTAAATAATATTTCGAGAACTTGTAAGTGGATTTCAAACGTAGGTGTTGCTACTACCTAGTCATCCATGTACGGATGGACATAATTGATCCAATAAGCTGGGAGATCTAGCTGGCGTAGTACTGGTTTCATTGTCTGGATTATCAGATCCATCTTCCTCTGGAACGTTCCCGGTGCTGTTGATAGTCCAAACGGCATCCGTATAAATTCGAACGATCCCATACCTTCTACAGCAAACGCTGTAAACTGCCGATGTTCTGGTTTGATTACAATCTGATAATATGCATTCGTGCAATCGATTACGCTTCTATAAGCGCCTTCTCTGATGACTTCCAATGAGGTGTCGATACGCCTCATCGGGTAGTTGACCATCTTCATGACCTTGTTGAGTGGTCTATAGTCGATGCACATTCGCCATGCTTTAATGTCGTCTGCGTCTTGGCCTGGTAACAGTTTCTTCTTAACCATGACTGGTTGGAAGCTCCATTCGCTTGTACTGGGCTGAATAGTTTTCTGGTCCAGCAGCTGCTCTATGATTTTATGTAGAGCTTCTGTTACCTTAGGTGATCGTCTATATGGCTTGACGCGTATCGGTGTATAATTGTTCAACTCAATCTCGTATTCAACTCCTTTTAGTGTACCAAGATCAGCTTGGTCCATCAAGTTGAATTCAGCATCTAGAAATCTATCTAATGTCTCTGTTTCGCTCGCATTTAATTGTATTGTACATAGCTGATTACCTGGTTTACCTGGCTCACATCTTCTGCGCTCTTGATCATGTTTCCATGTCCAAGTCATGTCATCAGCATGTAAATGTACCCCATGGTCTGTCAAAAATCTCATTCCGAAAATGATGTCATCCGGCATCTGGTCAAATACTTCAAACCATGCGTTTATCTCAACTCCATAGATTTCAAATGCGACGAATACCCTGTAAAGGCTTTGGATTGCTGAATTGTCTGCTAAAATAAACGAGCTATTAATTGAGTCATATTTTATTTTAATTATATTGTCCGGTATTTTCTCTGCAATTAATTGTGTCATAAAATTTCTGTTGGCACCTGAGTCGAACAACGCCGTGCATCTGATATTATTTATATCTACGGGACATGTAAAATATTTACTTACAGCAATAGTTGTCTGTTGTGTCCATGTTGCCCCAGACGGTATAACTATGGTGTTGACTTTTCCCGCTCTTTCTACTGTTGCACGTCTCTTATTCGTTGTTTTGTCTGTGTGCTCTGGTGATGGCTCGAGATAATCATTTCCACAACATGTTGCGATACAATTCCCGAATTTAACACACCAATTTCCCATTTTATTACTACAATTAATTTTATTTACTTCCGGTGTGTAGCTGTCCACGCTCACGTCTGTGTCGGATGAAGTCGCGTTATCATCTGAAATGCTATCTGTGTTATATTCATAGCGGACGCTCGCCTCACCCCCCTCTTGTGAGTAACGTGGTGCGGGAATATTTATATCGAGTACTAGCTCCCGCTGCTGTCCTCGTCTTACTAGTTTTTTCCACAATTACATTTAGTTGCTGTTTCACCTATCTTGAAACATCGCACACAGACATCTACTCTTTCTTCTTTGCACTCTCTTGTTTTGTGCTCTCCTTTTTTTCCACAGTTCAAGCAGGTGTAGGTGCCACCCACTGATCTACCTGATGATCTTGACGTTGCTGAGTCTGATCTTGTACTGCGATCGTTTGACTTTGACCTGTCTCTGTAATTGTGTCTGTCTTTTTTTATTTAATACGATATTTAATTTTTTATCGCTTTTATTCTCAGTCAATTTATTTTGCTTGACTGGTTCTTTATCTATTATTTTTTTCTGATACCTCTTAATTTTTCTCTGTATCCTTCTTACTCTTTCATTTTCTTCCTCCGTGTCGGATTCTGTTTCTGACCCTGCTACTGAGTTCTTTGTTGACTGCAGCCTACGTACCGTTGATCGTCTGTTCTCTCTCGATCTTCTTACATCTGCGACTCTATTCTCTGCCTCTGCTAGTGCCTCTGTTAATTTTTTATATGATGTTATCAGCATTAATATATGCAGTTCCCTTTGGATCTCTGCATCCAACTTTGGAATTATTATTTCCAACTGTTTTTCCATTTCCATTGGGCTTCGTAACTCGTCAAACTTTGACCTCATTTTTTTTATAAATTGTTGTGAGTCTTCATTCTTTCTCTGGTACGTTGAGAATATTTCTTGCAGTATATCTGCGTCTCTTGTTGCTTTGTAGAACGTTGTTCTAAATCCTTTTTCCACGTCGTTCCAGCTTTCCCATTGATCCATATTTTGTTTGATCCACTGTCTTTCCATATTTAACGCCATTTTAAATAATTCTAATCTGTCGTTGAAATCGAGTGCATGTTCCTGACATACTTCTGTTATTGTCTGGATCCATTCTTTGGGTTGACTGTCCTTTGTGTACTTGAGTCCTTTAATTCTTATTAATGTTTCCATTAGATGAATTTTGTCTGCTGTTCTTCGCATTGACTCCTCTCTGTAGCTTGTTGTTAAGTTTGGTCTGCTGACATACGTTGGTTGATAATGATTTGGATACTGGTGACCTTGATTATATTGGTTCACCGTATAACTTTCCGGTATATGATATGGTGTTGGTACATATTGCGCCGATGGTCTACCCGAGCTTCTCTGCTGTTCGTATTGCGGCACGTTTGCGTGCGTTCGTGCTCTGTTGTCAGATTGCTTCTGTTGAACCTGCGTTGAATTTTGTATTCTGTCCAGATCTACTGTGTCGTCGAATAATTGCATCCCTCTGGTGATGTAATTCACTATATCATTTTCCCAGTTTCCTTCTGTTTCCTCTCCTATACTTAGTTCAGTCTTCAGAGATTCTATCTGGTCTTTGTCTTTTATATGGGGTATAGACTCGACTAGTTCGATGCGTTTTTGTAGATTTTTTCTCTTCTTACTATTTCCCTGGACCATTGGACAAATCTTGCGGTAGTTTTGCACCATCTTTGTATCTTATCATTCATTTCTCTATTTTTCTCCATATTTTCCATGAATATTGCTCTTTTATATTCATCCAACATCCATATTTTCTCTTCTTTTGTGAGGAATGTTTCATCTCCTCTCATTTGTTTCTCATACTGGGTTGGACACTGGTGTATTACAACGTCTCCTTCTTCTTCGACGTCTTGTTCGAAGTTGAAATTCTCCGCTGGTTTCCAGTTTTTTTGATTTTTGTCGTTTTTCTTTAGTTTCAGCCGCTTTTCCAGTACTTTATTTTCCACAATTACCGGTACTGATTTTTTTTCTGGTATTGTTTCTGGTGCTGATCTCATACTTTCATTTTCTTGTCTCTTGCTTTTAGCCAACTCTTCTTTTAATTTGGCCTCCGACTCGTTTAACTCTTGGACGTGGCGTTGCAGGTTTCCTACCTGCGTCCTTGTTTTAACCATCTTGATTTTTTCTTTTTATACCCGTGGGGAAAAAACAAACAGAAAATGAAATAATTTACAGGAAATAAAATAAAAATTCCGACAAAAAAATGAAAAAATAAAAATTGTGTAAATTTTCTGGTAACCAAAATCTCCGTTGTCTCTGCTCTATACACCTGTTGACTTACAATAAATTTGTATTAGTTTCACAATCGCGTTTCAGAATGAAATTACTAACCAAAAAAATTACTTTACTTTTTATTGACACTAGATTCTAATTATTTTACTTAAAAATAAAAAATAAAGCTACCAATTTTACTTTTAGTTTTTAATATTTTTTGATTTTAATAAAAAGAATTAATTTTGCAATTCAATACCTGAATTTTCAGCACGTGGATAACCTTGTAATAAAATAATATATCTGTATATATTTTATTTCTATGTTTTTAAGCTTTATTAGCTTTACTTGATTTTTATATCTCGTGCTTTTAGTTTTATTTTATTAAAAATATTTATATTAAAATATATTTACTTTAGACTTTTTCTATTTTGCATAAAACCGTGATGCGTAATAAATTTATACTGTAACTGACTATACTTGTGTCTCTTTTCTGTTTAACTGGTTTGCTACCCTATAGGTGGCGGTAATTTGTTCTATGGTAACTTATCCTGTTAGTTTCTGTGTTACCGACGGTAAGGCTGATGAATTCCTAGGCAGACTTCTGTAACAAACAATTCAAATTTTAAATTTTTGCCGTCTTTGCGGATTATCGCCTATTCTGTTTTACTGTCTTATTCGTGTAATAATAATAATAAATTTAACGCGACAATGAGTCTCCCTGGCTGTTCGGGTATTTGTCGTGTTTTATTTTATTTTATCCTCTGTTACTATGGGATTTATTATTATTATTTTATTTCTTTTACTTTAAAACTTAAGTTTTTTTCTCTAAACCTCTGTTACTAAGCAAGCTGTTATTATTATTTCTTTCTATTTATGGATTTATAATCCTTACTGCTTTTAGTTTCTCACAAAGATTTTATTCTCAATCTCTCTGGTTAAATCCAGTTTATTCTGCTTTTATCCAGCTTTATCTGGATTTTTCTAGATTTTACTTAAGTTTTAAATCTGTTATTTCCGGTTTACAATAATCTTATTATTGATTTTTGTTCTTACTGTAATTTTATAAATCTATTTATAATTCAAATATACTTAATTACTAAATATACATATAATTATTTCTTAAATTAATTTTACAAAATAACTTAATTACTACATTAACAATTTTAGTCTATTTTTCCTGGTATTTCTTTCAATTCTTTTACCAAAAGAATGCAAATTTTACAAATTTTTTGTAAATTTTATTTTTACGGGCCCGGGCAAAAAGAAACCCTTAGAAAAATTACTCCCGGGCAATTTTTCTTGTGTAATTTCTAATTTTTAGAAATTTTAAACAAAAAAATGAAATGAAAAATTAGTTTTTTTCAAAAACTAAAAAAAAATGCAAATTAATTAATACATTTAACAAAAAACAAAAAAATATAATTTTTACGTTTTCAATAAAAACGTTGAGTGCGCGTTTTCTTTCTGATAAAACGCGTAAAAGTCAAGGCTTTAGGAATTTTACCAGGAACAATTTTATTGTAATTGAACCCGCTTGATAAACGATAAATTTTTATCCGATGTTTTTCTTTTATTTCGCAGACTCTACTCGAAATTTACTGGTTTTCTGTCTGATAGAATTTAATTATACAGTGATTAATTGAATTTATAAAATTAAATGATGTTAATTGTTGGCTTAATTAATTAATTAACTAATTAAAACCCGTTGGGCGCCATTGAAACGTAGGGTATTCGTTCAACTGCACTTAAGATGTGGTCGTGCAGGTTTCGTGAGTCTTTTGCCAGGCTACGCTCCAAAATGAGACTCTGAAATTATTTAATTACCCGAACTGGCCTTATAACACTAAACTAATACTAGTACTTAGCCTAATGTTGATGTTCGGTGTCGTCGTCCTTGATGTTAATGGACTCGGCGATTGGTTTGGCCCTTGGAAATCGCCTCCTTGGACCGGACTCAGCTCTCAGATGCTGCTACTTTTATTATTCACAATAGGAGGTGGATGAAGCAGGGTGAATTCACTCAAACTCTGGTTCAGTTACTTATTTAATGATAATTATATTTTATTGAATAATTATCAATAACGCCACGACGCACACACTCTGATTACAAAGTCAACGTATCACACAACTAACTGCATGCGATACTATTGTTACTGTGACTAACTGCACAGGGCTAATTACCCAATAATACGACTATTACAAGGAACCGTACTATTGCTCTGATTCTTGTACAACACTAACTGGTTGCTATAATCATTAACTAACTGTAATGATTATACTGGTTGATAGTCACCTGGTTAACTAACTGTAACCAACTATAATGTGATAGTCAACGCGGACAAAGTACTCAGATAATTATAAACGAGTCGACTGATTGACAACGCGATACTCTGATTTATAACTGGTAAAAGCTCCTGGCTGCAGGCCACACGTGCTTATATAGCCGGGAACGCCATATTGGAGCACGTGACACCCCCACCCTAAGTCGTTTAGAGGCGAACGATGCCCACATCGTAACAACTTGCAACCTATACAGTACCATATTTCAACAATGCCACGCGAGGCTCTTCCGTTTTTCTTAGAAGGCCAAGTGTCACCACCCCGATAACCTTTATATCTACGCTTCATTTACTTTATATTTAATTCATCTAGACCCTCTGCATTCTTTTAGTATCTACTAATTCAAATAAATATTACATTTTATTTAAATTTTAAATAACTATAAAATAAACTGATAATTGTTAACAAAAACAAGGCAATAAACTCTATAATCAACATCATTGACAGTAAATAGAATCATAAATAACGCGTAGTACGCAATAGTGTTGTATAATAACCCAAGAACCTTTCTATTAAATAAATATTAACAAATTAAAACGCAATATCCCAACGTACCGATATGAAAATAAGATAACAGCTCACCAAATAACTACACAGCATCGGACAACCATAACATACCATGATATAATAAGTAACCATAATAATAATTCCTTAACCTCTAAACAAAGAATAATCAAAGTCATAACCACCTAGCTATAACAACAGGAGTAAATTATAGTCAATCGGTAAACAAGGAAAAATAGAATTCACGTTTAGATAAAACCCTATATACTAACTAACGATCAGAGGCCGATCAAGGAACCTCACTCTTTCGCTTCACCCTTGTCTCACTAACACATATATAAGCGCATAACTTTTACTTTTAATAACTCAAATAATAAATAAAATAATGACTAACCAAAGTTTTCACGACAATTCACTAGCATCCCTTTACCGACGAGATTAATAATAATTGCAAATTATTATATATTTAAACTTAAAAACAGGCATAACTTCGAAACCACTAACGATAGGGACAAATAATCATAACCCATCAATAAATAAGGAAAAATAGATTATTAATTATTAAACTCTCAAATCTTAATCTTAATGGACAATTCGTAATAAACCTGATGTATTTTGTCACTTCTCTCTCTGACACATACAATTATATCGATAAATTGTAGGTTAAATAACTCGATAACTAATTAAAATATCGACTAACTAAACATCTCACGATAATCCGGAAAAATAACTTATTTAATTGAACCAATAATAAATTCAGATTATTTAATAATTACTCCGCAATAATTAAAAATAAGTATAACATTGCAACCAATAACGGTAGAAAGAAATGACTATAATCAATTGAAAGCTAATAACGAAAGAATTTATAATCAATAACCATCTATACCTTAATCCTACTTAGTATTCGGTAATTAACCATTTAACATAAGGTTCACCTAATAACATTGAGCTGGATCTAGAAGCTTCGCTCTAAGGCGTGGCCGCATAACTGATGCGATCACTTCTTTTTCTAACGCATATGACTATATCGCTAAATTCAACCTAAAATAACTCGATAAATAATTAAAATAATGAAAAACTGGAATTATCACTATAATCCTCTAATGCAGATCTATCTATAAACCTTATAATAATTTCCATTTATTGAATATTGTAATTAAAAATAGGTGTAACTTTTAAACCATCGACGATAGGAGGAAATGACTATAACCCATCGAAAGATCATGACAAAAGGATCAATAATCCATAACCACTTATACGATAAATCTAATTAATAACCCGTAATTAACAGACTAAAATAACTCCTATCTAATAGCATGGGGTCGGACATCTTTCTTCCACCCGTAACTCCTACCATCATCTTTTTTTGGACTCTTGGACATTGTTCTAGAAGTTTCGATCCGAGATCGTCACGAACGCCTTTTCTTACATCCCACCCCGCAAGTATTCGACTCTGCTCAATAACATCAGTTTTCAGTAACAAAATGAAATTTAGGTCACGCGTGCAACCCCTCGCCTATGATTGGCGCCTATATAAACCGCCGCAAATCGGACCTCGATGCCCATTATTTATCAAGCTTTTGATTACGTATAAACTTATTATTCTAAAATATTAAAATTTAATTTCTTTGTTCGAGTCGATAATATTTAAATTCAGAATTCTTACAAATTAAAGTGAATTATTCTAAATAAAATAATTTCGATTTTGAATTCTTTTATTCAACGATACAAATAATTTAATCAATTAAATTATTTCTGTTGAATATTATTATTATTTTGAATATTATTCCCATATTTAAATAAATTTCATCAGTTTAAAGGTGTATCATCAGACAGATTGTCAATTACCCAGTATAAGTAAACCCCCTTTGCTTAGTTTTACATCAACAATTCTCAACATTCAAGAACCATAACCAATTATCAAGCCGCCTGACAGCAATTTATTTCAAAACAAGGTTCAACCAACAACAATTTATTTCGAAGCGAATTTCAATCTACAATCTGGTCTCCAACTCAGCCAAATATTGTATCCTGACATTTTATTATATTGAATAAACCAACTGTAAGTTAAATCAATTGTTCATTTATCTAGTGATACGACACATCCATTCACCTCGTACATCCTATTTCCATATATTGACATACTCGACACTAAATAGCGAGGTCCCCGCTACCCGAGTAAATGGCTTAAGTGCTTTGACTCAAAATTATGGGATTGAATAACGTGTGTTCGTCATCCAGGACGTAACACAAATTTGTTCAAAAAATTTTTGATTATCAATTATTTAAAAAATTTGAACAAATAAATATTCGAAAATTTATTATGTTAAAAAACAATTAGAAAAAAAAAAAAAAATCAAATTCGAGTGCGGATTTGAACACGCAACTCTGAGCGGGTACGAAACGACGCATGGTGGGAGCAATATTTCTCCACCGCTTGTCTACAGCGCTCGGTTTCTCTCGGCTTCTTTCAGTTTTCCGACACACCGATAGACATAACTGCGTGTGTGCGCCGCGCGCACGGCACTCAGGAAGGGGTAAAAATATCGCACGTTCTGGCTGCACTAAAGGTTAGTAACACAAGATTCAGAAGTAAATTTGATAGGAAAGGAGTTCAGAAAATCAGACTTGGTAATTATACGAATTTCAAGACCAACAATTACAAAAACTTTAAGAATAATAATTACAAAAATATAAAAAAAAATGAACATTATAAGAATAATAATCAGAAGATAAATAATTTTAAGAAAAATACTACACAGGCTAGAAGGGTTCATAGTTCAGAACAACAGAGTAATTTAGGTAATAAAATATCATTTAATAATACAAATTTTATTGCGGATTCAAGAGCAACAAATCATACATTTAATAATAGTTAATTTTTAAGTAATTTCAAAAAATGTAAAAATAAAATAATTTAAAGTGTAAATGAAAATAAGTCAGCAGACATGTGTGATGGAAAAGGTGATCTCTTGCACTATTCTAATTCGGTTAAAAATTGTGTAATTAAATGGTCTAATGTCATTACAGCTAAGGATGTATCAGATAATTTACTTCCATTACGGAAATTAGGTGATGAAGACTTTAGTATTTACTCAGATGATGAAACTGTAACGATCGTTACATATGGATCGCGATTCAACTATTTAATTAAAATTTTTTTTTGTATTTGCATTCTTTTCCATTTTATAAGCAACGAGTACTTGACCGCACCCAAAATCTTCGTACCAAAATCCTTTTGCAGGTACCTATGTAAGTGTATGCACGATGAGTAAGAGCCGACAAAGATCGATAGATAAGATAATATACCTGTCTCGCTCTCTCTAGGGCAGAACCCATCCTCAAACCCAACAACGTCACTTAGCCGTATACTCATCTTGCATCCACACTTACCTGCGTACATCTATTTACAATACAACTATAAAAGAGAGTGTGTATATGTGTGTGTGTACGGGCGTAGTACCCAAAAACAAGTTTAGCTGCGACTCAGCGGGACACCTGCACGTGTGCACCGGACTTCTAATTAAAATTCAAATATATACAAAGATTCTATGACCATCTCATTTCCATATTCCGAGTCACCTATGACATTTCGAAAGTCATACCCGGATCTATGTACTTCCAATAGAGCATTTACTCATCCGTTGTTGTTTACACAAAAATGATATGATTCAATTTCCATATATGGACTTTTCTAATTTTTAGAAAGGTACCTAAACCGGATCCATGTACTTACTCATCATGTTGTTGTCCAAAATGATGAGATAAACCGGTTGGTTGCATAAGAAACATATGACTTTCCTATCAAAATTAGAGTATATAAACTGCCGAAAATCTAACGACGGCAGTCAATCGCTAATCAGACCTAACCTCTGTCGGATCTCGAGTCACTCGCTAAGTAATCTCTGCCAGTTCTCGCTCCGAAGTTCTACAAGTTCAAAATCTCCGATTAGTTCTATCGGCCCAAGTCCGACTAGTATCGCGAATCAGAGATAAAAGTCTTAATCGTTGTCCACGTGACGGTCCACCGCCTAGGCAATCGGGCTCCTTGGCCAAATACCTAGATTTCTATCTTGCGAAAATCGCGGCCGATTCGACTCACCAGGATCTCCGGTCTCGTGACGGTCTATAGCCTAGGAATCCAGACTCCTAGATCGAAATCCTAAATAAAATCAAATATTCATACTCGTACTCGACAGATAGGGGAGTGTATCCGCTTGGCACCCCAGTAGCTCCGAGTCCGAAAGGTGCATTAAATTCCGCTGAGTAAAATCCCTAAGCCACGGGCAGGGTCCCAGCGAATCAAATAAAAACAATTCCGCGATCATAAATTCAAAGTGGTGAATTGTGAGAGAGTGTGATCAGCGAGATTGTAAACCACCTCAAGCTGAGTGGTAAGTTAATTATATTTGTTTATATTTAAGTACACACATGTAAAACAACATTATAATTTTATAAAAGAATATACAGATTCTTCCTTTTTTTTTTAAAAATCATCTTTCTCTTATTTATACCTCTTACTCCAACATTCTTAAGTCAACGGGTACAGAAAGAGACAGACGTAAAAGAACAGGGACTTCTCGAGGGCCCATATTCACCTACCTACTTCCCTCTCGCTTTAAAATCCCTGACCTACCCTTAAGCCACGCAGGTCAACGAACAGGATTGTCTATCGTACTTCCGATCGGTACGAAATAGACTTATTTAGTATCAAAACTTGCCAAATATTAAACATTCTCACACTAGCCACGTGACGGTCCTATTAGGCTCCTTGGTTGAAGTAATAGAATAAATATTGTGGGTAGTTTACTAAATAATTAATTAAAATAAACCCTTCGCCCGTCGCCTTCACTCTCTCCGATCGTGACAGTCGAAAAATTTGGTGACAGCGGTGGGATACGCTGGTGAATTGTTCTTTCATTAAAAATTCCTCAATTTTATTCGATTCTTATAATTTTAACAAAAATAAACGTCCTGCCTTGTTGAAATTTCCGAGTTAAATTTCAACTTGTAATTTTTAAGTATTCAATCTTCAAAAATCTTAATTACAAATTTTATAAATTTTATACACTCAATAATTTCTTAAATTTGAAAATTCCATACTCTGAGAATTTTAAAATCAAATCAAAATATTTTCTATTCTTCAAAATAAATGTCTTTACAAATTTTTAAAAACTCATAAAGCGAAATTTTTCTTTTGATATTTTAAAATAAAACTGATTTAATTCTCTTAACTCGACCATTTAAACTATTTTTCTCAAAATCATAACTATTATTTCAATTCTTAAAATCATTTTGCTAAATTCTATCCATTTTAGAAAATTTGGATATACTCAACGCGCAAAAGGCAATTCAAAACCTTCTAAAATAATTAAAGTCTAAAACCTTTAACTTTTACCTGAGACCTTTTTCTATACTAACCTTTATTTTTCTCTTACTAAAATAAAATCCTGGAATAAAAATCCAAACTATTCCTAACATTCTTTTTCTAAATTCTCTGCAATTAAAACCTTAATTATCTTTTCTTTTTTAATACTATTTGCAAATTTTTTTATTTTAAAAAAAAAAAAAAAAAAAATCTTCTATTACTTTTATCATATTTCAAGATAAATTTTCATTCAAGGAAGTTTTACACTTTCAGTTTCTATACTTCAAAAGCTCTTACAATTTATTGTTGCCTACAATTTTATTAGCCACACTACACGTTTATGCCTAACTCATCTACACTAAAACGCACTCAACAGACAAAAATTAAATTTCACATTGAAAGATTGATTGCAATCATAGAAGACGCACCATCGTGCCCTTTCATACAAAAATATTTACACGCTAATAGATCACAAGATTTTATTAATTACAAACTTACTCCAGTTAATATATCCAAACGATTTTAAAATTCAATTATAAAATTTCAAGTCTAGACCCCCGAACGCAAGTATTAGACGAAAATTCAATTTATTATCGATAAATTCAATTATTAAAATTAGAGCCAATTTCAGTGAAAATAAATTGTGATTTTCTAAGGATAAGGTGATTCTTTATTTCGTAATACTACTAAGTTTTACGTGCAGACAACTTGCTATCTTTTTGCACCCGAAATTGCAAGTTATTTTGGTAAACTTTGGATCAGTTACCACTCACCCATTACTCATCTCATTAATTACGGTTGCTTAAAAGACCGCAGACTTATTGACGGATTCTATTCAATCTTTCATCGAATCAATTGGGAGACCGCAGACTTTTTGTCGGATTTCAGGCGATTCATTCATTATTCACTCATCCATTCATTTTCAAAAACCATAAAAACTTGTAATATTTCGTAAGATCAGTTATTGTAGTACGCTTACTCTTTAATTGATCATTGGAGCAATTGTGAAGGGTAACTTGTCCGTACAGCTTAGAAATATTCAATGAGAACCAGAAAACGCGCCGGAAGAAAGTATCAGTTACGAAAGTTAGTTGCAATATACCATAGGGAGAGTTACCATACACTCCCGTAACAATACCATTATCTTTACAAAATCCAGCAAATACTTCACAAAATCAGGAAATAAATCACTCACATCCGGAGGAGAAAAATAGCTGAAGTTCCATAAAACAAACTTATTTCACTTTTATTTTTACACACGGTTTAAACACTACTCACTTTACAAGAAACAATTATAAATTTAATACAAGGCTATTCAAATTTGCAACAATTAATTAGTAAACAAATTTTGTTTTGACCAGCGAAAATTTTTACTTGTGTCTGGCTATTGCAGATAGAGTTTTCTTGCTAACTTCGTACTACTTACCAAAAATTCTCATTCTTACTATCTCTACATTACTTCTATAACTTTCTCCCATACAATTAATCGAAATGGATGAACACGGAAATCCGCTCCCAGACGGCGATGGCAGGTTGAATCCGCCACCTGGCAATGGCGGGGTGGATCCACAGGGTAACAATAATGACTTAGATCAACAAGTCCATAATATCACCCGACATGCGAACATTACGGATCAAATGATCACGTCCCTCGGGGAAAGTATGACATTGCATCAGGCGTTAATGCAAGTCCCGAGTTTTGACGGTAAAAACATGCCTTTACAAGCATTTCTACTAGATGTAGAAAACGGTCTTACAATCGTACCAGATAATCTCAGAAACACTTATTTTAACGGAGTAAAGTCTAAGCTCAAGGATACGGCTAGAGACGCGATCGCAGATAAGACAATTAATACAATGAATACTCTTAGAGACGCGCTTAAAGAATATTTCGCTACTAAGAAAACTTATCCACAATATTGCGCGGATATTCAAGCCATTCGACTTAAGCAAAATGAATCAATCCTGAGTTACTATACCCGAATAAAGAAAATACGCGCTAATGCAATAACTGCATTAAACGAAAGCTTTGATAATGTAGCCGAAGTAAATGCGATGAAGAAAATGTTAGACGGTTTAGCACTAGAGTCATTCAAACGCGGATTACCAGACGATCTAATATACGGAGTTAGTGTACAAAATCCTGATACTCTCGACGATGCATATAAAATCGCATTACGGCTCGAAGAAGACCTGAAAGGTAGTTCTCACCGTAACTCTAATTATTTAGCCTACGCGCAATCCGAATCCGCAATTCTTGATCTACCGCGTAGGACTCGAACAGTAAGTTTTCAAGACGAAGAACGTCGAAATACAATACCGTTCAGATTTATTCGCGAAGATAATAGCAGATCTAATTCATACAGTAGATCTCCGGTGCGGGATACGACACCACCACGTGATAAACGTAACTATCTCGAGCGTAGTAATTCACCTTATCGTTCGCGAAGTCGATCACCCGGAAGTTACTATCCATATTATCCTCCACCGGGCTATTTCCCTCCAATCCCATATATACCTCCTATGCCATATCAATACCCACCTCCTGGAGCATATCCGCCTCCAGCACCATATAATCCACCATATTATCAAAGTTATCCTCCTCAAGATAACAATCAAAACAGCTCTAATAACAATTATAGCAACAATAATCCCAATAATTACAATAATCGTAACAGTTATGACAATAACAATCAAAGATACGGTAACAATGGTTATAACAACTATAATAGGAATAATTATGGAAATTACAGTAACAATGGTAACCCACAAAACCAACAAAATAATTCAAGACCAACCTCTCCTGCACCACCTAAAGAACCTTTAAACTCCAACGCGGTTCGACGGAACGACGCGACGTCGAACAGCGCGAACCCCACGGAAACGCGTCCATCATCAATCAGATTCCTGACCGTCGAAAATTCGTAATGTGGTCTGAAGTCCAGGGTAGAGGACCGGTCGTTACTCTAACAGCCCCTGAGTTGCGAAACGGCAGAGCTCGTTTCCTAGTCGACACAGGCGCTGACATAAATGTTATCAGAAAAGACGCACTGGCCCCTCGTACAGTAATTGATACCTGGGACTCAGTATCCGCATAAAAGGAATCACTACTGAGCGACTCGATACTTTGGGAACCACAGAAATTACGTTCTTCTCAAATCCCGAGAAATTTCACGTTCTCGAGAATCCATTACCCATTCCAACTGATGGAATTGTCGGCATAGACTTTCTAACTAAAGAAAAGGTTGAAATATCTTTTCATCACAATACCATAGTCGCAGATTCCGAACCCGTAAACCCGATCCCGCTCGAAAATACCAAAGGTGAACCATTTGATACACCCCCGGTAACTATGTTTCGAAGTGAAGACGAACCTTCAGTATTTTTATTAAAAGCTAGAACTCGAACAGTAATACCAATTAACCTTCGTAAGACAGATCTAAAAACTGGGTTTTTACCTCGCATCGAAACTCGCGAAAATATTTTCATTGGTAATGCCTTAGTCACGAATAATGACAATACTTGTTATGTCTTCGCGATTAATGCATATGAAGACGATATTGAACTAGTCATACCACCACAAGAAATTATTCCCTTTGAATGCGATGGCAGTTCAGAGGATTTCTTTGACGATTCCGAAGATAGCGATATACCGGAAGATGGTCAGGATAGATTCGAGCGCATATGTGCTAGTCTCCGACTTGATCATTTAAATGTTTTGGAAAGAGAACACGTGCATGAGCTTATCAGAGAATTTCCGATGCTTTTCCATCTTCCTGGAGATGATCTTCCAGCTACAACAATGATGACACACTCGATTCCAACAGTTGATGAAATTCCTATATCAGTCCGTCAGTATCGTTTTCCACCTGTACATAAAGAAGAAATCGCTCGACAAGTAAATAAACTACTGAATGATGGTGTAATATCTGAATCTGTCTCTCCATATAACTCACCTCTTTGGATAGTTCCAAAGAAGCCAGATTCAAAAGGTAATAAGCGCTGGCGTATGGTAATTGACTTTAGACAATTAAACGAGAAAACCATAGGCGATGCTTATCCTCTTCCGAATATAGTTGAGATTCTCGATAGACTAGGAGGAGCAAAATATTTTTCAGTTTTCGACTTGGCTAGTGGTTTTCATCAAATCAAAATGAATCCAAAAGACCAACAGAAAACTGCATTCAGTACACCAAACGGTCACTATGAGTATAATAGAATGCCATTTGGACTGAAAAACGCTCCAGCTACCTTTCAACGACTTATGGACCGAGTTCTTCTAGGTCTACAAGACGTTGAGCTATTTGTCTATCTTGATGACGTCGTTATTTTCGCATCATCACTCGAAGAACACGGCATACGTGTCCGAAGACTCTTCAATCGACTAGAACAAGCCAATTTAGTCTTACAATCAGATAAATGTGAATTTCTAAATCTCGAAGTTGCATACCTTGGTCATATTATTGGCAATGGCGGTGTACGTCCAGACCCAAAGAAGACTGAAGCTATCGAAAAAGTTTCCAAGACCAAAGACAGTTACGAACATCAGACAATTTCTTGGACTAGCTGGTTATTATCGTCGCTTCATTGAAAACTTCTCAGGCCGTGCGAAACCATTGACAGAACTATTGAAAAAGGATAATCCATTCAACTGGACCTCAGCTCAACAAGAGAGTTTTGACGACTTACGCAAAGCACTATGTACATCTCCAGTTTTGCAATATCCTGACTTTTCTCAACCATTTATTCTTACTACTGACGCTTCGGATCTAGCTATTGGTGCAGTATTAAGCCAAGGAAAAATTGGTGAAGACAGACCAATTGCTTATTTATCAAGACTTCTCAAAAATGCAGAGCGAAACTACACAACAACTGAAAAAGAATGTTTAGCAGTTATTTACGGTATTTTACATTTTAGACCGTACTTATATGGTCGAAGATTCACTCTCGTCTGTGATCATGAACCACTAAAATGGATCGACTCCGTCAAGCCACCAGTACAACGGTTAGTGCGATGGAGAACGAGATTAAGAGAGTATGAATATGTTTTCTACTACAAACCAGGAAGGTTAAACGTAAATGCAGATGCATTATCAAGGAATCCTGTTGTTTTGCCAATAGTCCCCACAGGGAAAACCTGAAACAGCTGCGAGGCAGTCTAGTTCAATTGCCAAACACCTAGAACGACTGCGATCATCCGCCGTCAAAGCAGCAGAGGCAAACGCCAGTACTATAGGTGAGAGAGTAAGATTGCGAAGATTAGCAAGTAATCCCTCGCTATCGCAACCACCTCTCATCAAGCGTACCAAGACTATTGCCGACATTCCAATGCCTTCAACAGAGAAACGTAAAGTTGGTCGACCTCGAAAACAACCAGATACTGGACCACCAAGTGATCCAACACCACCAGTACCGCATGCGAGAAACAGTGCTTTTCCGAGCCTCGCTAGTAATCGTGTACCACTCTCAAAAGCTTCTGAAAAACCAGGACCACTATCTACAAAAACTCGAACAACTGATTATCAACTCACATACGTAAATAATCAATCAGGCGAAGAAACTCCTTCACTAACTGAACCAATACCAGTACCACCGCCTAAAAATGTTATCGAAGTATCACCTGGACCATCTTCAGGAACTGATAGTTATTACTGGGATCGACGTGCTGAAGATCCAACGTACGAATCTCCACGAACAGAACCTCCAACCAGGAAACCTGAAGCACAATCCCACAGACCATCTGGCGTAACATTTCGACATCCTTTAGGACGATCGACCCCTGCAGTTACTTCAGAAGGATCAACCACGGAATCAGAGACAGATGAAGTAATATCACGAGGAGCAGCAAGCAGACGATGGGCTAATTTACCACCGATCAATGAAGTCCATTCGAGTACAGACACAGATGAAGAAGTTCATATAGAAGAAGAAGTTCAACAACCACAACCGATAAAGAGAAAATCCATAATCGATACTGTACCTTGCGAATTATTTTATCCAGGTATGAAGAACCATGAAAGTAAAATATCCCTACACACGACGAATGAAAACTTGACGTATTTCAGAGACAATTATTTACACTTTATCTCTGCTGATTGTGAACTTACAACCATCACATCGCGACTACTGATAGAAACAGATAAAATAGATCCACAGGATCTGAAATTGAAGAAACCGAAAATTAATCAAGTACTAATAACACCACACGGTAAACATAAAATTCTCAGTGCAGTGTTAAAAAAGAATCACTTTGACTCATTTTCCATACAAGAATTGAAAGATGTACTAAAAACCGTCAAAAATGTACTAAACCACTACAACATAAAAACTTTGCGAATCTCAAAACCAGGAGATATGCTCGAAAGCTTGAGCCAATCACTTGTCACTGACGTTCTCAAGGAATGTTTAGATGACTGTGAATGTTCACTCACCATTTGTCATGGAAGTGTAACCATACCAGACGAAGATGTCCGCAAGGATATCATCGCGGAGTATCACGAAAGCCTAACAGGTGGTCATAAAGGTATCACTAAAACATATCGACGAATTCGTGAACGTTTTTATTGGCCGAACATGAGAGATGACATCACAGAATTTATTCGTACGTGCAGAAGTTGTCAAGAACAAAAGTTAGTCCGAATCAAGACTAAAGAACCAATGATCATCACAGACACTCCTGCAGAACCCTTTGACAAAATCTCAATCGACACAGTGGGCCCATTACCTCAAACACCATCAGGTAACATGCACATCCTTACTGTGCAAGACAATCTCACGAAATATTGCGTAGCGGTACCAATACCAAACATTAAGGCTGAGACTATTGCAGACGCACTTGCTCGCCACGTTATTATTCAGTTTGGATCACCTCGCGTAATATTAAGTGATCAAGGCAGATCATTTGTTGGTAAAATATTTCACCACCTTGCAAAAATTTTCAAAATTAAACAAGTAACTACCTCAGGGTACCATCCACAAACTAATGGATCCCTCGAGCGTAGTCACATAGTATTGGCAGAATTTATCAAACATTATGTGAATAAATATGAAGACTGGGATAAACTTGTCCCCTTTGCAATGTTTTCATATAATGTCGCTGTACATGAATCGACGAATTTCACTCCTTTCGAACTTATATACGGTAAAAGAGCACGTATACCCAGCTCCTTTCCACCCCCAGACAAAACTGAAACTTACGGAACCTACCTATATGACTTAGTCAACCGTATGGATGACATGAGACACTTCGCGGCATCTAATTTAATTAAATCCAAACACCGCTCTAAACGTTACTATGATGCTCACCTGAACCCCAGTACTTTGAATGTTGGAGACCAGGTTTATGCTATAAAAGAACCACGAAAGGGTAAATTCGACTCGCATTATAAAGGTCCATATGTTATAGCCGAGTTATTAGATAATAATACGACCATAATAGAGGATGAAAAGGGCAAACGCTCTCTTAAACACATAGATAAGCTAAAAATCTGTAACACACGAGATTCTACTAATTCTAACACTGACACTCAATCCGATTAACATATTACCATTTTCCATATGTCTTATTAATCGCTATTTTCGAGTTTTAAGTTACAATAGGTATTGTAGTGCAACCACTGACGATTGAGCAGTATGGAGTTAATAAAGGTTATCCTTCAGATATCAACAGTTCCAACAACAATTACGGTATACCAATTAAAATCAATAATAGTAGAAATCTTTAACTTCATCAACATCACTTCAAAATTACATCTGATGATGATATTATTTCTTTTCATGATTTACCTAAAATAACCATCATGAAAAGAAATAAAGCGAACAATCTCAAATTCCGAAAGGGAGAAATCAACAATTTAACAAAATGGAATGAATATATAACAATATGAGTAAATTCTTGACTAACCATAAGATGGGACAAACGTGCATCAATTAATCTTTTAAAGAAGATATAACTATATCAATTCAGAAAATGAAACCTGATACCATGCATATGTTTGTCTTATTTTGTTGTTTTAATACTCATATGAATTCTTAGTAATATTGATATAATAATCCCAAGCATGCATGCAACATATTCAAATACTCATACTTATGACGATACTTGATTAAGAATTAAGAAATAGTTCATATCGTTTTACAACCATATGAAGGTACGCATAACTATTCATAAGTATGTGTAAGTGAATAAGATATTAATTTAAATAAACACGATAACAAATAAACAAACAGACAATACTTCGAAAAATTTATGCGTGAAATAAATATGTTTGAACTTTTAGTCATTGTTCAGAAATAGTATCCTATTATGTCAATATATATTAAAGGTGAAGGGTAATATAAGTCAATGATAAAAGTAAAAAGAAATAAAATATAAAAAAAAAAAATAATACATATATATATATATATATAAAAAAAAAGCAAAAACAAAAAAAAAATATTTGTCACGATATATATATTCATATAATTCACAATTAACGGTGATGGGTAAATAAGTAAGAAACATTGCACAAAGCATAATTTAAAATTCGCAAATTTAATTCCCGAATCGTATAATCTAGTATAAATGAATAATGCAAAGTACCAAAATAGCTCGTAAAATGGATTGTAAAAAAAAAACGCATCAGCATAAACCGAAAATATTATGCGATCTCATTCTATTGTCACTTCTTTAGCTTCAATATTAATTATTTTGATCAACCAATAAGAATAATCCACTCAGTTTAATTGAAAGAAGAACACTATGTTAAACATAGTTTCGTTTTTAATTTTATGCGTACGTAGTACAATGTTTATGTCAACCATATATACATGCACTTATCCATTTTAAAGTTAATAATGTTCCAGTGGAATGGTTTTAGACACGAAAGCCACTAAAGAAATATTCATAAATAACAAACCGAATAACCAATAGACCCGAGGATAAGTATATGTGTAAATGCGTGTTGTAGGAGATCAATCATATATGTAATTACTATAGAAAAGAGAATATATGCGTCATCTATACGAAAAATTGTAAGTAATCATCAACACAAGTGCGACAGAACATCAGCAGCCAGCATGGACAGACCCACAAACAAAAGAGTGAATTTTCCAGGGAGACAAACGGTCGTTTCCGTTCCTTAGTGCATGAGAAAAGGACTGAGCAATTTATAAAAACAAACACGTGTTATAGTCATCTGTAATCGTCCAGATCACAACTGGAAAAAGAATATTATAAATTCATAACACCACTGAGAACACGATTGTCAACTCAAAACTTTCTTGACCATTCATATTAATCTCCAACCATCCAAGGTGACTATAAACCATTAGCAGCAGAAGATGCAGTCAAAAATCATGCTACAGTACGCAAACTCCTAAAATGACACTTGAAAGTGCCAGCTCAATAAGACAACATAGACCTAATAAGGGAATAGTTTTAACAGCATAACCAGTTGTTCATACTTTATAAGGAATTTTGAATTAGCCGTTCCTACCAGCAATAGTCACATAGGAAATTAACTCTTATAAAGTCCATACAGAACTACAAAAGATCTGAAGATGCCAGTACTACTACTTAACAATTGAAGAAGTAGACTGAACACAAAAATAAGGGTCAAAGACTACAAATACATATAACATAAAATTGCATTATGATTTCATGTGAAGATAACCTATTTGCAAACCCAAGGCCTGAATCACTCCAGCAATGTGACGCAGAATCAAGCAAGACCCAATATCTATACTGGAAGTCCTTAGAAGAAATCAAGGGCTTACATTCCATACAATACCTAAGCTTACTTCACGTCCAACATCATTAGAAACCTATCGAATATGTAAAAATATCTGACCTGTGAACTCGAAGTTTGAGCTCCGAGACCTCTATAAGAATTGGCTATCTTAACCTCGTTTGATCTGCAGATCCTGATCTGGAGATCCCTCTTAAAAACACAACCTACTATTGAATTCATGCAACGCGATTGTTTCCAGAGATAGAATTACTAACTTCTCAACTAAATCAACTACTCAGACGAAATTTCTACCAGCTCCTTATCAGCAGCAACCGCCTGATTTTACGAATAGGAAAATATTCAATTCAACCAATAATACATCCAAAAATATACTTAAGACAATTCTCATGTTATATGGAATGGAAAACAACGACCTAAGTTTACCATGAAAATGTACTCTTCGAATCAAAACAAGCAAATACACACAGCAACAAAGCAGCAAAGAAGATAGAAGGACATTCAACAACTATTGGACTCCTACAAGACCTCATCAAAATACGTATTGTTAGCGTGTTTAAAAGAACAATTATTCAATGTAAGTTAAACCGCAATCCATATTGACCAACTACTTCAATTCCTATTTAAGCAAAATATGCATAAATTGGAGTCATCGAGGGCGATGACGACTCTGGGGGTAGAGGTGTAACGATCGTTACATATGGATCGCGATTCAACTATTTAATTAAAATTTTTTTTTGTATTTGCATTCTTTTCCATTTTATAAGCAACGAGTACTTGACCGCACCCAAAATCTTCGTACCAAAATCCTTTTGCAGGTACCTATGTAAGTGTATGCACGATGAGTAAGAGCCGACAAAGATCGATAGATAAGATAATATACCTGTCTCGCTCTCTCTAGGGCAGAACCCATCCTCAAACCCAACAACGTCACTTAGCCGTATACTCATCTTGCATCCACACTTACCTGCGTACATCTATTTACAATACAACTATAAAAGAGAGTGTGTATATGTGTGTGTGTACGGGCGTAGTACCCAAAAACAAGTTTAGCTGCGACTCAGCGGGACACCTGCACGTGTGCACCGGACTTCTAATTAAAATTCAAATATATACAAAGATTCTATGACCATCTCATTTCCATATTCCGAGTCACCTATGACATTTCGAAAGTCATACCCGGATCTATGTACTTCCAATAGAGCATTTACTCATCCGTTGTTGTTTACACAAAAATGATATGATTCAATTTCCATATATGGACTTTTCTAATTTTTAGAAAGGTACCTAAACCGGATCCATGTACTTACTCATCATGTTGTTGTCCAAAATGATGAGATAAACCGGTTGGTTGCATAAGAAACATATGACTTTCCTATCAAAATTAGAGTATATAAACTGCCGAAAATCTAACGACGGCAGTCAATCGCTAATCAGACCTAACCTCTGTCGGATCTCGAGTCACTCGCTAAGTAATCTCTGCCAGTTCTCGCTCCGAAGTTCTACAAGTTCAAAATCTCCGATTAGTTCTATCGGCCCAAGTCCGACTAGTATCGCGAATCAGAGATAAAAGTCTTAATCGTTGTCCACGTGACGGTCCACCGCCTAGGCAATCGGGCTCCTTGGCCAAATACCTAGATTTCTATCTTGCAAAAATCGCGGCCGATTCGACTCACCAGGATCTCCGGTCTCGTGACGGTCTATAGCCTAGGAATCCAGACTCCTAGATCGAAATCCTAAATAAAATCAAATATTCATACTCGTACTCGACAGATAGGGGAGTGTATCCGCTTGGCACCCCAGTAGCTCCGAGTCCGAAAGGTGCATTAAATTCCGCTGAGTAAAATCCCTAAGCCACGGGCAGGGTCCCAGCGAATCAAATAAAAACAATTCCGCGATCATAAATTCAAAGTGGTGAATTGTGAGAGAGTGTGATCAGCGAGATTGTAAACCACCTCAAGCTGAGTGGTAAGTTAATTATATTTGTTTATATTTAAGTACACACATGTAAAACAACATTATAATTTTATAAAAGAATATACAGATTCTTCCTTTTTTTTAAAATCATCTTTCTCTTATTTATACCTCTTACTCCAACATTCTTAAGTCAACGGGTACAGAAAGAGACAGACGTAAAAGAACAGGGACTTCTCGAGGGCCCATATTCACCTACCTACTTCCCTCTCGCTTTAAAATCCCTGACCTACCCTTAAGCCACGCAGGTCAACGAACGGGATTGTCTATCGTACTTCCGCTCGGTACGAAATAGACTTATTTAGTATCAAAACTTGCCAAATATTAAACATTCTCACACTAGCCACGTGACGGTCCTATTAGGCTCCTTGGTTGAGTAATAGAATAAATATTGTGGGTAGTTTACTAAATAATTAATTAAAATAAACCCTTCGCCCGTCGCCTTCACTCTCTCCGATCGTGACAAAACTTTAAAAACTTTTGATAAAGAATCAAACGAAACAATATTAGAAAGAAGACATAAAAAATCAAATTGGATATTAAATTTTCAAGTTAAAAAATATACAATAGAAGATTTAGAAACAAAAATAGAATATGATACTTATTGTTGTAAAGCAGTCATGATAAATTATAACATGTTTATCGAAAAATCACAGATCTCATGCCAAGAAACAAAATTATCAAGTTCGAAGGAAGAATTTGAAGGAAAAGAGTTAAATAAATCTGAACTAAGGAAGGAGACAGACAATTGTGTATTTTTGATTGAAAATTTAGAAAACAAAAATCCGGTTATCGGTTGACCCTGCGGGCCAGCCTCAAAACATTCCGCTGTTTTTGAGCTAAAGTTTAAAAGTTTAAGAATCGAAAATCATTAATGAACAAGCGGTTTTTAAATTTTAATTTCCGATTATGTTCAATAAACGAAATGTATTGAGGCAGAAATCAATGTCAGTGATCGAAATCAAGATTTGAATAAGTTCTGGCTTAGGTTAGAGCAATATTATATAAAATATGCGAGACAATGATTAAAAACTGTTTTTTCGATTTTTTTGTTGATGGTATGGCTTAAACTTGAGAAAAAATTTGATGGCATTATATGATGATCAAAAGAGACCATAAAGAGAAAAAGTTTGTAAGATATTAAACACATTTTAGCACAGTACATTTTGATTTATCTGGAAAAAATAACAAAGAATGTTATTTTTTTAACTTTTTAACACTGATATCTTTTGAACTAATTAACCGATTTTGACGTTTGAGGTGGCAATAGGCACGTTGTATTAAATTTTAGAGCTGATTAGAATTTGAAAGCGATCGATTCAGCTGTCTTGACGATATTTGGAAAAAACCGTTTTTTACCATTTCTTCCTCCAATGATATCTTCCGAACAAATCAACCGATTAAGATGGTTAAGGCGGCATTTGACGCGTTTTATTGAGTTCTAGAGTTGATTAGATTTTGAAGTCGATCGTTCGATTTGTTTCTGAGACATTGATAAAAATCTAAAAAATAAGAATTTATTTTTTTTCGTAATTTGCCAATATTTTCGAGTCTACTTTATTAAATAATCTGAAATTTTCAGAGAAGTTGACAGCCAACAAGCTCTTTCAATCACCGCCTTAAACATCCTAATCGATTGATTAGTTAAAAAGTTATAGACCATTCACACATGCACACACACATACAAACAAACACACACACACACACACACACACACACACACACATACATACAGACACTCGGGCATCATTCTGAAAATAGTCAGAATAGCTTCCTAGGACCTCAAAACGTCGACATCTAATGAAAACTCGATTTTCGAAAATCGGGCTGAGAACAATAACTTCCCGAAATTTTTGAAAATTATCGATTTTCTAAGCGGGAAGTTAAGAATTCAAAGGATGAATGGATTAATTAGGATCATAGCTTAGTTACCAGAGAAGCAATTAATGTAGATGATATCGGAAAATTACAAGACTTAAAAGATATATTTACTCACAATCCATTAGATAAAAATAAAGAATCAGAAAAACTGAAGAAAGCTATGCTATACTTGGTCACCCATCATTAAATTATCCGAAAAAACTACAACCAATTTACAAAAAATTGGAAAAAGTAAAATTTGACAACTCAACTTTAGATTGCGAAGTTTGCACAATGCCAGAAATACAACAATTACTTTTTGAAGGAGTAAGAAGAGCAATAAGACCATTACAAATAATATACACTGATACTATGGGCCGAATAAAACCAACGTCACATCCAGGACACAAAAGATTTATTAATGTGTATATTGATGATTATTCAAGATCAGCTAAAGCTTATACCATAAAAACCAACGATGATCCTGGAGATACTTTAGGAAAATTTGAAATATTTGCAAGAAATTTATGTGGTGAAAATAAAAAAATATGTTATATTAGGTCGGATCAAGGTACAGAATTTACTGAAGGTAAATTCTTAGAAGTTTTAAAAAAAGAAAAAATTGAAATAGAATTAACTCGTCCATACACTCCGGAACATAATGGCGTATCTGAAAGATTTAATGCAACAATGCAAAGAAAAGTTAGAGCTTATGTGATAGATTCAGGATTACCTCAGACAATGTGGGAATTAGCTTTTGAAGCAGCTGTACATGCTTGTGATAGAACTCTTCAAAAATCTATAAATTATCAAACACCATTATTAAAATTTGCACAACATACAAATTGTCATTTAGGGAAAATTAGAAGATTTGGATGCATAATATATTGAAAATCCAAAACCATTAATTAAATTTGGTGATGTTATTACCTAGAAAAGTCACAAACAAAATTATGTAACACTATTGACCTGTCAAGCAGCATATCTTGCAATGAGTGACGCATGTCAAGAATTAATCTCCTTCGACAAAGCAATGAGATTTATAATTAGAAAAACGTTATTCCCAGTAAACATTTGGTGTGATAACAAATCAGCAGGTGGTTTTACATAGAAGGACGGTAATTATACACTCGAAGTATTTGACGATAACATAGATTGAATCAAAGAAACTTTATTGGAAAGAAAAAAGAGTGGAAATAGAAAACACATGGCAAATACACATAGTGATTTTGTTAAACAATGTGTATTTGAAAATAAAGTAAAAGTGATTTGGATTAACACAAAAGAAAACATTGCAGATATTATGACTAAACCATTTACAGCTAAATCATATAAATATCTTAGAGGAAAAATAATAGATTAGAATTAATAATTTAATATATTTATAATTATAAAAATAATGTTATAATTTCATTTGTGTATCATGTTTCAGACGAGTGGCGAGGAAAAAAAACTACAAAAATTCAAAAATTAAGTAAAAGATTTTAAATCAAATGTCGATAAATGGAAGGAGTGTTGAGAAAACTCTAATTTATCGACCCTCTAAATTCTGGTACCATCTGTCATACTTAATGAGAGATTGAGTAATGATTGTCTCTTATCTACGTCATATACGTGAATATGTCATAACAATTTAATCCTTATTCTGTTTTTACTTTCTTATGTTTCATTTCTTCTTATTAAGTTAGTTTTGTTCTTTAGATCTCTTGTGGTTCATTTATACTTGCAATCTTTAACTATAAAATATAAGAAGATAATAAAGATTAACATTAACTATTAGAAGTTTATTATAAAATATAACGACTGTGTTATTATTTATTAATATTAAATAAAATATATATTCAAGAAAACTAATAATAAACGAATAGGTAAATACCAGTTACAATTGATATTTTCCTCTAATTAATGAGTTTAAATACGAAAGAGCTTAAAGAGCCATATGACACTGATATGAAGATACAGTTGACTCGCGCTGCCACCTTCACACACACTAGGGTGGGTCAAAAAAATCGAATAATTTATTTTTGACTTTATACTTTGAAAAATAGGTTCGTAGACACCTAAAAAGGATTCTGTCCAAGTATGAGCTCTTAATTATAACGGAAAGGTCCTCCGCTTTGCGGGTTTCTATTTTTTTTGTATAATCAGATGAAAAAATTTATATCTCGCTTCCAACTGCTTGGAAAAATATTCCGTAATATAGACTTTGTAAGAAATTGAATGCTCTACAAAAAAGGTCTCTTATGATTTTTTCAAAAACCCAACCGATGAAAAGATATTCATAGTTGAAGTTTGGCTATTTTAATGCAAATATTCGTTTTTATTATGAATTTCATAAGTCGATGAAAAAACATTTTTTCGAATTGCGGAACTCGTGATTTTGTAGATAATTTACTGCTCTACAAAAATAGTCTCTTATGATTTTTCGATTAAGTAAAGCCGTTACGAGATATCCATCGTCAAATATTAATGAATATCAATATTTCCAGTTTTTGATCAATAATTTGATAAATTTTAATTTAAATTATTAGTTTCAAGAAAAATTACATAAATTTAAGTTTCGATGGATAAAGAAATGTTATAAACAATTTTTTTAATATTGCTTGCAGTCTTGAGCTTGTTTGATTGCATTAAAACAAGAAATTAGAGCATTTTTTTCGACATATAGCCAATGATTCCGATAAAAAACAAAGAACAATTCCAGTACTTATTGTAAGATGTCAAAGAACATCAAAAAATATACCCAAGTTGTAATAAAGGAAACTATTTATAGTATTAGCGTACTGTTATGTAAAAAATATTGACAATTATATTGCAATTGATAAGTCAATAAAAAAAATTTATCTATAAATAAGTTAGCCATGCAGGAGCTGCCAGAGTTGAACAACGGGGCCCTCCTTGGCCCAGCACTGGGAAACCTAGCTTTGGCTCACCTCTATTGGCCCGGGCTTGGACCAGGACTGGGTAACCCAGCCTTGGCCATCCAATGGCAAGCCAGGCTTGGGCCAAGACTGGGTGACCTAGCCTTGGCGATTACAATGATTACCCAGGCTTGGGCCAGGGCTGGGTAACCCAGCCTTGGCCATCCAATGGCAAGCCAGACCTGGGCCAAGACCGGGTAACCGAGCCTTGGCCATTCAATGGCGACCCATGCTTGGGCCAAGACTGGGTGACCTAGCCTTAGCCGACCCAATGATTACCCGGGCTTGAGCCAAGACTGGGCAACCTAGCCTTGGGCGTTTAATAAGTAGATCATATAAATGTATCAGTTGAACATTGGTAGGTTCGTCCAGTAGCTACCGTTCGGGCCTAGCAATCAGAAGGACGGCAGTTCGCGCCCAGAGCCCAGCAGGATTTTCACCGAGTTTTTTTCACATCATTTACCTCCCTTAGATAATTTAAACGTTAACGATCATGAACTCTACGAGATTAATAATAATAAAATTTTTTTTAATTAAATTTATTCGTTTTCTCGGAGCCTGGGCCAAGCCTGGCAAGAAGCCTGGCCCAAGGTTCTACAAAGTTAGTGCAAGACTGGGCCAAGCCTGGGCCCGTGGTACTTTCCTTTCTGGGTAAATACTGGTTTATTTTCACTCGATTCAATACTTTCCATATTAAATTTGACAAAGGAAGGTGTCATTTACTTTAAATTAAACTAATTATTGGCTATATGTCAAAAAAAATGCTCTAATTTCTTGTTTTGATGCAATCAAACAAGCTCAAGACTGCAAACAATATTAAAAAAATTGTTTATAACATTTCTCTATCCATCGAAACTCAAATTTATGTAATTTTTCCTGAAACTAATAATTTAAATTAAAATTTATCAAATTATTGATAAAAAACTGGAAATATTGATATTCATAAATGTTGGACGATGGATATCTCGTAACGGCTTTACTTAATCGGAAAATCATAGGAGACCATTTTTGTCGAGCAGTAAATTATCTACAAATTCACGAGTTCCGCAATTCGAAATAATGTTTTTTCATCAACTTATAAAATTCATAATAAAAACGAATATTTTCCTTAAAATAGCCAAACTTCAACTATGAATATCTTTTAATCGGTCGGGTTTTTGAAAAAATCATAAGAGACCTTTTTTGTGGAGCATTCAATTTCTTACAAAGTCTATGTCACGGAATATTTTTCCAAGAAGTTGGAAGAGAGATATGAATTTTTTTATCTGATTATCTGAAAAAAAATAGAAACCCGCAAAACGGAGGACCTTTCCGTTATAATTAAGAGCTCATACTTGGCGAGAATTCTTTTTAGGTGTCTACGAACCTATTTTTCAGAGTATAAAGTCAAAAATAAATTATTCGATTTTTCGACCCACCCTAACACACACACACACACACACACACACATATATATATATATATATATATATATATATATATATATATATATATATATATATATATATATATATATATATATATATATATATATATATATATATATATATATATATATATATATATATATATATATATATGTAGCGTTGCTACAATAATTACGATCGATCACTTTCGGCAACCTACGCCGAAGATCGATTTTTCCATATTCCGCCTCTACCTCATTCGTAGAGACACTAGTCAATTACGAGATACACCGCTGAGCTGCGAACACGCGTTCAAGCATTTTCATAATTTGTATACTTTCCTTTCTTTTACTGTGTTAATTACGGTGGTTAAATAAAACATTTATTTAACATTATTAGTTGGTTTAAACAATTTATTTACTATATTTAAATTTTACCCTTAACCACTAAATTGGTGACCCCGACGTGATCTCTTTTTAAGGGAAGCGTCGAACACGTGTATTACACAGTGTATAAAATCTCGCGAGTGCTCGTGTCGTTTTGCCGCGAATATTTTGTCGCGTTGCCGATTAACCCGAAACCGCGATTTTTATTCGCAGTTATTTTTGCGTGAATTTATTTTTGAATTAAATAGTGCAGTGATTTTTTTTCATCATTGTGCAGTTTTTCTTTTATCATCGCTGGTGCATTGCTGGGCATCTTATGGACGTTATGCCGCATCAGTGTTGATTCGAGGGACCTTTAGTGCGAATCGAATAGTGATAAAAGATTCGCGAGTTGTGATAAAAAACTATAATTAATTTTTCGCATAGTGTCACGTATAATTTTCTCTTCGTTACCGGAAATACCACAGGGGATTAAGCCGATACACCGGCTGCACATTCCTGAGCCGTGCGTCATCGATAATCTTTCGGTAGCACAGTACCGAATTAAAGACATTGTTGACGGGTGATGTCAGACTCTGGAACGGAGAGTGACAAGAAAATAAAATAATTATAAGTGCAGGTGATATTATTATTATTGGAAATATTATTTTCATTTCCTATATTTCAAAATGTACGCATCCGCCGCAGAGGAAATCGCTGCTTTGAGCAAACAACTCGCACTATTGACTGCCGAAGTTAGCGAAATGCTTGCTCAGGAGGAAATTCCGAACACACGATCCAGAGCACACCATCGTCCACGGAAAGTGAAAAAATTCGACTATTGCTGGTATCATTTCAAGCATGGTAAAAATGCCCAATCTTGCGCTCCCGGCTGCAAATGGCAGGGAAACGCAAACGAGAATCAGTAGAGGCGGCTAATGATTCTCAATCGATTTCTCGCCGCCTGTTTATCCGAGACCGAACTACAGGAACGGAATATCTTGTCGATTCCGGCTCCGATTTATCTGTCTTTCAACGTGGCTGGCTGAAATCAATCAGTACACCAATAGGTTATCAATTGTTTGCCGCAAACGGCTCGATAATTCAAACCTATGGTTTGAAATCAATTACATTGAACCTTGGACTTCGCCGTGATTTCTCATGGAATTCTATCATTGCTGACGTCACTAAACCGATTATAGGTGCAGACTTCTTAAGTCATTATGACTTACTAGTCGACCTAAAACGCAAATGCCTTCGTGATGGCATCACTGGCTTATTGACACCCGGAAATTCTCACACAACATCGGCAGAAACAAATATTAAAGCAGTCGACGGTAATTCTGCGTACATGGAATTATTAAGAGAATTTGCCGATATTACACGACCTGATGCTACTCAGCGTCAAACTAAAAAACATTCGACGGTTCATCACATTCGAACGTCACCTGGACCGCCAGTTTCGTGCAAAGCAAGACGCCTGGCTCCAGACAAGCTTAAAATTGCACAAGCAGAATTCCGCAAAATGATCGAAGATGGTATTTGCAGACCTTCCAACAGCGCCTGGGCTTCACCGCTTCATTTGGCACAGAAGAAGTCCGGAGAATGGAGGCCATGCGGTGACTACCGACCGCTTAACGATCGAACGCTGATTGACAAATATTCACTGCATTATTTAGACGACTTTGCCGCATTTTTACACGGTAAAAACATATTTTCAGTCGTCGATTTTGCGAAAGCATTTTTGCAAATACCCGTTTCACCGGAAGATGTGCCGAAAACGGCGATCATCACACCGTTCGGACTATTCGAGTTCCGATTTATGACGTTTGGGCTTAAAAACGCCGCTCAAACATTTCAAAGATTCATCGACGAGGTCACTCGTGACCTTGACTTTGTCTTTCCGTATGTTGACGATATCTTAATCGCATCCAACGACGAGAAGCAGCACATGGAGCACCTGAAAACTTTATTCGAGCGTCTCCGTGAATACGGACTGGTAATTAACGTACCGAAATGCCAGTTTGGTCTGCCGGAAGTAAAATTTCTCGGCCACATCATCGCCACAGATGGAATCAAGCCGTTACCGGAAAAAGTCGAGGCTATTGTCAATTTTGAGCCTCCTACCACCGTAAAATCGCTTCGTCGATTTCTCGGCACAGTGAATTTCTACAGAAAGTTCATCAAGAATGCTGCAGAAATTGTAGCACCGCTAAATAAAGTTTTGGAAGGACCTAAAGTCAAAGGCTCTCATCCAGTCAACTGGACAACCGAACTTCGAGAGTCTTTTAAGTCAGCTAAACGCGCTCTCGCGGATGCTACTCTGTTGGTACACCCGAAAATCGATGCTGACTGGGCAATATTCACCGACCCATCCGAAATCGGTATTGGAGCCGTTTTACAACAGAAAGTGGATAACAACTGGCAACCACTGGCATTTTTCAGCCGAAAAGTGCCCCCGTCGATTCAAAAATTGTCGACGTACGACCGCGAGTTGAACGCCATCTACGAGGCTGTTAAACACTTTCGGCACATATTCGAAGGCCGGCACGTTACGATCTACACTGATCACAAGCCACTTCAGCACGCTTACAAACAGCGCACCGAAAGAGCATCGCCTTGGCAATTTCGTCGACTCGATTTCATCGGTCAATTTACCACCGATATCCGACATGTGTCGGGTAACGACAATATTGTCGCTGACACATTGTCACGGGTCGAAGCAGTATCTACCGCTATCACATCGGAAGAACTTGCCGATGCACAGAAGCAAGATCTCGAGCTTCAACAACTGCTGCAACAGACAACCGCGTTGCAGCTCCGACGAATCAATTTCGACAACGGTTTAGCATTGTACTGTGACATTGCGTCAGGTACGGTGCGACCATACGTTCCAGGACCGCTGAGGAGAAAAGTGTTCGACTCGCTACACACGCTCGCTCACCCTGGAGTCAAAGGATCACTAAAAACGATCTCCAAACGATACGTCTGGCCGTCGATAAATAAAGATTGCCGTGAATGGGCAAAATCTTGCATCGAGTGCCAGAAGAATAAAGTTCAAAGACACGTGTCATCGCCGATCGCCAGTTTTCAACCTCCAACTGAGCGATTCGAGCACATACACATCGATTTAGTGTCTTTAAAAACGTCAAGAGGCTTCAACCAGTGTCTAACGATCATCGACCGATTGACGAGGTTTTCTGAGGCTGTCCCGTTATCCAATGGAACTGCAGAGACAGTAGCACATGCACTATCGCTGCACTGGATTTCTCGCCACGGAGTACCGAAACGTATAACTTCGGATCGAGGTCCGCAATTCGAATCGTCGTTATTCCAATCGCTGTTAAAAATGTATGGAATAAAATACCAACATACTACGCCGTATCATCCGCAAGCCAATGGTCTTGTCGAACGTCTACATCGTCAGTTCAAATCAGCACTTTTGTGTCTTAAAGAGTCATGGTATGACGCATTACCAGCCGTGTTGCTCGGCTTACGCGCTGCCTAGAAGGACGACATCCAGACGACCCCGGCTGAATTAGTGTACGGTGAGCCAATTCGTTTGCCTGGTGAGTTACTCACTCCCAGCAATAAAACTCCACCTCATAGCATTGTAAACACATTAAAACGTCATTTTAATTCATTGGAACCGGCCGAAATGTCGCGTCACGGCAAGCATTCTGTTTTCTGTTTCAGGAACCTTAGTACTTGCAGTCATGTACTGGTACGGAATGACCAGGTTGGACCATCTTTTACAGCGCCGTATGAAGGTCCATATCGTGTAATAACCCGACACGACAAATATTTCATCGTCGATTTTCGAGGACAACAAATCGCCATTTCTGTGGACAGATTAAAGCCAGTCTACGAGGCAAATTCAGTCGACACGGCGACGATGATAACAAACTCCCCGACGAATAACACAGCAACCGAGACCCAAAAACGCCGAGTCCGGTTTAACATTTAAAAATTTACACGATTTAATTTTTTTTACTTGAAAGTTTTTTTTTACAAAGTAAGAATTCACCACTGTATGATACTCATTCATTTACTTATTTATTTATTCATATCATTTGTAAATATTCCATTACTTTAATTATCGTGTATTAAATTTAAAGCAAAAAAAAAAAAAAAAAAAAAAAAAACGGAGTTCTGTAGCGTTGCTACAATAATTACGATCGATCACTCTCGGCACTCTACGCCGAAGATCGATTTTTCCATATTCCGCCTCTACCTCATTCGTAGAGACACTAGTCAATTACGAGATACACCGCTGAGCTGCGAACACGCGTTCAAGCATTTTCATATTTTGTATACTTTACTTTCTTTCACTGTGTTAATTACGTTGGTAAAATAAAACATTTATTTATCATTATTAGTTGGTTTAAACAATTTATTTACTATATTTAAATTTTACCCTTAACCACTAAATATATATATATATATATATTTAGGGGTTAAGAGTAAAATTTACAATAATAAATAAATTGTTTAAACTAACTAATAATGCTAAATGAATGTTTTATTTAACCAACGTAATTAACACAGTAAAAGAAAGTAAAGTATACAAAATATGAAATTGCTTGAACACGTGTTCGCAGCTCAGCGGTGTATCTTGTAATTGACTAGTGTCTCTACGAATGAGGTAGAGACGGAATATGGAAAAATCGATCTTCGGCGTAGATTGCCGAAAGTGATCGATCGTAATTATTGTAGCAACGCTACATATATATATATATATATATATATATATATATATATATATATATATATATATATACCCGGGAAATAAAATCCAGATCTATTCAGATCAAATTAGATCCGATGTTCCAGATCTGAACAGATCTTCATTCTGGCCAGATCTGTTTAGATCAAATTAGATCTACTCTGATCAGAATAGATCTGCTTGGATCTGAACAGATCAAGGTAAATAAAGAACACTCTTAGATCTGCTCAGATCAAGTTTGACGTTATTCGCTAGATCTCAATAGATCTGTTTTTTATCTCTATCCTAATAAAAATTGATACGTGTGATTAAAAATATATTGAATATATTACAAAAATGTAAATTATATAGGATGGAAGCTATTAAAATTGATATGAGCCATAAATATAACGGATCACTTTCTTATAAACAATAATGAAAGTAATCTCATTTTAAGATACATAAAGAATTTTTCGTTAAAGTATTTTATGCTTATTTACCCACGAAAGTCATGTAACGATGTATATAAAGTACTTATATGAATATCGGATAATATCGATGGTAGATTATTATCAAGTTTTTATTTTCTATAGTAAAAAAATTATTAGCTGAATAAACAACGAAATATATTTATTTTAATTACGATAGACATTTTACAATTATTAACATTTAGGTAAATGTGTCAAAATTCTGCTAGTTGATCTTATAATTATAATATAATGTGAAATAATATTTCTTTATAATCTGTACAGATCTAATCTGATCAGAGCAGATCTGAACTTTTTTCCCGAGAAATAGTTATATCAGCTCAGATCTGGTTTGATCCGTACAGGTCCAATTAGATCTATTTATATTTACTTCATAAATCGATCGTTTAATCAATATTGATCTATTTTGATCTGACTAGATCTAGGTTGATCTAACTTGATCCAGGTTGATCTGACTTGGTTAGATTTGATCAGGGTAGATCTGGACTATTTTTCCATAAAGAAAAATGTCATATCTGATCAGATCTAGTTTGATCTGAACAGATCAAACCAGATCTACTCAGATCTGGGTTAAGTATAAATTATAATCAAATTTGATCTGAGCTGATCTTATTTGATCTAATTTGATCAGAACAGATCTAAATTTTTTTTCCCGGGTATATATATATGAATAACGTGGTTAATTTACGACACATGCGCACTACATTCGTCCATTCTACTCGATTTTTTTCACCTCCCCCCACTCTTTAAAATACATACGGCTTACTATACAAGCAATTCCCCTTCTCGCCTATTCTAAACTTTTACTCAATGTTTCTCCTCTGGCGCAACCTCCCTTTTTCCGCCTCAAATTGTTTAATTTTAGCCTCCGTAAAGAAGTTTCACTTCAATAAAAGTGAAATTAAATGGATTAAAATTAGATGAAGATAATCAATGCTGTACCGGTACTAAACGGTTAATATTAGTTCACGACTTACAACGATCAAGGACAAATCGTACGATCTGGGCTTACGTGATCGGATGCTATACGCTAATATCGCGTTGATTATGCTTCTGAAGCTAGTAGAAAATAATATACCGATTATACAAATGCTTACGACGATCAAGGACCGATTCAATGATCTGGGCTCGCGTGACCGAATGCTCAATCGGGATATCAATCCTCTAGCCACGAACACCGTCAAGTGTCCGGAGTTCAGTAAGGTTTTGAGTTTGATTCCCAATATAACCAATGAGCTAAAGTCCATGGTCATTTGATATGGTTTCCACATATGAAAAGTGGTGGTAACTTGTTTCCAATACAAGAAGACTCGGACTCACCCAAAGGTTCTAGGCCCCTGCACATGTGTGATCCCTGGGAAATAGATTTTGACTATTAAGTAGGCTGATGAAATGGCGTCACTCTGTTGCCGAGCATGCTCGTGCAGGAAGCCATAAATTTTGAGGTTTCCATTAGCTTTCTCTAATTTCCAAGAATCATATGCAGGTGCGCATGAGTTGGGTGGTCCATAGTTTTAAGTTGAAAAATCGAAGAAAGGACCACCGTGCTTATGCTTCGATTCTTGAATGGGAACGGAAATATAAATTTTAAAAATACGTTAAGTCAAAATGATGAAATTTCAAGAAAAGAGAAATCTATGATACACGTGGTCCATTAGTACAATTCGACTTAATTGTAAAGTGTTGACAACGCTCAGGTAGGTCTATTTGTCCGGTACGACTGCTGGCGTCAATAAGTCGGCGTAACGTATAAAAGGTTAATATATAAAAGGTCTTAAAAAAAATCAAATTTTTGAATGTGGCAGCCGTGACACTACCATGTGCCCAGAACTTTATATTCTTGTAAGGATTCAATATACCTCTCCTTGAGAGTTGGATCAGTGAAAAGACGTGAGAAGCCGTTGAAAATCCTTTTGTGCTATCAACTTTGTGTTACCCAATCTTGAGACTCTGAACTCAGAGGCAGTCGTACAGTATAACGGCCTGAAAAATTTCTTGAATTAGGGTTGTTGAGATATTATTAACATTCAGACTCAGCCTAACTAACAAGGGGAGGGCATGACCTTGGAATTTTACTCTGGGATGAAACTCTGCGTAAAAATTGTAATCCTTCAGGGTGTTCATCCCTGACAACCGTAGAGCAAAACGCTCAGTAGATTCATAAAAAATAGCCTTTAAAAATTCAATTTCAAATAATATATTAGTGAAATTTCGTGTTACTCAGCAGCGAACAGTCTAGTCGGTAAAGTGTCTGCGTCACACCTGGAAAGTCAGGGTTTGAATCATGTCTCCCATTAATTGTTAATTAAACAATCGGGAATATTCAAAACTAAACTTGAAAAGAGAAAAAAATTGGTGAAAGACGGGATTCGAAACTTTTTTTGGAGTTTACTCCTTAAGAATCGATTTTCATATAAGGCCCCCGGTATGGAAAAAATATGAGGTGTAAAATCTACTCAACGAATGACATCGTTACGTTTTAAGTGCACAACTTTCACTTTTGAGTGCATAGGGTATCCTACGGGGCAGCGTATAAATGTATTGTGTGTATACGATACATTCGTACCTATATATACATATACACCTATATATATGTATATCTATATATAATATACTCTACGGCGTCCGCAAATGATAAATATATATATAGTATACTGACGCAAAAAATTAAAGGAACAGAAAAATTTTATAAATTTTTTAGTAATTTTTGGAAGGCTGTAAATTTGTGAAAAATGATCGTATCGAGATATGGAAACAAAAAAAATTCATAGCTTGAAATCTCTAGTTTCGATGCGTTTTCATCAAAATTTTATAAAAAGTCTGGTTATTGCGCTAAAGTGAGAAATACCGCGAGACAAAAAATTTCTAAATTTTTTTTTTTTTTCCAGAGCCCACGGACCGTGGAAAAATTTTGTGAATTAAACCAATGCATAGGTAGTTTGGCAAATTTATTCAGCTTCCATTTGTTTTTTTTTTTTAATCTCGTAGGACAATTTGACGCCGGGAAATCAGCCTTCAAACAAAAAATGATTCTTTTGGCTTTGATCATCGATATTTCAGGTACCAATGATTGCACAGTAAATTTGAGGCCGGCGTTGAAAACGCGAATGAATTCCCTACAACACCCGTTCATCATTTTTTAGAAAAAACAATTTTTTTAATTTTTAACATCCTTAAGAAGTAAGTACAAAAAAAGACTTTTTTTGGTTTTTTAGTGAATCGACCGCTACTCTGCAAATATTGATAAAAAAAATATTGTTGCCAGGGACTTTTTTAGCTTAATGTACCCCCAATAACCCTTTAAATTTTTAAATTGATCTATGGAGCCGTTTTTTAGGGGCGATTGTTCAAAGTTTTGCTAAACAACTAAAGGAACAAGTTTTGTTCCTTCAATTGTGAAATCATAATCAAAATTAAAAAATAATTTTCTTTTATTTTTGCATTAGTAACTCAGTGAATGTGAGGGGAAGAGAAAAAAAAACAAAAAATTTTCAAAAATAACAAAAAATTGAACCTTGTTTTTTGTGGTCGAAAATTTTTTTTTTAACTTTTTTGAAAATTTTTCCTTTTTTTTCTCTCTTCCCTTTACATTCACTAAGTTACTAATGCAAAAATAAAAGAACAGTAAAAAAAAAATTATTTTTTCAATTTGATTATGATTACACAATTGAAGAAACAAAATTTGATCTTTTAATTGTTTAGCAAAACTTTGATCGATCATTTCCAAAAAAGGGTTCGATAATTAAATTTGAAAATTTAAGGGGTTATTAGGGATACATCAAGCTATAAAAGTCTATGGCAACATTAGTTTTTTCATCGATATTTACACTGTAGCGGTTGATTTACTAAAAAACCAAAAAAAAAATCGTTTTTTTGTACTTACTTTTAAAGGATGTTAAAAATTAAAAAAATTGTTTTTTCCAAAAAATGATGAACGGGTGTTGTAGAGAATTTATTCACGTTTTTAACGCCGGCCTCAAATTTACTGTGCAATCATTGGTACCTGAAATATCGATGATCAAAGCCAAAAGGATCATTTTTTGTTTGAAGGCTGATATCCCTGCGACAAATTGTCCTACGAAGTTAAAAAAATTAAAACCAAATTGAAGCTGAATAAATTTGCTAAATGACCTATTCATTGGTTTAGTTGACAAAATTTTTCTACGGTCCGTGGGTTCTTTGGAAAAAAAAAAAATTCAGAAATTTTTTGTCTCGCGGTATTTCTAATGTTAGCGTAATAACCAGACTTTTTAAAAAATTTGGATAAAATTGCACCGAAACTAGAGATTTCAAGCTATAAATTTTTTTTTTTTAAATCTCGATACGATTATTTTTCACAAAGTTACAGCCTTTCAATAACTACTAAAAAATTTATGAAATTTTTCTGTTCCTTTAATTTTTTACGTTAGTGTAGTATTAATCTTTTTCTTAGATTAGTAAGCCTTTTTTGTGCCTATTTAGAGAGTCTATCTTAGGGAGTAAACTCTAATCGTGCGTCGGAGCTGACACACTCACTTTTTTTTTTTTAAATGTTTGTTTATCAATTTTCATCAAAAAGATCAAACGAACAAATTATAAAAAGAAACTACATTATAGATATATCAATAAGTATTTGAAAAACAAAACAACGGCAGGATAGTGATACACATAGTTTTTAGATCTGTTTATAATGTAGTGCGATAAAATCATTAGAAAATTAATAGGGCTTGCAAGGAGGCACAGTATCTAAGCAATTGCTTAATTGTGGCTATGAAAAAAATTAATTAATAAAAAAAAACGACTGTTTAAGTCTCATTTACCTCATAGACTAATTAATTCGACTTTGCAACTTCGATTTATACAAATTCACAATATTTTCACTAGAATGGCACATAATGCAACCTATTTTTCTTATGGCTAAACTCAATTCAATACAATTTTTTTAATAATGAGATAGATCGTTTAAATGCTATTTTCTACACGAAAGTATGCTACTTTACTCCAATTTCTTGATGTGCCCTTCATTATAGTCCAGCCACCACTAGTTTTTATCAAGCCGATATAAGGTGCTCAGATCCCTGTCTGAAATAGCCCTTGAGTATTTTTTTCCACCATCTTGGTCTGGTTGTTTGCTATTTAGCGGAATTTTTTCATTGCTCATGTTCCTTCTTAGATAATATAATATGGGCACATTCGAATGATCTTGAAATATCCCCAAGTAGTCTTGGGTCATGAAGGTCGTACATCTGCACCTGGTCCACTCTCTGAAGTTTTTTTTTAGTGTTGTCAGTATGTTTCAACTGAGCAATGTAGTCTCTTGTGAGTTTAAGCATGAAGTTGTCTACTCTGAGGATGTCAGCAGCGGCCAAAAGCTTCTTGGTATCAAGGCTGGTTGTCTTTACGATGAATTACTCATTTTCCACTATCTTGGCCTTGGCAACTGTCCTGGCTTGAGGTCTAAAAACGACAAATTCACAATTTTAAGAATTCATTCTTAAATTCCATGATGCATAACAATTATTTATTTCATTTACTTATTCTTCAAGCTTTTCCCTCACATCTCCAGAATACATATTTGCAACAAACACAACCAGGTTATCTACATACGCTAAAATGTATGTTTGATTGTTTTGACTCAGGAAGAACCCATTCAAGATATCGTTGGTGAAGATGTGAACTAGACATGAGAAGTTTACAGTTCCTTGCAGTAAACCCTCCAAAACCTCGTATATTCCGACGAACTTCCTGCCTTTTTTCATGCTCCATATGATCATGGCCATTTATCGATTTCAAATGATCTAGATTTCTTTGATCGAAAAGATTGATTATCGAAAAAAGTTGAAAAAAAAAAAAAATTATGAAAATTTTATTTTTTTTTTTTATCAAAATTTCCTTTTGTTGTATCCGCAATGATTAATGATTGTCAAAAAAAAATCTTCAATTTTTCTTTAACACCGGCATTGGCGTTACCCTAAAACGTACCACGTGGAGGTTTCGCGCTCGAATTTACGCTTCTTACACACATACCGACAATAAAAAAAAATTAAGGATTTTCCTTTGACAATGATAAATCATTTCGGGGACAAAAAAAAAAATTTAAAAAAAAAAAAAATTTTTTTTTAAATTTAAGAAAGAAAAATTTTTTTAATATTTCTTTTTTCAATTTTTTTCAATAATCAATCGTTTTGATCAAAGAAGTCAAGATTATTGGTGAAAGAAAATACTTTGAACTCGAAAAAATGAACAAAAACCGAGAAACTACCAATTATGGTGATTTTTGGCAAAATCGATAAATTTAAAGCTTCGGGACACTAAGAAAGAAAAATTGCGGTGCTTTGAAATTTTCAGGGTTTTTTTAGGACACTTCGAGGTTGAAAAGAAGCGACGATATCCTTTCCTATTTTAGTGAATGTTTTCCAGCTTGTAAAACCCTACTTCTATTCTATGTACGATCAATACGTCCAGAGTTATTAATTATCAAAGCCCAAATGGCCTTTTTTGCATTGCCCAATGATGACTTGGCGCCAAATCGTCGTACAGACTTTTTCAGGCCGCCAAATTAAAATGCATAAAATTCTCTGAAACAGTCATACGGTAAGATTATCTAAAAAAATTTATTAACGCCCATAGACATGTTGAAAGACGAGCAAAAATTTTGAAAATTGTTTTTTCGTCAGTTTTTTTAAGATTACTCTGGAACCAAGCATGATGAAAAAATTAGAGGTCTAGATCTAAAAACTAGAAACTTAAATCTACAATTTGCTTTTTTCATTTTCACTCTACGATCTTTTTTCACCGAGTTACAGCATGTTGAAAATCACCCAAAAATATCGAATTTTTTTTCTATCTCTCAATTTTTGGGACTAGTGTATTAGCTGGGCTTGAATTTTTTAAGGTTATTTTCTCTAAGTATACTGAGTGTTGTACTTTACGATTGTCAAGGGTGAACACTCTAAAAAAGTACAATTATTACACGGAGTCTCATCCCAAAATAAAATTCCGAGGTCATGCCCTCCATTGTTAGCCTACATGTTACGGTCATAATATTATCTAACTCATGTGCGCTATTCACATTTTATTAATTGCCTAAAAAGCGATGTCTAAAAAGATGTTTAGTAACATAGTGATGAAGAACTTATAATATCAGGAGTATAACCAAATTATAGAGATGTGAATTAAATTGAACGTTAATTCAAATTGAATGGGTCAAAGTTCTAGCTCCACGTTAAAATATTCTGCATCACAATCTTGTCTACTCAATGGGTAACAGCAGGGAGTTGTAATTACCTCCTTTTCCGTTAGAGTTAGAAGAATAGTTATGTTTATTTTCATAACGTAACAATGGCTGAGATTGTAGGCATATTCATTGTGTTTTGATCAATAATACACTAAATGAAAAAATTGAAGGATCAAAAAAAAATTCCAAATTTTTGGGTGATTTTCAACAGGCCGTAACTTCGAGAGAAATGGTCGTACAAGGAAAAAAACAAAAGGAAATTGTAGCTCCACGTGTCTACTTTTTGGATTAGAATTTCAAAATTCTTTTGCGTCAGGGGTTTTTGAGTAATCTTTGAAAAACCAGCGACAAAAAAATTTTCAAATTTTCTTTACTTTTTTTTTTTTTGTCTACGGGCGTGGAAAATTTTTTTTTTGCTTAACCAATATAAGGATCGGATACTTTCATTATTCAGCTTTAATTTCATTTTTTATAGACTTCGATACGTCCATTTGTTACCGAGATATCGGTCTTTAAATGGAAAAGGATTCTTTTGTCTTTGATTATCGATATCTCAGCAACCAATGGTCGCACAGAAAGTTAATGGTAGGCTTCGAAAACTTGAATAAATACCCTTGAACGATGAGCCATTTCTTTTTAGAAAAAAAATTTTTTCCTGTCGTCACATGAATTTGAAAACGCAACAAAAAAAGGGCTTTTGGTGGTTTTTTGGAAAATCAAGCGGTGGATCGAAAATATTGTGGCAATCAATAATGCTGAGTGTGCATTTTATAGTTTAATATGCACACAAAGCACCACGAAGAGCCAGATTAATCTAACCAGCCGTTTTTTTGTTTCACTCGATCGAATATCAATAAATAAAATAATTCAAAAAAAATACAAAAAAATAAAAATAAATAAATAATAAACAAAATAATTCAAAAAATAAAAAACTTCAAAAAAAAAAACAATAATTAAGAAAAAAAATTTTCTTTGAAAAATTTTTTTTTTTGAACAACTTCAAAAAATTAAGAGACCACGATATGCAGCAAAGGAAACGTGTTAAAAATGATTTGGTGTTGATCACTTGAATTTCTTAAAGTTGTTCAAAAAAAAAATTTTCAAAAAAAAATTTTTTTTTTAATTTTTGTTTTTTTTCGAAATTTTTTCATTTTTTGAAAATTTGAGCACTGTTTGGAATGAAAATGTGAAAGAAGCTTGAAAAAATTGTTTTTTCATTTTATTAAAGATTAGGAGCTTTTCAGAGCAAAAAAAGTGATCCTTTTATTTTCTTACATATTCGATCGTGAAACAAAAAAACGGCTGGTAGGATTAATCTGGCTCTTCGTGATGTATTTGTGGGCATATTGAACTGTAAGATGCACACTCAACATTATTAATTTCCACAATATTTTCGATCCACCGCGTGATTTTCCAAAAAACCACCAAAAGCCCTTTTTTTGTTGCATTTTCAAATTCATGTGACGACAGAAAAAAATTTTTTTTTCCAAAAAAAAATGGCTAATCGTTCAAGGGTATTTATTCAAGTTTTTGAAGCCCACCATTAACTTTCTGTGCGACCATTGGTTGCTGAGATATCGACAATCAAAGACAAAAGGATCCTTTTCCATTTGAAGACCGATATCTCGGTAACAAATGGACGTATCAAGGTCTATCAAAAATAAACTTAAAGCTGAATAATGAAGGTATCCGATCATTATAGTGGTTAAGCAACAAAAAAATATTCCAACGCCCGTAGACCAAAAAAAAGAAGTAAAAAAAATTTGAAAATTTTTTTGTCACTGGTTTTTCTAAGATTACTCAAAAACCGCTGACGCAAAAAAATTTTTAAATTCTAATCCAAAAAGTAGACACTTGGAGCTACAATTTCCTTTTTTTTTTTTTTTCTTTGTACGACCATTTCTTTCGAAGTTACGGCCTGTTGAAAATCATCCAAAAATTTAGAATTTTTTTTTGATCCTTTCATTTTTTCCATTAGTGTATGTCAGCAGTCGGTGAACGGTCATGTCAGGTTCGCATTCTAGGCATGATCAAGCGTGATCATCGCGTATGATTTGGATAAATCATATTTCAATAAGAAAAAAGTTCGAAAAAAGTTCAACATGTCGAACTTCGAAATTCGTTACAAAACCGAACTTTTTTTCTAACTTTTTCGAACTTTTGTAAGACAATACAAATAGCATTATAAACTAAAGGCATCTCAGATGCCTTTGAATCTTTGAGGGTAAAATAGGCCCCCAAAATTTTTAGGATGAAAAGTGGGGTGAGGGGGGGGCGGCACAATGGCCCAATAAGGGAAAACAGACCCTTCGGGTAAAAATCGTTCCTCGAAATTTTTAACATTAAAAAAGTTGGGTTGGGGAAAGGGTGTGGCGTGGCACTAGAGCAAAATTGTCCACTAAATATTGAACTTATTCAGAAATCTTTCACTTAATTTGTAGAGGAATATTTTTTTCTTGGGAGTCTATTTTCCTCTTCCCACAAATTTTTTTATGCTAACATTTTGGGGAGTACTATTTTGCCTCTAATTTTTTAAAGCATCTAAAAATCTGGGGGCCATTTTGCCCTGGTGGCCCATTTCACCCCCCCCCCCCTCTTGCACACACACACACACACACACACATACATTTAATGTCACAAATTTTGGTGGTACCTTTTTGCCTCCAAAGGGCAATCTTGCCCCCCCCCCTTCCCCAATTTTTTAAATTTTTAAGTATTGGAGAATACCATTTCGCTTTCAATTTTTTGAAGCATCTAAAAATTTGGGGGAGCATTTCATCCGAATGACTTATTTTGACCCCCCCCCCCTAAAACCCTCCTCCCACTTTTCATGTCACAAATTTTGGAGGTGCTGTTTTTGTCCCTCGGGGACAATTCCGCCCAAGTACCATCTTCCCCCCTCCCCATTTTTTTTAACGTTAAAAATTTGGGGGTACGATTTTGACCCCAGGGATCTATTTTATCCTAGTAGGCCATTGTGCCCCCTCCACCCCTCTCCACTTTTTTTCCTAAAAATTTTGGGGGCCCATTTTACCCTCAACGTTTCAAAAACATCTAAGATTTTAGTTTGTAATGCTATTTGTATTGTCTTGAAAAAGTTCGAAAAAGATCGAAAAAAAGTTCGGTTTTGTAAGAAATTTCGGAGTTCGACATGTCGAACTTTTTTCGGACTTTATCAAACTTTTTTTTTACAGGGTTATTGGGTTAAGTGATACGGGTATTACGAAGACTAAATGATGTTCTATTAATCGCAATGGTTTTACGTCGTTGGTGCATACTGAACATGTAACAACGTCCATGTCAGTGAACACTCAACTCGTGCTAAAAAAATTTTATTGGACGACTAATAATTATCTTAGTCTACTCGTTATGCAAATAACTATTATTCTTTTGAGATAATACGCAAAATGAATAAATTTCTTCTATTTTGTCTAGTGAAAAGTCTCAATTAAATAAACTTATTATAGATCACATCTGGTTCAAGATAACTGTTTCGAGAATTGGATGTATTGACTCATAACTAATTATTTAAGTTACAATAATTGATAATATAATCCAAAGCTTAAACGAGAACACTGATAACTTAAGTTGTAATTAATTATAAATATAGCTGTAGAAAAAAAATTTGTTTATGTATCAAACATAAATGCTATCTAACGATACATAAAATTTCAAAAAATAATAGTAATTTTCTACCTCATTTTATACCGATAAAAACAGATACATATCTTTATTTTGATAATCAAATATTTGTCGTTTTATGGATAAAATTGAAACTAAGTTTTCACCTTGTGACCCTGAAAAATACAATGGGATCGACTATTCAAGTATTCTACTTGCTCACGTCATATTTCCACAGTATCAAATGATCGAAAATTCTACGGAACTCTCATCTAAATTATCAATCAACGCAAAAGGATATCGATTTGTGCAAGACCCATTATTTATATTAATCGATGAACATCAAATCAGATATATAATTAACGTTTATCACAATAATTTAACTGCTAGAATAGAAAACTTGATGAACATTTTAGATGAATATACGACATTAGTTAGATCGAATAAACTGCTGAATTTGTGGATTCAACAATTACCGTCAAATGGTTTATATATATTTGAAATCATCATTTATAATCAATCATTAAATATTACTGACTGTTATCTTTTTAATAATATATCCATAGAAAACCATCACTATTTATGGCGCTTGACTATTATTAACAAAAAATTAATGCATTACGCTAATGTTGTAATATCAAAACCGTATCCAGACTTTGATTTAGAGGAAAAAATATCGATATCCAAAAAAAATAATATTATCGTCAAAGTTCTACAATTTAACGCAATTCAGCGCTTTGATTACATTGTAGGTGGTAATCGTTACAATATTGCTCCTTACAAATTTGCTATAATTGGATGCCATATTGATAAATCTAATAAGCGCCGTTATATTGTACTCGCAAGACATTGTGGTGCTTTTCAGATCTGCTCATTGATTAAATTACCTTTCAGTAAAGCAAATACTATAAATGAACTTTCCGCAATCGATGATGGAAATATAATTCTTAACAGCTTTAGCCAGTTCTGCTGGTGTTGTAAGTATCCTACAGATGGAACTATCAATTATTATCAAATACCATTAATAGTGTCATGTAACATACGACGAACTGGTTACATATCAATATTAGGTATCTCAAAGAATCAAATTCAATCGTTTGAAAGTGTTGAGAGGCCCAGGAACGTCATAAAAAAAAGTATATGTGCAGATGATCGAAGAATAATTTCCGATAAATTTATTCATGCTAAAATGAACGAGTTGACTAAGTCTTATACAATGTGGTTGTTGCAAAACATAGATGAATATCCTGCAATTTTGAATGTCAGTAACAAATATATCGATGTGCCCGCTCATAATTTGAACATCAATATCCATTTTGGTAGAAAACGCATAATCAACTATTCATAAACAAATCAAAGTTAATGTTCGATAATCTTCACGAGAAAAATATTGATATGATTTATAATCTCTCAAATTGACAACTCCAAGAAATATCCAGATATTAATTGATTAAGATATTTTCGCGTGGTTAACTGCTCGACTAAAACGAACACAAAGGGATATGATAATTTTTGCTTATAAGTTACTTAATAATGGTCGACGTATACTCAATGAGGGAAATTCAACATTACGTATAGATGTAGACCGCGTAGTTATAATGCAATATTCAGTTTTTAGGTAGATTATTTTAAAAATCTAACTATTGTTCTCGTCCTCATGGTCGATTTTACGAAGAATTTCGTCATAAACTATCATAATTAGTTGAGTAGAGTTCAAAAATACCATTCGTTGAAAAATTTATGAATGTATGTATATATATATATATATATAAATTGTTAGCTCACTATGGTACTAATCTTTTTTATTCTAAAATGTTAAAATTCATGTATCTCATGAACAGTGGATTTTAGCAATATAAGTGTCATAAGCAATTATGTAGACTATAAAATTTTCTAAAAGATTGGTCCTATGGATATTCATTGTGAGATGAACCATTTCTTCACTACTAACAAAAATAAATAAAAAAAGTGAAAATTTGTCTTTCGGAGCTGATAAAATCAACGTGGATCGAGTTAGACCAAAATCGTCGTATACACTTTTAAAAAGTACACTTTAAAAAAAAAAGTGTTCGTTTTAAATGGAGCACCCTAATATATATATATATATATATATATATGGTGACACGCTTAAATATCCGCAAACAAAATAATCACACGACAAAATTACAACATGACAAAATATCCGCGGACAAAAAATCTGTAGACAAAATGTTCCTAAAAAAATTCAATGATAATAAGACTTATTATTATAATCATATGTAATTTTGTATTAAGTATTTGATAAATTAAATGATAAATGTTTCAAAAAATATGATTTTAATAACTTTCTTTTACTGTTAATTTAAGTATGAAAAGTTTGATGTGATGAATTCATCCCTTTGTTACGTCAGTCTCCAAGATATTCTGTCCGTAGATATTTTATTGCACATACAAAAAATTCTTGGAAAAAGGGCGCTATCTTTCACATCATTTTATGAGTGGGTATATTTTTATAATTGCACATACACAAAATTCGTCAAAAAAGAGCGCTATAATTCACACTTTTTTATGTATGTATCAATCATATATATTTTCGCATTAAAATATTTGATGAATTGAAGATAAATGTAAATAAAATATCATTTTAATAACTTTCATCTACTGTTATTTTTTCTATGAAAATTTTGATTTTATGAATTCATATCTTTAATATGTTTATTTTGAGGATATTCTGTCTGTAGATATTATTTCTGCGGATATTTTGTCGTGTGATTATTATGTCTATGGATATTTTGTTGCGGATGTTATGTCGCGGATATTTTGTCCGCGGATATGTTGTTACGCAACCATGTATATGTATGTTTGCGTAACAACCATGTTGCATATACATATATGCATACATGCATATACACGTGTTGCATATCCATACATGCATACATGCACATACACGTGAACATACACATGTATTACAATAACAAAAAAAAAAATTATGAATGAATATATAATAATTTTGTATAATCATAAATAATGGTTATATATGAAGAATAATATATATGATAATTATATATAAATGTATAATAATTTGGTTAAGGATAATGTATAATAATTTTTCGGGAGTCAGTCAGTTATGCTTCCACACTCTGGGTCTGCCGGTGAGTAACGGGAAAACTCGTCGGCAGGGCAACTCCTTTTTTAACAGGTCTGGAAGGGGTTGAGATCGTAACAATAGGGTTTAACACAACGCGAATATGCACAAAAGAGCGAGGTATCAGCTTGCGGTCAGCGGAGTTGGGCTTAGGTCACGTTACATTAATTAATTTTACTTCCGGCTATCCTGAGCTGTGCTCTGTTTGTGATTCGGCTTGAATAATATGAGTGCCTCACAAATTGGAAAGTAGAAAATTCATCAGGGAATAAACAAACGAAAATTAGCTTGTTGGGAACCTAAAAGAAAACAAGCGGAGGAAACCGCTTACATAGGGTATGGGGAGAAGTTGCGTCCCACCACTTCTACAAGCAACCATGTTGACAAAAACTGGGAGTCTGGTAACACGAGGAGTTACTTTTCAAGCCTACAACAGCCAGAGTCTCTTCATTTCCTGAGGCCGTACTAGTGTTTGGCCCAAAAGAGGTAGGGCTCGTGGTGAATGAGGTTAGATACCACGGGCAATGAGGATTCTCGATTTTTCTACCGGTTAATGTTTAAATTAGTTGTCAGTTGATTGCATTTTTTGACTAAGAGTGTCTTCTGGGTAGAAAGATGGAGATGACCTCGCAGCGAGTAGATGCCCAAAAGGGTGAGGAAACGCCCTCCGGTTGGCTGAGGTGGACTTAGATCCCGTTACATTAATTAATTATTCGACACTTCCGGCTTTTTCGATATGTATTCTCTGATAACATGGAGAAATTTAATTGGAAAGTCATGCTGCACCCATAGGACTGGAAATTTTGGCGTACCCCATAGTATTCAGGTGGTTAGCCGGTGATCTACGAGATTACTACCGTCACCTATGGACAAGCGCATGCTGCATTCTTGTCCATACGGCAACTTCCAGCAACAATCACAGATGAAGGAAATAATTTTCCACTGACAGTACCAGACTTGAAGAGAGGTTGCTGCGTGGATGACATCATCGGCGGAGCTGACGCCTTTGAAGAAGTGAGGTCACAAATCACTCAAATAATCGGACTCTTTATGACAGACGGCTTTCCTATTTAAAATGAAACAGCAATCATTCTGGCGTATTCAGTAAGGTGCCAGAGGATAGAATGCTCAGAGTGCTGTTAAAAGCCCTCGACAGAGACACAGTGACTCATGCTCTAGGCCTGGAATGACAACCTGATGCTGACAGCTTTCACCTCACCATCATGCTCAGCGCTACACTGACTATCACGAAGCGCAAAGTGGTTTCAACTATTGATCAGATCTTCGATCGCTAGAGGTCCATATTTGCAGTCATCATAGACGCCAAGGTGTTCACACAGAACTTGTGGGTCACGAGTCTCACGTGGGATAAGGAGATATCTTAGGAGTCGTTCAGCAAATAAATCAGCTATGTAAAGCAGCTCAAGGATCTTGAAAAGCTGTCAATACCTCGCTAGACCAGCCTAACTTCAACATCATCAACAGACCTCCATGGTTTCTGTGATGCCTCAAAAAAGGTCATGGCTGCTGTGGTCTACATACGCGTCAGCAATCAACATGGCATTAGCTCCAGTCTTATATGTGCCAAGACCAAAGTGGCATCACTCAAGGCGCTGACCAGCTCACGTCTCGAACACTGTGGAGCAGTGTTGGTGGTGAAACCACTCAAGCATGTCATAAGCTCCATGAGCTGGGGAGACTTATGAGTCTACTTCTGGACTGATTCAGCGATGAACCACACTGGAGTCAACGCTCACCCATATCGATGGAAAGAATTTGTACACAATCGACTGCTTCTTCCAGAAGTACGTACCGCAGGTCCCATGGTGATTTCTCTCAGAAAGACAAATCCTGCTGATTGCACGAGTCATAGATTAACACCTGATTAGCTATGATCTCAGCCGATCTGGTCAAACAGACTGACTTGGCTGAAAAGCTAGCTAAGCTTTAGCTACAAGAGACTCATGCACACTCAGAATATCTACTTCTTCTTAGAAATCAAGATGCTGAAGAATGGGCGGCAAATACTGAGGACTAGTCCGTTGATACGACCGACAACAACTGTTGATACTCTGGGCGTCCTGCAGTTAGAAGGGTGACTGCAAAATTGACACTTCAGTCCGAATGCCAAGCCTCGTACAGCAGGGAACTGTTCCTCTGGACTTTATCCTAACCAACCACCACGTGATCTCCTGAAGAATGTACGTGTCAAAAACTTACTATGTAATTAACGCAGTCACCCTCACCCTCTGCGCGATTAAAACTTATTAATCCAAATTCAGGTGGTTCCCTGAACCTTCTAAGTGATTCAAACTTATTTAACAATCTTTACGTATCTTTACTGGTCACAGTACTCGAAACCATGCCATCAACGTTGTCAAACCATCGATAAACGGAGAGAAGAATCACCAGAGCTCAAATCAGGGCATATAATCCTAGTTGTTGACGGACGTTATCCAGCTGCCAAGTGACCATTGGGCCGCGTCATCGAGGTTCATCCTGGAATGGATGGATACGCCAGGGTTGTCACCGTCTGAACCTAAACCACCACTATGATGAGGCTGGTAGCTAAGGTCTATCCGCAGCCAATCAACTCTTCCTTCAAGCCGAATACTCGGGAGCCTATTTTTATTGTTTGTAGCCAGATCGACCATTATCAGATTTTTTACGGCTTCTTTTTCTATCCTGATTGCATATAATTGAGAATAATTGAAAGTTAGTTGCCAAGACGGGAACACGCGTTTCTGTATTTCCCTAATTCTAGCGACTTTTTATTCTTTACTGGGTTATGTTGTATTTGTTAAATATAATATTACTTAAAACAATAAGTTGGTTAAATGAATTTATTTCATTCAATATACCCTTAACTGCTAAATTGGTGATCTCAACGTAATCTTGTTTGTAGAGAAGTGTCAAACACATGTGTTACACAGCTTATAAGAAATCTCACCAGTTCTTGCATCGTTTTGCCGCAAATATTTTGTCACGTTGCCGATAACTCGGTGCGACCGCAAATTTTACTCACAGTTATTGTTGTGTAAATTTATTTTAAGTTAATCAGTGCACTGAGTTCGTTATCATTGTGCAGTTGTCATCTTTTATCATCGCTGGTACAATGCTGGGCATCGTATAGATGTTATGTCACATCAGTATCGGTTCAAAGGACAGTTAGTGCGAATCGAAAAGAGATAAAAGTTTTTGCGCAAGGTAAATCAAATTGCCAATTCTCGAAATAGTTTCGAAGATTAAGCCAGAGAGTGAGCCGAATATTTTTAAGCGGCGGGTCATCACTGGATTCTGTTACATTTTGGCTTATCTAATTATTAGGCAGAATGCTTTTAAATTGACCAGGTTGACGTCGTTAGGGTGTCGATAGACCCCAGTTGCGTCAGCTGTTAGCCATCCTTTATTTTATGCAAAAAAAAGTTTATTCACTTACCATAGTTGAGATTGTGGGCCCTATAAGTCAGCCCAAATAATCCCTTGATGCTTCCTCTGAGAGGGACCAAGATGAGCTTTAAAAGCACAGTTCCTTCGCAAGGGAAAGTAATTCTAATTAGTTGATTAATAACCAGAGCTCGAAGGCTCAACAACACACGAGCTCGATGGCTCAGCATTACATGATCTCGATACCTTCAACAATACACGAGCTCAAAAGCTCAACAACACATGAGCTCGAAGGCTCATCAACAACTTCCTCAAATTTAATTCTTGGACGACCTTTGGTGAGGTTCGCGATGGCACCTTGAATCCCGCGACCAAGCTGTACCGTACATCTTGACCTCTTGCTTCATCGACCACGAAGCATAAAGGGTGATATGATAGGTAGTGAAGGAGCCCGAACTGCTGGTTAGCGCTCTGAGCAAAGGAAGGGTGGAACAGCTACTAAGCGCTCGCCCCTTTAAGGTTCTTTATACAAAAGATTTGTATTCAGGTTAAATTATAGGTTTTATTCCTCTAAGCCTGGAGACAGAAGAATCAGTTAGTTAATTAGTACAGAGTTCCGTGCTCTTTTAGATCTCGCGATCAACTGACTGATCCTGCTGCTTTTCGACGAAGTACTTTTATCGAAGTGTTAACGTTGCATCTCAGGTTTTCTATGAGAGAATCGTCGTGGCCCAGGTCTCATGCGTCGTTATCTGTTTAGACTATCCGCGAGCCACGACGACTCTCTTATCACAAGAGATTTCCGTTACATTGTTGGCGGTGGAAAGATATAATTTCGCCAACAAAGTAACGATTTATTAATTTATTATTTATTTATGGTTCTAAGAAGTGTCGAACCGTTTATTCGCCCACCGTGGCGAATAAATAATTCGATACTTCAAAAAAAAAATTTCCTAAAATTTTTATTTATATTTAATTAGAGCCAGAACATAACAATTCATAGGAAAATTCAATTAAAATCCCTGTATGTGTACATGTTATTCTTATTTAAAATATAATTTTTGTATTTTATAATTTGACATGTACGCATCTGACGCAGAGGAAATTACTGCGTTGCTTAAACATCTTGCACTATTGACTGCCGAGTATGATGAAATGCAAACTCAGGAACAAGTTCCGAAGACGTGCACTTGTACGAATGTATCCATATGCCTATAAAAGACGTGAAGTCCTAGTAAAATTGTCTCACACCAAGTGCAAGAAAAGACCATGTGAAACTGATACTTAGGTATGACTTACGATCGTGAAGACCGCACCTGGAAATCGAAATCACAGCAGAGTTTGTAGATCACGAGATTTTACTAGACTGAGAGTGCGGTAAGATAGAAATAAATAACTCTTAGGAATTCACGACTGTGACGGAAGTCGTAGACAAGATTTTGCTAGTATGAGAGTATGCTAGGAAAAAACATACAGGCATTATCTTCCTAATCTCTCGTCGGGATAGTGAGAAGTTAGAATGTGATGATAATACCAGCAGTGAGTCTACTGCTGGACTAGCAATAAATGTAATTTTGAGTATAGCTAGAGATGGAATAATCAATAAGTTGTACGTACCAACACACTTATTATTATACATAATAAGCAAACACTTCGACTGCAAATTGTGCTGTAGGAAATCCTGCTATCGAGTTCGTGGCTGTTGACTGCTGCGTACTGAAGTACGTGATGTTGACTAATAACTGCGATGAGTTAATGATGATAGAAAATCTGAATTTATAAAATTCCAATGAGAATCCGGAAAGAACATTGTGACTGAAGCACTGAGCTTCTGTTGGTCATAAGTTATCACTGATAACACAAGAATATAGTGAATAAGATAACTGTTCAAATTTGAATACAGAAAGATATCTGGAAAACAAGAACTGCTCAGGACTCAGGACTCAGTGGTTTGGAAAGTATGTAGAAAATAAGTTGACGATACGCGAGTACTTTTCGGTTGAAAAAATCCACGATATTCCAGTGCGGAAAACAACGATGTATATGATGGGTGGGCTGACGCCTATCTGCCTAGTAATAAATAATAAATAATTAACAGATTATCTTAGTTCAAAGAGCAATATATTTAGATTGCATTTTCGTTAGACTGCACATTAATGTCATATTACATTAGTCAACATACATACTCAACAGGTTATCACGGGCTTCGAGGGCGGCGGGAGAGATGCGCGTCAACAAGCGCGTTCAGGGAGTTGATGGGGATCTGGCACGTCTCAGACCTGACATTGTTGTTAGGAATGAACGTGCCAAGTCGGTGCTCATTGTCGATGTCACTGTGGCTTTCGAGAACCAGTGCGTTGCTTTTGATGATGCGCGTCAATCTAAGATTGATGCGTATTATGAGCTCGCAACTGCATTGAAGGCACAGGGGTATCAGGTGCGTACTGATGCGATCGTTGTCGGCTCCCTAGGTGGATGGGACCCTAACAATGAGTCGGTTCTGAGGGCGCTTAGTATCTCACCATACTATGCTCGTCTGATGAGACGTCTCATTGTGTCGGAGACCATTCGCTGGGCGCGAGATATATATGTGGAGCACGTGTCTGGTAAAAGACAGTATGTTGGTACCGTTGCGCCAAATGAGGATGCTTCGTGCGTCCGCCCTGACACGGACCTGACCCTTGGACCACTGTCGTCTTTTCTAACGCCTCCACCACTGCGATCGCCGCCACTGCAAAACTAATCATTTCTTTTCTAGTCACTCGTGCGCTAGCTACTGCTCCTGACGTTTGCTGTCATTGTCGACTTTGCTACGCGCTATACACTATTGATATGTACATATATTTATTTATTTATTCATACATGCATACACACACTTATTATTATTTACACTTATATATTATTTATTTATGTATAAATATTAAGGTCTGAGATCAAACCCTCTCAGAACCTACAAAATATTTATTTATTCATCTATTTATTCGTGTGTATGTATATTGTTGTCTATTGACAAACTTTGATATTATCTTATGACTAAACTCACCCCTTTCACCGCATGCAATGCTGGACCATTGTCATGCGGGGATAGGGGTGATGTAAATATTATATTCTTTTTTGACTGTACCTTATGTAAACATTTGCTTTGATTAATACCATGTGATTGAATCGCTGCGGGTATTATTATTATATGACATTGAAAATTATTATTATTGACTGCTTTATGCTAACGTTATTTATATATTTATTGTGACTCCCGCCACAAGAATTATTATGTATTGTTTCTTTTTTAAGTGTTTTCTAGTAATTATTATTTATAAACCTAGAATTAAGAAAAACACTTGCTGTATTACCCGGTGGGGACTTGTCCTCACCGGGCAGTTCAATTGATAAATAAAGTATTAAGTTTTTAACTTTTATACATGTTAACAGTGCAACGAGCAGACGGTTTTCGTGGTCAGCGGTATTGAACTGTGGGATAAAACGTGTTTCCCCTTGAGGACTGCGGAGTAATATTTTATCTTGCAGAAGATGTAAATGAGAGAAGAAGTAGTTATTATTAATCACCTGATTCGAAAAGTTGTCTGCTCACGCATCAATGTTGTGCCGCTTATTTGCAACTTTTCTTACCAGTCACGATAAGAATATCTTAATGCTTCAACTGTTTTATAATAATATTGCATTTTTATCCATATGTTTTATGCTATCCTAGATCTTTAAAAAAAAAACTTTACTGGGTACACTTGAATTTTGAGGACGCGCACTGAAAAAATATGCATATAATTCACGTAGCTATTCCTTTACTGAGTGACCAACGCCCTTTATAACATCCTTATGAAATTCTAAAGATGCTAAGCTAGGCACGGTAAGATCGGTTACGCAGTAACTCCATTGATGTGTAATGTCACACGTAACAACATAATGTTAAAACATATCTATAGGTAAATGAAAAGTTTGAATAAAAAAAAAAAAAATACGCTAGGAGACAGTTGAGACGTTCCAAATGTGGCTATCCCATTCGAGCACTGCATGATACCCACGGTTCATGGCACCAACGGATCTTGCAAAACGTGAAAAAAGGCTCTCTGGTTGCTCGGCTCGAAGGACGAGTTATTAAAATTACTGAGTATTGGTAGAATTTGCCAAAAAATTCAAAATATTTTAAGTACCTAAGCAGCACATTATTGAAGTATAGGTACATAATCTACTTTTATTCAAATATCCTATAAGGAAAAAGATTACGTTAGTTTCAGATTTATCTAACACTGAGCTACATAGATTGAAATAATTCTGGCCCATCAATCCAACTTAGAGACAGTAAAAAGTAGATGCATAGATTCTCATGCGTCGGCAAAACAGACTCAGACTTATATGTACACAACCACTACTGCTATACACAGACAAAAACATACATTCACACCACCACGTCTGCTCCTGACACAAGAAGACTCGCACGTACGCACACCCCCTCTCCACTTACACACACTACCGCCATCTCTGTCCGCTTCTACACAAATACACCCACAGATACAGCTTTTCTTATTTTGAATTGTTCAGTTTCAACGGCAAACTACACAAGTCATTGGATTATCGTTTACCTGCTTCCAAAGCACATAAAATGCCCATACTTATATAGCGATGACATTAGTCTTTTCCAATACACGTACTGATTAGATCAGTATGGCAATCTTTAATCTTTTTGAGCTTACGCAATCATCATTAAAAACAAAAATTGGTGTAGAATAATCGTTCGATTGACTCATACGTTGAGCACATAAATAGTACATAATTTCAGTCTAGGCACATATTCCATTTTCTTTCGAATATCCTGTGAGGAAGGAACTAGCAGCGGCAGTTATATATTTATCTAATACTAAGCTACATCGATAAAAATAATAAGAGCCCAACAATTTAAATTCACGACAGAAGAAATTTATACATAGTTTGTGATAAGTAGGCAATACAGACGCAGACACATATATACTAGGGTAATTCAAAAAAAGCGAATATTTTTTTTTTAACTTCCGACATTGAAAAGTTGGTTCTCTGGCATCTCTAGAAAATACTCACCAAATTGAGCTCTTAATATCAATGAGAAGATCCTCCTCATTACAGTTCTCCATTTTTTCTTTAGTACCTTATAAAAAACATCATAGCGCATTATGAATAATTTTTTTTATTAAATCTTCATACATATTTTTATGAAAAATTGGATGATCTACAAAAAAGATCTGATATGTGTAAGCGATTACTTTCACCATTTCAAAGATATCCGAGATCAAAGTTTAAAGAAACTGTCAAAAAAATTTTTTTTTTTTTATTTTCTACCTCATTGAAAAATAACTATTGTCAGATGAGCATGACTTAGTTTTGTAGAAAATTTAACGCTCTACAAAAAAGGTCTGATGTACTTAATTGATTACTCCAACCGTTCAAAAGATATTCGTATTCAAACCCCAATACTTTCTGATTTCAATCATTTTTTAATAACTGTTTCAACTTTATCCATTAAATTTATGGATTCTAGAATTATTCATAAGAATTTTAGCTTATTATAATAGAGTTAAGCTATTTACTTCATATTTAACTTTTTTTCAAGTATATAATATTTTCTAATCAACTTTCATTGAATATTTTTTTTTTATTTATTTTTCCTTCAAAATCACGACTTACTATTTTTAACTGGTTCTTAAAAATTTAATCCTAAATTTTTTCCCTATAAAATTAATAATTGAATATACTTAATAAATATATTTAATTATTTATTTAAATATATTTAATGAACATATTCAATTATTAATTTTATGGGGAAAAAATTTAGGGTTAAATTTTTAAGAACCAGTTAAAAATAGTAAGTCATGATTTTAAAGGAAAAATAAATAAAAAAAAAAATATTCAATGAAAGTTGATTAGAAAATATTATATACTTGGAAAAAAGTTAAATATGAAGTAAATAGCTTAACTCTATTATAATAAGCTAAAATTCTTATAAATAATTCTCGAATCCATAAATTTAATGGATAAAGTTGAAACAGTTATTAAAAAATTATTGAAATCAGAAAGTATTGGGGTTTGAATACGAATATCTTTTGAACGGTTGGAGTAATCAATTAAAAACATCAGACCTTTTTTGTAGAGCGTTAAATTTTCTAAAAAACTAAGTCATGCTCATTTGACAATAATGATTTTTCAATAAGGTAGAAAATAAAAAAAAAAAATTTTTTTTTGATAATTTCTTTAAACTTTGATCTCGGATATCTTTGAAATGGTGAAAGCAATCGCTTACACATATCAGATCTTTTTTGTAGATCATCTAATTTTCTTCAAAAATATGTATGAAGATTTAGTTAAAAATTTTATTCATAATGAGATATGATGTTTTTTATAAGGTACTAAAGAAAAAATGGAAAACTGTGATGAGAAGGATCTTCCTGTTAAAATTAAGAGCTCAAACTTGGTGAGTATCTTCTAGAGGTGCCAGAGAACCAACTTTTCAATGTCGGAAGTTAAAAAAAAAATATTCGCTTTTTTTGAATCACCCTAATATAGACACTACCATCACAACTATAAACAGACACAGAAATACGTATATACTTACACACACAAACAGACATACACATACACTTCCACCATCGTTTTCCTCTTTTACCGATGCACACCCGTAGACACAGTTTTTTGTATTTTTAATTTTTTGTTTTAAGTAGTAAAATTTATAAGTCGTTTGATTATGACTTACATGCTTTGAAAGCACATAAAACGTCTATAATTTTATAGCAATGATATGAGTTTTTTCCAATGGAAATTCTGATTAGACCAGTATGGCTATGTTGAATTTATTTCAGTTAACACAATCATCTTAAAAAAAAAAAAAAAAGAATAGGGTGGAATAATTATTTTATCTACTCATACTCGGAGCCCATAAACAGCACATAATTTCAGTCTAGGCAAATAGTTTATTTTTATATCAATGTCTAGCAATGCGGAAATGGCTGTTCCTAAGCGGAAATGGCTGGCATAACTTAAAAAAATAAAAAAAAAAAAATTGAGCCCAAAAATCAAAATTCGTGGCAACGTGAAGCACATAAAAAGCAATTAATTCTATGTAATTTTCATTAGGGTATACCCACCTGGCTGTGCCAGCTATATAGAGGTGACTTATAAAGTCATCGAGATAAATGAATAATTCTGTACCCTTTAAACCACTCAATGTGGAATCTATCATCCGTTGAAAAATTGCTGGAGCACACTCAAGCCTAAAAGGCATGCAGCAGTATTCTGAATGACCGTCAGGGGTGGATAATTAATTAATGTAACGGAACGGCATGACCGTCTACCTCCGTTTGACGAGAGGCTGATACCACCTCCTTTTGGGCATACTCGCGCTGCGTAATCGCCTATCTTCCACCATAATATTATAAAAGCGAAATATGAGCATAAGCTCACATTAGCGTACCCATTAGGCATGCAGTGCATGTGGGTGCCTCACGCACAGCCACCACGAATCCTACCGCAAATCGACCCACGCTCCTCCCATCTCAGGGAATAGAGAGACTGGTCGAAGCGGGGCTTGGAATGGGTCTCCCATGGTACCAATTTCCTGTATTGGTCAACAGAATGCTTATGGTTAGTGGTGGGCACAATTTCTTCCCACAGACCCATACGGGCAACCACCACTTGTATAATCACTAAGGATTGAAGACAAGTCATTATAAGCATTTGCCCTCATTTGTCACCTAGTGTTCACTAATTTTCGAGCTTCATGAGGCCGCTATTATGTTTTGAGACCCAAGATGTCGTTGGATCGCCCACTCGGGAGTCAGGGGTGGATAACGCCGTTTTTTCAGAATCTTTGGGGTCCGTTGGTACTTGATAGAACCCACTGGCAAGGTAAAATACACTGAAGTATTTGGTTCCGCCGAGTTGATCTAAAATATCGATTATAAGTGGAAGGGGGTAAGCGTCCCCAATGGTTATCTTATTCAGATTTCGAAAATCGATAACCATTCTCTACTTTTTGTTACCTTGAGCTTCAGATGTCTTAGGAACAATCTACAAAGAATCATACAGAGATTTTGATTTGCGAATAATTCCTCGTTTAAGTAGATTATCCACTTGTTCCTCAATTTCGTCGCGGTGTTCTTAAGGAAACCGATATTGCTTGATTCGGACCGGTTTGTCTCTCGTGGTTTCGATTTTGCAGGTGAACTTTTTAGAACGCCCCAGACGACCACCCGGGAGGTGAAATATATCGTGATTTTTCTGAATACGTCTGAGAATTGGCTTCTTTTCAGTGCGACTAAGATGATTGGTAGGAATTTTGTCAAAGATTGCTTGGATACGATCTCGCTTAGAGAGTAAATGCATTCCAGATGGAGTTTCCGCTATGTCGGAAAATTTGTCAGGTGGATCAAGATGATCAAATTCGAATTTCTCAAGCATTTGAAATTCGATTTCGATTTCTGCTGGATCTGATGTGGTATTGATGACCATACACATCGCTTGATCGTCATCAACTGAGACAACGGCTTCGCCCATCAAGAGTCCCTCTTTAAGAGGAATCTTACGGAGGTAGCCCTGTTTGATCTCAGGATTTACAACAGGTACCGACACGGACATTCACATACGGGATGAAATTACGTATGAATGGGATGGTTTTATTCCGAGAATAAAAGGTAGGGGTCGGTAAGGTCGAGAGGATAAATTCAGAGATTGGTGATAGTATAAAATTTCTGCTTGTTTATTTTTCAAGAAATTGTTGCCCAAAATTCCGACACTATAAAAGGGTAAATTCCGATCACAAACATGAAATCGGATTTTTGAACCCAAAACCATTAATTCCACAGTACCAATTGTTTTCATGGACTGCTCATTCAGACCACGGAGTAGCATCGTGTCACCACGGTCTACTCTCATTTCCGGTTTAAGGGCGGAAGAACTTATCAAACAAACATCTCCCCCCCCCCTGTATCTATGGGAAAGCATTGTAATTCTCCATGAAGCGAATTACATGAGTCGAAAATTTTAGGTCCTGTTCCTAGGGACAGGATATATCCTACATCAAGGTCGAGATCCATCGTAAAAGGGATAGGACGAGTAGGTCAATTTTTAATGACCAGTGTATTCCAATAAAAGGAAATGCCAGCTCGTTCTTTGATTAAAAATTCATTTCCAAGGATGCCCAGATAACCACCTGGTGACCTAGGTACAACCTGGAAACAAACATCTACATCAAAGATCTTGAGAGTCACAGTTCTAATTATTGGCATACTGCTAGTCGCTATGCCGCCCACCACACCGCCATTTTCAGGGTAAAAGGTGGTATCATCCCCCAGTGCATTCATGCAAATGAGATTCAGGTCAGAACCTGTATCCAACAAAACTTTGCAATCGCCCTGGAAGAGGTCTGGAGATGTTATCCAGACTCGTGGACCTTTACCGATGACTAGTGTGAGGGTTTTGAGCGTTGAAGGATTCTGAATTCCATCACCATTTGAGTTTTCTGATGAAGATTCGTGGGTCGGCGAGACTCTCGCGGCATACTCGCAGTCACCTCGGTCTGTCGAGCGCCCGTTGAGTTTAAATGTTCGTCATTGTTTTTCGAAGAGCCAGATTTACTTACCTCACGATGAGGGCAGAAGGGATATGTACAACAGGGAGCCTCTAGTTTCAGATGTTCGAGTTCTTCTGTGTCAATGTCTGCAGAGTCGAAAGTCACAACCTTTTTCTTCGTTGGAGAAAGTTTTTCTGTTCGTGGGTGTAATGAACTTTTCTTAAACGTTCGTGACGTCGAGTCGTCGTCGTAGGTCCGTCCACGTCCCTCTATACTTGAGGTGTAAGTGTACGTTTGGTAGTCAGCTGCCGCTGAACTATCGTCAGAGTCCACACTGTCTTCGCTGTCTGTAGCATATTTACTCGATCTGTAATGCTTTTTTAGAGTAAGAAAACGTTCGTCCTCTGGTTTCTCGACGGTCGTCGTAATCGTCATAATCTTCGCGAGGTCTCTGATAATCGCCTTTTGAGTAACGTCTGTTATAGTCTCGATCGTACCCTCTGTCTTCACGAGGCTGACGCTAATAGTCGTTGGATTCGTGTTTCCGCCTTGGTCGTATGCATTCGCGAGATCGTTCTTCTTTTACTGCTTTATAAAGAATTTCGAGCGTTTTTGGATCTTTTAAACTCGTGAGACATTTTTGAAGGTCGGGCAAAGCGGAATAAAGCATATCGAATACAACCCTCTTTTATTGCGACATGATGGCTTCCCGATTTTCCTTTGGCAACGCAGCTTCCAGGCCTCTGATCATTTTGCGTAACCTGAAAAAGAAATCTTCAATAGTTTCACCCTCTCTCGCGCTAGCTGAAGCTAAACGTTTGTGCCAGACAAGAGCTGGATCGCTGTCTCGATACCTTTCTCCCAGCACTCCAAAAAGTTCTTCTACACTGTGAATCAGAGTATATTCAATTAGATCTCTAGCACGACCGGAGATTCTTTTTACGATCCTTGCAACGAACATGTCCTGATGCTCCGGGATGATGCAAGGCAACCAACTCCGTCCGATTGCCTCAAATTCTTTGAAATCTTGTTCACAATTTGGAACTGCACCGTTGAATTCAGGAAGCTCTCGATAGAGCTCTTTAACCATATCATACTGAGTAGATGAAGTGTTTGCATCGTGCAAAGCGGCATTTAGCCGGATAACGGGTCTTTCCTCGTTATTGACCATTTTGACCCTTAGACCACCGGCTGGATGAGGTGTTAAATTTCTTCGTCACCTGTTTCGGTTGGTAAAATAGTGGTGACTACACCCTAGGGTGAAGCGTAAGACAAGGATATCAAACGTCTTGAACTTAGAGCAAAATTGCTGACTTGGTCAGAAAGAGAAAGAAAGAGTTCATTTTCAACAGCTCAAAGCTGCAACAGAGAAGTCGATGTGCGACTTTTTGCTGACTTCACGATTTAGTCGCGATGTCGCGAACGGTGAACTCAGGCGTTTCGCAACTTGAATTCAAGGGGCGAAAAAATGCTGAGTTTGCAATACGCGAAATTGCTACCTGTTGAGGTGTGGCAAGTCCACGACGGCAGGGTGTGGCAATTTTAAGAAAATGCCACGAAACTCAAAATTCTAAGATGTAAAAATTTCGAGAAAAATAACCACAAAAATCTACCTTTTCTCAAAAACGGTAGAAAAATTATGACTGTGGCTCAACAAGAAAGATTTTTACTTTCGTAAATCCCACCGCTGCCACCAGTTTTCTTCATGTTATTTCCACCGCTTAAATTTAGATCAATTATCCGGGATTTCTCCGTTTAGTAGCGATAGAAAAATTTAGACGAGCGATTTGGAGGTTGTGGACAACATTAAAGAATATTATAGATCTTCTTATAGACCTTTCAACGTCTGGGCCGGAATCCTGCAATAAGAGTGCACAAAATTTCGACGTTCGAATATTCCCAGACCGTAAGTTATATGAACCGACGAGCCTAGAGCTATGGGTGCTCAGGCTTTTTATAAACTTTGATTTGGTGATTGATGGGGAATTTTTGATTATTGTCATTGGTGGAAAGTAACAACAGTTTATTAATTGTTCGCTCAACTTATTGCAGTTATCCTCCCACTATTCTTTGTCACATAAAAAGGTGGAAAAAGCTGACGCTGCGTTTTCGCGCGCTTTTAAAAAGAGGGGCTCTGTGATAATTATTCTTAATAATTATTAGAATAAAAAAAAATTTATTTGGACATAACAGATAAAAATAAATTTATGACGGGTTTGGAATATAAATTTGTTAATAATGTCATTAGTAGTAAGCAAACTAAACTACTTCGAGATATTTGAGAGCGTTTGCAGGTAATTTATTTATTTCCGGGTCAAAAATTAAACTTGAATAAAACAAACTCGACTTGTTTTTTACGGAGATATGAAATACATTGAGTTTTTGCCTTAGTTAAGGCCTTACTGACTTACTTAGTTACGATTTAAGACGAAACAGCTAAAATTAAGTCGAAATTGATTATTTATGGTTTAGATTTATCCAACTTAAATGTTAAGACAAAAAAGTAAAAACTACGGTGAAATAATTTATATATATTTAGGCAAAAGTAAGGCAAATAAATAACTTTTTTTCGACATGGTTCAGCAAGTCAAAAGTAAGGTGAATCACTATCATGCTCGAATTAACGACAAATAGGTTCAAACTAAGATCAAAAAATACAAATAAGTTGAAGCTAAGATGAAAAAAGTTCAAGAAGCTAAAGAAAATGTAATTTAAGACGAAAAAGTTAAGATCTTATCGAAAAATAAGGTGAAACAAGCCTGAACCAAGTTTTGTTTTTGACCCGGGCTTAAAGATGCTTTTTGATATACTTAGTAATAAAGATAAAAGGTAGCTTTATCCAAAAGTAAGTATTTTTTATTCTTATACTAATCTTTAATGTAGTATTTCAGCAACAATATGTTAGAATTGATTATAAGGAGCAGCTTGAGTGTTCATATATATTTTTAGGTGGGACTCCAACCGAAGAAATAAAATTTAAAGATCCAGGTGCAAACCATCATGCACGTTGGTTTGCTAAAGCTTTGTATTTTTTGAAAATGTTTATATTCCAATCTCAATTTCACATGATATCAGCAGAATTTAATGGATTTCGACATAATTGTTTGTTTGTGGTTCAAAAGTTAATATCATACAAAAATGTACATAAAAAGATTTTGAACGATGCAAGCCTTTAATTTTCGAACCATTTGTAGTATTTATCAGAGGATCTTGCTGCTTAAGCTCTCTTTGATGACAATGTATCGAATGAAGATAAGAAAAAAATGGCTCTTGCTATTCTAAACAAAGAAAACTCTTCTAAAAATGCAAGAAGATTCATAACAAAAAATCTCAATAACCTTTCAACAAAAACTATTAGTGACTTCGTTGGTAAAAATTCTGTAGTATTCTATAAAAAATTTGAGTTATCTTATGATTTCTTTGGCAAGTATAAAAAAGTTCGGAAATTAGATAAAAACTACATAAACTGCAGAAAGGTATTAAATGGACTGAATGTGATTAATGATGTTGCTTGAAGAGGAGTAGCAATGATTCAGGAATATAATAATTGCTTACCAAAAAATGAAGATCAGGAACAATATTTGTTACGTGTTGTTGAAAACCATAGGCGAAAAATTGCCAGTTGCACACAAAGTATTTTTTCTGCAGCTTATACAGTGTATGACAGAGAGATTATTCTGGGCAAGTTTGGTCGCTCCTAGTATTATAGTCGAAAAATAGGGCGTTACTGGAAGATGGACTTGGCCTTCCAGAACCGGATGTTGTGTAATTTTATTTAAACTAATTTATTTAATTTAATTCCTCAGGGTCGTTCGCAATATTTTGTGAGAAAGGAGAGGAATCGTAAAATAGGCTGAAATAATGTTGAAAAAATTTTAGTTTTAAATTTTATCTAACTCAAGCACCTTGCTTTTATTTTGTTTGACAATTATTATTGTACTTATACAACTATATTCTTATGGCAACTAATACTCTTATGACAAACTAAATATTCTTATGACAAACTAGAGGAATTCCCTGAACATTTCCTTATGACAAACTAATTCGTTCCCTGAACATAACTTATGACAAACTAATGCGTTTTTATTGAGATATGTCTCTTGTCTTTCACTTTCCTTCCGCATCACACTTTTAATCTTATGACGGAGTTGATCGAATCGCTGTACAGGATTTTTCCATTAATCATTGTCGAAATCCAGGTCATCTGATTCAGTGTCAGTAATCTTGCCAGATAGTCGTGGTTCTTGTCCGTGAACTAGAAAGTATGGTGACAGTTTTAGGGCAGCATGATAAGAACCGTTACATGCAAATTGGAAATCACCCAGATGTTCATCCCATTCAGTCTGATCTTTATCGATGTACGCTCGGAGTATTGGCTTCAAGGTTCTGTTGATACGCTCAACTGGATTGGCCTGCGAATGGGCGACTGCTAACGGAGTGAACTTAACTCCAGTACTCTCCAAAAATTCCTTGAGGGTTTCGTTGACAAACTCTCGACCATTGTCAGTTACCAAGAATAATGGATATCCTCTTAAAGAAAATGTACGTCTAAGTGAATCGACCACCGCGGCCCCAGTATGACGACGAAGTGGGTACAGCTCGATAAACCTCGTGTAAAGATCTTGTATCACTAACACATATTGATGACCCTTTTTAGACCTCGTAAATGGGCCTGTAGTGTCAGCAGTGACTACTGCCCACGACTGAGTAGGTTGTCTAGTTTGCATAGGCGCCTTGGATGATGTTTGCTTGTGCTTTATCTTCTTATAGGTTTCACAGCCTTCTACGTAGTTATCAACATCTTTGAACATTCCAAGCCAATAGTAATGTGTTTTTATTCTCTCGTACATTCGATCCCGTCCTTGATGAACCGCATCAGGATCTTCATGATTTTTCTTAAGTATTTCCAATACTTCTGAGTCCTTGAGTACTTGTTTCCATGCAGTATCGTCACCGACTATTGACTTAAACGGATCTGGACGATAATATTCTAGTCGATCGTCCACAATTCTCCACTCTGAATGATTACTAGGATTTTTGCGTACATTCTTAAATTTCAATTCATACCAATTTGCGACTTGTAAGTGAAGACAATCAACTTCTTTCAGGTTATCTTTAATGTCTAGCCAGTCTTCCAAGTCTTGATCTTCATACATTCGACTAGCATCTGGACCCTCGTTTTCAGTGCCTTTTCGATACTCCACAGTAATTTGTTGAGATAGCAGTTCCATTTCCCAACAGGCAAGTCTTTCATTGGGATCACGTGAAGAATATAACTATCTTAAAGCTGCGTGATCTGTAATTACTGTAAACAGTGTACCTTCTAAATAGCATCGAAGTTTCCGCACTGCCCAAACGACTGCTAAACATTCTTTTTCTGTGGCCGTATATCTTCTTTCTGCACCACGAAGCTGACGACTAAGACAAATGATCAAATATTCTTTTCCAGTGTCCAGATCTTTTTGCACTAAGAACGCACCACGTCCAGTGTCCCACGCATCAGTGTACAAATAGTATGGGAGATCCAGTCAGGGGATACCCAATGGCCGAGCTTCCACCAAGGCCTGTTTGAGCTGTTGAAATGACTGTTCTTCTTTTTCACCCCATTTCCATTCGGTATTAATTCCAGTTAATTTATAAAGAGGAGCTTAGGCAACATCTAGTGATGCCAACTTGGGGGTTTTCCCCCTAAATTTAGGGGAAATAATTTAAGACAGGGTTTTTATTTTTTTAGGAATATTTCATCTAGGGAATTTTTTAGGGGGAAAGTAAATAATCTTTTTATAACTCAGAATTTTTGTCATCAAACTTATGTCAAATCAAGACTTCTATAGAGGTCTCTGTTACCCACGGTCTTCAGCTGACTTAATGACCTATAGATATACAGTAGCATCCTAAGAAAATAAGAAGGCGGAATAAAAAGAAACAAACAAGTGATTTTTCAAAAATTTCATAATGCATTAGAATGTGTAAAAAAAAAGGTTTTTTTTTTCGATTGGACCGATCTTTTAAGTTTCTTTAATATAAAAAAAAAATTCTCCTAAAGTTTGAGCTCATTATCTCAAAAATTAAGCTGGCGCAAAGGGGGGTCTCCTTTCCCATTTAAATAATATGATAAATTTTTTTTTTTTTTTATTCTTAAAATAACGACACGAAGAAAATTTTTTTTCCAATTTTGCTTTTGACTATCTTATAGGAAATTTAATTCTCTACAAAATTATCCATGTCCATGTTTTTTTTAAGGTCAACAGGAACGAAGTTACAGAGGGCCGAAGAGGAGGAAAAAAATAATTAATCAATTAATTAGAATTTTACTAGTAAATGAATAATTTTCATTTTCTGTATTTGAACAATATAAACTAGACAAACCGCTTGGCTGACAAAAAATTCCAATTAATAATAATTTACCTATCGTAAAAAAACAATTTACGTTTTACTTGGAAATTTTATCAGAGCTCAAATACTATGCAATATATAATATTTGTATTATTGGTTAATTTTTTATGTAGTTTTTAAAATTGGATGAAATGTTTTATGACGATCATACTTGAAAAATATTGTGCACATGTAATTTATAACTATTATTGTTATTAACAGATTGGATTGGACCCGTTCCCACTGGACTAACAGATTTAGCATTTTGTAAATATTGTCGCACATCATTATCAGCTCATAAGAAAGGATTGGTGGAACACTCTAAGAGTAAAAAACATGAAAATGCTGTTCTCAGAGATAAATCAGCTCAACAATCCAAAAAGTTGGATTCTACATTTAAACCTGTTCTAACCAATAATATTAAATTTCTGAGTTGAAAATCGCTGCGTTTATTGCTGAGCATACTAGGAAAATTAAAACTCCACCGCTCTAAGTGTACTATGCTCATTAAAAATGTACTAGGCCCGTGTAGGCTCGATCAGCTTATTGATGAAATAGGAGATTCACCGTTTTAAATCACAGTCGACGAAAGCACCGATAGTTCAACAATGAAGACATTATGTATCATGCTAAGATTTTTCTCTGAGAAAAAAAAGAGTTGGTCACAACTTTTTACTGACTTATCATAACAATTGAGTGTGATGCCAAATCTATATATCCAGCAATAAAATTTCAGTTGGAAACCGATAAGTTGAACGTCAAAAACATGGTCGGAATCGGCGTTGATGGAGCAAGCGTCATAATTGGGAAGCATAAATCAGTAACTGCACTTTTTCAGAAAAAATTGAGTGATTCAGTTATCATGCGATGCGTTTGCCATTCTCTCCATTTGTGCAATGAAAAGTCAGCGGATGTGCTACCTAGTCGGCTTGATCATTTTGTGAAAGGAACACATAACTATTTTTCAAACAGCCCTAAATGCTGGGAAGAATATAAGAAATTATTTAAAGATATGAACAATAATAATCATAAGAGTACGAAGATCCAAGGTCTCAGTGGGACTCGTTGGTTAGCGCGATTTGATGCACTTTTACTATTCTAGAGCAGTGGAAAAAGTTGGAAATGTACTTTTCTTCTCACAAACATGACTTCTATGCCGCTTCTTTATTATCCGATACAACGTCACGAACACCATCTAAAGCTTTTTTTTAGGTTTTTTGAAATCAGAACTAAAAACAGTGGTTCAAATGAATATTTTATTCCAGAGTGACAACTTGGAGCCGACTAAGCATTATTTGTTAAATATTTTTTTTTTATTTATTTTTCCTTTAAAATCACGACTTACTATTTTTAACTGGTTCTTAAAAATTTAATTCTAAATTTTTTTCCCATAAAATTAATAATTGAATATACTTAATAAATATATTTAATTATTAATTTAAATATATTAAATGAACATATTCAATTATTAATTTTATGGGGAAAAAATTTAGGATTAAATTTTTAAGAACCAGTTAAAAATAGTAAGTCATGATTTTAAAGGAAAAATAAATAAAAAAAAAAATATTCAATGAAAGTTGATTAGAAAATATTATATACTTGAAAAAAAGTTAAATATGAAGTAAATAGCTTAACTCTATTATAATAAGCTAAAATTCTTATGAATAATTCTAGAATCCATAAATTTAATGGATAAAGTTGAAACAGTTATTAAAAAATGATTGAAATCAGAAAGTATTGGGGTTTGAATACGAATATCTTTTGAACGGTTGGAGTAATCGATTAAAAACATCAGACCTTTTTTGTAGAGCGTTAAATTTTCTACAAAACTAAGTCATGCTCATTTGACAATAATGATTTTTCAATAAGGTAGAAAATAAAAAAAAAAATTTTTTTTTGATAATTTCTTTAAACTTTGATCTCGGATATCTTTGAAATGGTGAAAGCAATCGCTTACACATATCAGATCTTTTTTGCAGATCATCCAATTTTCTTCAAAAATATGTATGAAGATTTAGTTAAAAATTTTATTCATAATGAGATATGATGTTTTTTATAAGGTACTAAAGAAAAAATGGAAAACTGCGATGAGAAGGTTCTTCCTGTTAAAATTAAGAGCTCAAACTTGGTGAGTATCTTCTAGAGGTGCCAGAGAACCAACTTTTCGATGTCGGAAGTTAAAAAAAAAATATTCGCTTTTTTTGAATCACCCTAATATAGACACTACCATCACAGCTATAAACAGACACAGAAATACGTATATACTTACACACACAATCAGACACACACATACACTTCCACCATCGTTTTCCTCTTTTACCGATACACACCCGTAGACACAGTTTTTTGTATTTTTAATTTTTCGTTTTAAGTAGTAAAATTTATAAGTCGTTTGATTATGACTTACATGCTTTGAAAGCACATAAAACGTCTATAATTTCATAGCAATGATATGAGTCTTTTCCAATGGAAATTCTGATTAGACCAGTATGGCTATGTTGAATTTATTTCAGTTAACACAATCATCTTAAAAAAAAAAAAAAAAGAATAGGGTGGAATAATTATTTTATCTACTCATACTCGGAGCCCATAAACAGCACATAATTTCAGTCTAGGCAAATAGTTTATTTTTATATCAATGTCTAGCAAAGCGGGAATGGCTGTTGCAGCTTAATGTCTAGCTGGCATCACTTAAAAAAATAAAAAAAAAAAAATTTAGCCTAAAAATCAAAATTCGTGGCAACGTGAAGCACATAAAAAGCAATTAATTCTATGTAATTTTCATTGGGGTATACCCACTTGGCTGTGCCAGCTATATAGAGGTTCATAAGTCATACATTTTCGCTTGAAGAGCATGAAGTGCGGGTCCAAAGACTTTTTAACCGCCTTCAAGAGGCTGGGCTAACTCTTCAGTCCGAGAAATGCCAATTTCTCTGCCCGGAAATGGAATATTTGGGTCACATTATCTCTAAAAATGGTGTAAAACCCGACCCGAAGAAAACCTCATCCCTCAAAAACGCTTCATACCTCCGTCATCACACAGAAGTTCGAAAATTTATGGGATCAGCAAATTACTATAGACGTTTCATCGAAAACTTCGCCGAAAGAGCAAAACCGATCTCTGACACCAGAAAAACTAAACCGTTTGCCTAGTCAGATGATTCGCAGAAGGCTTTTGATGATATTAAGAACGCATTATGCGAGAACTCATTCTTCGCATATCCAAACTTCAATCGACCTTTCATATTGGCAACCAGTTCCTCCGATGTCAGTATTGCAGGCATCTCGAGCCAGGAACTAGAGAATGAAGATTGTACGCCTGAAAATCCCGATGAAACTATCGAGAAAATTGTCTCCTATAAGTCTAGAGTCTTGCAAGATACTGAGACGAGATACACACAACGAGAAAGAGTGTTGACACAAAACTGGAAAAAGGTAAATTATCGTGGAATAAGTACGACCGAACCTGACGTCTCAGAAAGTATCGAAGACGACGTTTTCGACGAAAATCGGCCAGGACCATGCTCAGTGTCTAAAGTTCCAGCCGACCCGGAAGTACAGATTGGGCCAAAGCCTGGACTAGAACCTGAAGAAATAGATGAAGAGGAAGAAAAAGCAGTCCGACTCATGAATGAAGAATATCTGCTCAACGAATTGAAGAAAAGTTCCAGCGATCAGGGGGGATAAAAATTCTCCTGAAGTGATAAATCGACAACAAACGCGCGAAGATTTGAAAAAATCTTGAACAAATCTTGCTCTGAACCGGAATTCCAAGTGGAAATAACTCCTGCAACTCCACAGACACATCGAGCTGATGAGATTCAAGAGAAATATCTCACCACGGGTAGGAGTCCCTCGACTCCTATGTGGAAAAACACGGTGCTAAAAGTTGCGCAAGCAAATTGCAAAGAACTCGACTATGACGATCATACAAAAAGCTTTTACTGAAAGGACGCCGAAAATTCTGATGACAATACATCTACAGAAATCGCGAGGCCTTCCACCTGCTAAACTCTGAACGTCGAAGATGTACCCGCAGCTTTATCCAGTATGGCACACGTAGGAACGCCCAAACGCAAAGGAACGTCCACTAGTAAAAATCTAGGAAATAAAAAGACTTTGCTGAACGAGAGTCAGCAGACTATACGATCATAGCAGAGAAATCTTCTCAGTCAGATCAATCAGATGCAAGGCAATTTGACGGAGCCATTGTGATTCAAGTGGAAGTACATCGAGAACAAGATGACGGAAATACTCAGGTGAATAAATCTGACCGTCTTCACACGACTCAACCGGATGTTGTTGACGAACAACTGGGGGATGAGCCAGAGATAAATGTTGATTTACCTCCTAAAATTCAGAATCAAGCTCCGTGGTACGTCTTTGATCCTCCTTCTTCAGAGATAGCTGAATATTTGAGTGATGATTGCTATTCACCACCGGAAGTTTCGTCTTCCTCGAGCTATGAATCTGATAGACCTCTGAAACTACCTAAAAATCGAATCTAATTCAAGGACAGTCGAGATGGAATTACCTATGTGACAGACCATATGGTACATTTCCTGTCTCAGGAATATGAGTTAATGGAACCAGTTTTACGGTTGTTGAGAGATCTCAGTTTCATCAATCAGGAAGACCTGAAGACAGCTAAACCAAAAATAGGTGATTTATTAATCACACAATTGGGTCAGTGCTTTATCTTCACGGTCTTTGTTAAGATAAATCATTGCGAAAACTTCGATTTAAATAATTCAATTGAAGGATTCCGAAATTTAAGAGTGTCTATGTTCAAGCATGAAATCATACATTCCGCATAGTGAAATAGGGGGATGAATTCAATGATACAGACATTAAGTCTTATCTTATACAAGAATTGGGCGACTGTCCTATCGAGGTAACACTTTGTGAAGGAAATATAGAAGTTCCTGCCGAAGAGTTACGCGATAAAATCATCGAAGAAAACCACTGAAGCCCTATTGCGGGCCAGAAGGGTATCGTGAAAACTTACTGGCGAATTAGAGAGAGGTTCTACTGGCCAGGCATGGAGAAAAGAATCTATACATTCATACGGGAATGCGAAATCTGCCAGAAGAATAAACTCACTCAAATTAAAACAAAACAACCAATGATGATAACCGATACTTCCTTCGAACCCTTCGAGAAAATCTCTATTGATACTGTTGGTCCACTTCCTATGACTAGAAGTGGAAATATCCACATATTGACTATTCAGAATAACTTTTCGAAAGCTATAACAGCAATCGCGATACCTGATATCCGATCGACAACAGTGGCAGAAGCTCTTGTTGATCGTTGCATGTTCTATTATGGATGCCCGAGAGTTATCCTCTCAGGTAAAGGTACTTAATTCACCTCTAAGATAATACAACAACTTGTGAAAGCTCTAAAAATCCGAAGATTAACGTTTTCGGGTTATTACTCTCAGTCAAATGGTTCTTTAGAAAGGAGCCATCAACCATTGATAGATTTCCTAAGAGTAATCTCTGATAAGTATCCGAACTGAGATCGATATGTGGGACTTGCGGCGTTGAGTTACAATACCAATGTGCATACTTCTACCAAATTCACTCCATTTGAGTTGATGTTTGGTCGAAGAGCTCGATTACCAACCCAATTACCTGATTATTCCCGAATCGAAACTTATTCCGACTATCCCGCCGATCTTATGGGAAGATTGTCAGAAGTCAGAGAAATCGTTGTTGATTGGCTTAATAAGGCAAAACAGAATCCCAAAATTCGTTAAGATCGACACATACACGCCAAAACCTTCAAAGTAGGCGATTTTATTTATGTTTTAAAGGAGCTACGGAAGAATAAACTCGATGTTTATTATACCAACCCTTATGTAATTGTCGAAATTAACGAATTTGGGAGTCTTATTTACCTGAATGGCAAAGAGAATCGTAAATTGGTAAACCCTATTAAAGCTCAATCTGCTTTCGACCATAAAGCTAAACCTTTATAAAATTCTTTGTTTCAGATCTTCAAATCTCTTACCATTATGAGACAATTATTGATATTCCTGATCATCATCATCGAAGGAAGTCAATCCAAAGACGACCTGACCATCCAGCCACTGGCAGACAACTCGGATCTACTGTATGACCCGTTTAAGGAGATTCACCTGGTAGAAGAAAACTGGTGCATCATTTCTTCCAGTAACATCCGAGGATTGGTCGATATGTATCCATTTGAGTGGGACCATCTTCACTCAAACATGCTAGGCTGTACCAAAATTATCGGCTCTGGGTCCTGCATGCACTACCTGAAGATGGATCTGATAACAGAAATAAAAACCTCAATAATCCAAGCTAACAGCCGCTTGGACCAGCTCCTTGAAGAAACAACATTTAAAACTCCGCCGTTTGACCGTAATCAACGACCTTCATGATACGGATTCGTCGGCACAATTGCCCGAGAACTGTTTGGAACCATAGACTACGAGGACAAAGAACATACCAACAAGGAGATCAACAAATTATATTGAGACAATGCAGAAATGGTGCACCTAGTACACAACGCCACTCACCTCGCTAAGAGTGAAATCAATACTGTTCTCCAAAGCGAGGCGCAAATGCAGTCCGATCTGAATAACCTCACAGACGCTACTACAAACTTTCTGAATTCCAATGATAATTCCTTAGGAAAACTCGCATATTTGATGAAAGTCATAATGCTAGGAGATGAACGAAGAGAGATTGCCAGTAACCATCTTCGAGTCCTGAAGGAAGCCGAAACAATCATCGAGGAAGCCAAGCCCGGCAGACTCTCTCCACAAGCTATATCAGCAAGTCAACTCTACCGGGTCAACTCTACCGAGCAACCGTTGATATCATAAGGAAGCTTTCGGATTTGAATCTATCTCAACCAATTGATAGGATGGATACCTAAACCTTGTCGGCGGTGTCGACAGTAAAGGTAGCAAGGGCGAAAGTTTATCTACTTATCATAGAAACATTACTCCTGTTCCATACAATTCCATTATTATCATACGAAATGAGACCATTGCCGAAGCCAGAAAATTCGAATGGATAGATCCAAACACAGACGATACTACCATCGACAAGGTTCCTGGTTACGGATCCAGGCTTGAGAAGATTCTATCTAGCCGATTCTGAATATATCAACCAATGTAAATCTATCGGAGACGTTTTGTCTTGTCATCCCAATATTCTATTTCAGTCCACGGAGGTCCAGGAAGAAGTAGACTGCGAAATGAAGCTGCTTTTGAAGTCAACTGAAGATATCTCAAGAACCTGCAATGTTCGCATCATCCCAAAGTGTAAAACCACGTGGATAAAGTTCAATCAACCAAATTCCTGGGCGTATTCGACTTGTGAAGAAGAAAAACTAATCTTCAAGTGCTTAAATCCAGTTGAGAAAGAATATTACATCAACAGAACAAGAATGGTCCATGTTCACGGTTGATGCAAAATCAGAAGCGGAAAATATATAATTAAAAGCATAGATGAAGAGATCACTCAGCTGAACATCACTTTGCCAAGGTTGAACTTAACCTTGGAAACGCTATTAACAAATTTAACAGCTGAACCCAAAATATCCGGATTTCTCTTCAAGAAAAACGTCGATCCGTTAAAAACAGTAAACAAATTCCAACCCTGGGGAGCAGGATTGGAAGAAACAGAAAATTGCATGTTCGAAATATCCTTGCATCATCAAGAAGATCATATCCATTGAATTATGACGGCGGGAAACATGTCCGCCCTAGTTGTCATCCTCGCCGTTCCAATGTTGTTCAAATGCTGCGTATGCTAGAGCAAGAAGCGCTGTTTTACCTACAGGAAAAAAAAGCCAGGCGAGGAACTTTACAAGATAGTAAAAGAAACCAGACGCACCTCAGACTCCAAACCGAAGTCTGTCCAAATCAAGGACCAACCAGAAGTCATCGAACTCCGATAAACTCCACCAGCTCTTCCAACTCGTGTTGTCTTCTCAGCAAATAAATCAGCAACTCCCACTCGTACCACGAGAGGCCTTCGTCTCTCAGACTTCAACGCTCCGATTTAACTAGCCTAAAGAAGATAAGAATAATGTATAAGTCAAATCAAAGTTTCACGGAAAAATAGAAATCCTCTTTTCAATCACGCTAAATCCAGACCAATAATATTTTGGGGCCTTTTTGTGATTTCACAAAAGTTCTTATATATTAACCGACACTTTAAGTCGTCTTGAAAGGGGATTCCTATTTTACTGGCATAACATTTTAAGTAAAAATTATAGTACTATATTCTAATTAAGGAAATGTTCAGAATCTAAATTTATAAGATCAAATTTTGGAAATTTATGTCTAAATTTAAATTTCATTCAAATTATAACTAAATTATTTCAAAAGGTCACCTGCGCATCTGAGAAAACGGAAAATTCGGGAATTCCTGTTAAAAAAAAAGAAATTAATTTTCAAATCTACCTAAGAGATAAAATTGCTTACCTCTCACAGCGCGTGCGCAACTCTGAACATTAATAACAACCGCTTCTTACAGCCATTGGCATAACTCCTGACAAAACATAACTTTCCATTTAAATTCTCCTTTTTGAAACCTGCTCCAAGAAAACATCCTTAATACTCCCATTCCACCTCCTATAATAATAATTACTGGAAGCAATAAATAGAAAAGAAAATTTCTCTCAAGAACAAACATCGGGACGTTACTCACCTCATAATGGTCACATGAATGTTTACTCCAGGCCAGAAAGAGCTCACACTTTAATCAGTCGGGACAGTAGGGCAGAGAACCACGGCTTAAATAGTACTGGACAAACGAACAAGATAATAACGTCATAAATATAATTAACCTTGACTTAACACTTAAACACTCACGTGTAACAGATTATTACGCACACCACACGAGTAATAACACTCACTAATGTGAATCCTGGGATCCCAGGTTGGAAAAATTCTCCGAACATAAGTGAATTTAGCATAGGTTCTTACAAAATAATAAATAGGATCCCTAAGATACCAGCGAGCTTGTACTTCGAGCAGAACGTCCTCCAGTAAGATTGGTAAAGGATCCAATTCTGGATCAACAATCTCGACAGGTGGGCGATCAAAACATATTTTCAAAAACAAATCCTGGAATTATCGAATTTCCGATCGTAAATTGAACTGAATATAACCAGATACTACCAAATTCCATATTTTTAAAATTGAAAATGGGTTTTAATAAAAATTAACCAACTTAGCCCCTTTTTTGCAACGAATGTCCGCTCCCTGTAAGAACAACTCAACAAAACACTATATTCAAATATCATCTTTTTCTTTAAAAAAAGAAATAAATTAAATGAAAATAACCGTGACCTTGCTAAATCAGCAGAAAAATTTATGATAGTATGACAAAATCATCTATAAATTATACTAAGCGGAACACAAAATTTGTAATAATTTATAAATCTAAGATACTGCCAGGAAGCATGAAAAAACTTTTTCAACCATATTATAATGCCAAAAACCTGTAAAAATCTCTCTTCATGGATTCCATACCTATAAATGACATTCATTTTCTATTTTAGCATACTATCACCTTTTATTATTGTTAAAATCTATTTAATATTCGGATTATTCATGTAAAAGTCGTATAATCAATGTTGCGAACGAGATTAGCTGTTGTAGAGAGCAGTTCCTTTGTCGACCGTAAGATGGCGCCACTTGCCGGTCGAGATCTACTAAGGTACGATTAATACGACGGTCGATAATTAACATCTCATTGATGCTATGCTGTCGCTAGAGTTGCGGACGAGGGCAAAGCAGAGACTGATTAATACTTTATCTGCCTCGCTCTCGTACATCGCGTCACCCTCACACTCGGATACATGAGCGCAACAGAGAAATAATGAACCTCTTGATTTAAGACCTTTTCCGGTTAAACAAAAACACCTTACAGCCCAGAATAAAGGTATATACTTACCTTAATAATGTTAATCTATAAGAGTAATAAAAAGCTTAAACTTGACTAAACTATTAAATAAACTATTAGCTGAAAAACATATTTGAAAAAAAAAGAAAAGAAAAAGGAGGCACAAAATGTTCGTTTTTTTTTTGCTTTATTAAATCATCTCACTTACAGTTGGAGGTACAAAACTTAGTTCCATTCCAAGAAGAGACTCGGTAGAATCCTAGTCAGCATGCGGTCCCTTTTTCTACGATTCTTCGATTTTTTTATTGCTAACTGGGGCGTCGAAGCTGTCCCGCTTTCCACTTAGCTTCTCATTCCGGATGTTTGAATAGCTGAAAAAAAAACCCAAGATATATGCAAAAGTCTCTAATAGTCTAAGATCCCAGAGCAATATGACACAACTTATTTTCTGAAGCATAGAGCTTTCGGTTCTATGTAGTCTTTCATGTACGTTTCGATACCTGTACGTTTGTGGAGTTTGCTCGGTGACACCTGCGCAGGTACCAGGTAAGAAAGGTAACTAAAAATCAGAGTTACTTTACTTATTTTTTAATGTCTGATTTTTATATATATTTTGTAGGATATTGCTCTGAAGTAATATCCAAAAAGTCAGACGCTTTCCATGAGCCAGAACTTTTGTCAGACGCTTTAAAGCTCTACAAAAAATGAATGAACTTAACTTATTTTTAAATGTCTGATTTTTATATATGTTATTCAGATAGATATAACAAAGTTATTTTTAATCAGTCAGACAGATTGTAATGACCAATCATTTCCTAAACACAAAAATCACTCAACTATGAGTATGAACGCGAGAGCAATATGCGCATGCGCTTTAGAGTAAACTATCTTAATATTTGAAAAATACTTAATTGTTTTCAATTTCATATTTTTACATATCTAATTAAATAAGATGAAATTTTTAATTAAAATAATAATTATTTTAAAAGTAATTATATATGGAGCATTCCACGCCAAATCGGACAGTTTCAAAAATTTATTTTTCCGATTTTCTTAATTTTTGGGTATATTTTGGTACCCCTCAAAAGAGGCTGCCCGGTAAATTTTGAGATTTTTTTGATCCATGGTTCAAAAACTATCGAATTTTAGAAAAAAACCGCTCTTTTTATGGTTTTTTGATCATAAATTTCGTAATAATGGTCGAAATTCAATGTTTTTTTTTTCAAAATTTTCGTTTTTAGATGGCTTTAAAGAAAAAAATCTGGGCATCGGTTGGCCCTGTGGGCCAGCCCCGTAACTTCCCGCTGTTTTCGAGCTCTAAGATCTACAAAACGTTAGTATAAATACATTTTCGAGCTCTTCGAGCTTGAAAATACCTTTGTTTTATTTTTGATGAGCTTTCCAAGCTCAAAAAGATTACGTATTATATTAAAATTGAAAAATTTAGACTCCAAAATAATTAATAAATAAGCGTTTTTTACATATTTATTGACAATTATGTTCAATAGTTCGCTCAAAAATATGTTTACGTGATACGTTGTATCCATATGGTGTAAGGTTATCCTGAAACGAGGAAACATGATGATTTTTCAGAAGTCACTTCCAATGACTCACATAAGCAAAAACATATCAGTTTTGAGTTATGTTGTTCAGTAATTATGAAATTATTCAATGAAAAAAGCTGATACAGATTTTACATTGATTATTCCGTCAACGATATCTCTCGAACGAACGATCTGATTGGGACGTTCTTGGCAGCAATCGAATGCTTTTATCGTGTTCTAGAGCTGATTCGATTGTGGAATTGATCGAGTCGATAGTTTCCGAAATATTCACGACAAACGGAAAAAAACGTTTTTTTCTCATTCTTCCGCCGACGATATCTCTCGAATGAACTATCCGATTGAGACGTTTAAGGTGGCGATCGGCGCATTTTATTGAAGTCTAGAGCTGATTGAATTTTGTGAATGATTGGTTTCGTTATTACTATGATTTTCGCAAAAAACCGTTTTTCACTATTTCTTTCGTCGACGATATCTTCCGAACAGATTATCCGATTGAGACGTTCTTGGTGTCAATCGAAAGCTTTTATCGAGTTCTAAAGCTGATTAGATTTTGGAATTGATCGATTCGACAGTTTTCAAAATATTCAAAAAAAACGGAAAAAAAAAATTTTTTTTTTTTCGTATTTCTTAAATATCTCAGAGACTATTTGACTAAATGATCTAAAATTTTCTGAAAATCTAAGTTGAGAAGAAATCTTTCAAATGCCGCCAAAAAAATGTGAATCGGTTCATTTATTCAAAAGATATGAGAGGTTTAGATCCACACACACACACACACACACACACACACACACACACACACACACATATACAGACATCGCTTTGAAAATGTCTAAGTAGCATCCTCGCACCTTCAAATGTCAACATATGATGAAAACCCGATTTTTGAAAATCGGGGTGAAACCAATAACTTCCCGAATTTTTTGAAAATCGTCGATTTCCTTAGCGGGAAGTTAAAAATACAAAACAAATAAACAAAATGTATTCAATCGCGATATGGGCTGCCTGCACTACGTGGTGGGTAACCTCCTCGATAAAACGCGGGTTGAGGGTATTGGTAATTAAATCTCGAGGACCGGTGCCAACCATCCGAGTTGAGAGCCACGCCCTTAGATTCAGCAGTTTAATAGGCAATTCCTCTCCCATTACTCCCTCCAGGCACGAAAGAACCCTTTGTCCAAATGCCGGGTGGAAATAGCCTTCAAAATATTTAAGTCGCCCTCCCATCATCAGCAGGACCTGGTATAACCTGGTAGAGTCATAATATACAAATAGGGTTACGCAGCGCGAGTATGCCCGGAAGGGCGTGGAATCGGCCTCCTGTCAAACGGAGGTGGACTTAACGTTACATTAATTTTTTTTTGTCCCCTCTATGGCGTTAATTAAATAATTCCAGCTTCGCGAGAATCGCGAACACGGGCAAGGCAAAGACCGATTACTCCCACACGACGCGCATTCTCCCTCTCTCTCGCGCCTGAGCCATCCTACGTTGCACTCTATCCCACTCTCGCGCTACTAACCGTAAAAATCTAGAATTAAAACAGAAAAAATTTTAATAGAATTTTAACTAAATTAAACTATGACAGAGTGTTTAGCTTGCCAAGTCTGGTCGCACCTAGTATTATAGACGAATATTAGGGCTCCACTGGAAGATGGTCTCGGCCTTCCAGAACCGGATGTTGTATGATTTTATTTTAATTAATTAAATTAATTAATTTAATTTCTCAGAGTCATTTGTAATTGTGAGGAATTGTGAAAATAGGCTGAAATAATGTTCTCAAAATTTTATTCAAATTAAGCACCGTGCTTTTATTAATTGACCTTGCAACAATAATTATACTTATGACAAACTAATAATCTTATGACAAACTAATGCATCCCCTGGACGTAACTTATGACGAACTCAATTGCGTCCCCTGGACGTTTTCCACACACACACACACTCTCGAGATTAAGCGTCTTTCCGGACGTTGCACACTCACACACACATGTTAAAAAACCGTCCACCGGACGTTAAACCTTAATATTCTCCACTGGACATTAACCTTAACTCAATTTAATTATCTCGTCCCCTGGACGGTAAACCTTAATACTACTTTTAAAATCATCCCCTGGATGTATAATTAATTACTAACTCAACCTGTCCACTGGACCTAAATCACAGACACAGTTTTCCTTACTCTAATTGACTCTACTTTCCTTTATTAATTTTGTACTCAATGACATAACTAATTTTACTCAATACTCAAGCTTGATTTCTCAATATAATATTTCCACCATAATAATTTTCCACAGTAACAAAAATTTCACTAACTTTATTTAATTCACTTTATATTATTAATTAATTTTGGTTTAATTTTAATAATTAATTAATTAATTAATTGACCAATGAATTTACTGATAACTCTTACTCACAATTGTCTCCAAGATTCTATATAAGTAATTTATTCATGATTATGACTATCACATATTTTAATACTCAATTTACTTTACTGGCAAAATAATCCGTTCTTGGTTTTTACTCGATAACAATTTTACCGTAATCTTTTCTAGCGTCTTCTGATTTTCGATTTATTAATTTATGATTATTTTAAAATTGATTTAAAATTATTTTAAGACTAAATTTACGACTAGAATTACGTTTAGAATTGACTAGAACATTCGGCCCGGGAAATGGCGTCACGAGGCCTGAATTTGCGATTTTAAAGACACGGATAATTTACTCAAAGCGGCCGACAGGCCTGGGATACTTTTATAAATTACTATTTTTAATGCGAATTATTTACTGGAATATTTACGCGGAAATTTATTTTATTCCAGCCGAGAGACCTCGAATAGAATAAATCTAGAGTGCAGACGAAATGGTGGTTATTCGTGACAAGAGACTTGACGGAAAGTTCGAGACGCGTGGTCGAACTGGCCAACGGCCTTGAACTACCAATATAATTTAACGGAACACGCGGAAAGATGTTAAGCAATTTATGTATAATTAATCCGGCCCTATAATAATTAGAGGCCTTAATTAATTATAAATTTTACCTTTATTAATTATACAGCAGCACTCGACGGAAAACGTACCTAGGGTCTGCTTCGTTCCGTGTCGGCTGGTTGTCACTCGAAAAATTCCTTCGTTCCGTTTACTCCCAGTGAACTTAGTGCTCTTGGATATCTAGTTCAGTTGATTGCGTCCTATCCATTTCGCTGTCTGGGCCACCACTCTCGATTTCTCGTTCCGCCCGCACTTATATCTTCGACGATTCGGGTCTCTTCGACTTACCCCCGGAAAACTCATCCCCACTAATTAATTTGACAGGGAGGGACCGATGTTCGGGTCTCATTGATTAGCGACACCCGGTGACACGTCGAATCACTAGATTTAGTAGACCGTATAGTATTTTGGACCCGTTATCGACCGTGAACAAATTCAAATTTAGATATTAATAAATAATCATGGGAATCTATTTTATCCTATTACAAAACTTACAGAAAAATTAGTAAATAAATTATAAAAACAAGAAAAAAAAATAAACCAATAATAAAGAGAAGAAAAAACTATTATAAAAAATTTTATATCAGAAAAAGTTTTGTATTTTTTTTTTTTATCGAAGGATAAATCGGAGGAAGGGTGCATAAATAATCGTAAAAAAACATGTTTCATTCTTCGTTTCTTTCGATTTATTATAATATTAATTATAAAAGTAATTATAATAAAATTATCTTCATAAAGTGAAATCATAATAAGTTTGTTTCCTGGAATGGGAAATGTTGGTCCCGCTCACAGGCTTCTCAAGGCTGGCCTCTCGCTGCTGTAATAATAACACGAAATTTGACATGAAATTTTCATTGACCGAAAAAAAAAATGAATAGAAAAAAAATCATTTTTTTAGGAACACTTACCGAACCATGCTCGATGTCCTCAAGGTTTGGGGCGAGCAACACCCCAAACGGTGGCGTGGAAGCCAACGCGCCCTAGAAATATCGCCGAGCCTCCACCAGCTCTAAGGGGAGATGCCCTGCAGCCACCAGTGCCACGCAATCGATTACTTCCAGGGCAAGGCATTGACCGAGCCGATGTAAGTTGCCAGACTCCCGATGAAAACTGCCAGAATCAGGGTACCCTATAAAAAAAAAGAAGTAAAAAAATTGAAATTTGAAAAATTCATTGGAAAAAAAAGAAGGGGGGAACAAATATTTGAATTTTTAATAGCGATAGCTCTACCTACCCGCAAACCATCCCTGTGGACAATAAATAGAAACCAGGCCGAGAATCCTTCGTGATGACATAGATTTTAGGGGAAAACTATAAAAATTTTACAATAATAAGTAAAATTATATTATAAATATTGCTATAATATCTATTTAGAAAAGATTAGAAAAACAAATATATCTCTTATCTTTGACATAATCTCCTAGTAGTAAGATATTTTAGAATTATAAGCGTTATCGCAAGCTTTTGTGAAAGAGGGGACATATGTTTAGGAAAGCAAGAGAGTTTTGCAACCCTCTGACTTTCCGGGGGATTGTTATGCCTGAATAATTTTTTTGTTTCATTCTAATAATTATCAAAAATGATTATCACAGAGCTCCTCTTTTTAAAAGCGCGCGAAAACGCAGCATCGGCTTCTTCCACCTTTTATGTGACAAAAAATAGTGGGAGGATAACTGCAATGAGTTGGAAGAGCAATTAATAAACTGTCGTCACCTTCCACCAATACGATAATTAAAAATTCCCCATCAATCACCAAATCAAAGTTTATGAAAAGCCTGATCACCCATAGCTCTAGGCCAGTCGGTTCATACAACTTACGGTCCACAAATATTCGGACGGCGAAATTTCGTGCACTCTTGTTGCAAGATTCCGCCCCAGGCGTTGAAAGGTCAATAAGAGGATCTTTAATATTTTCCAATTAAACCTTATTGCAGGAATCCGCTTTGGCGTTGAATAATCAATAAGGCATTTTTGAATTAACATCTTTTTGCAGTCAATTATAGCAGGAATCTGCTTACAAGTTGAAAAAGCAATAATTGACCTCTTTATCTATTAAAAATCCTCAAAGATTGATCGAAACATCCGGTCCGATCAAAATAGTGACGCGAATCACGTGAATTTGCGATTCCATCTCGGGCTGAGTTATTTTGCGCATAAAACCACTATCGGGTCTGTAAAGAGGACGCATTAAATTTAAAATAAAGATCTTAGATAAATATCCGTTGATAATAAATATTCTAGAAATATCCATTGTTTAAAAATTATGAAAAGATTCAGTGCACAAGTGAATTGTCACTAAATCAGTAATAAAGAGTCAAAAATAATAAGCTCAGCCTTCCGAGTTTCATTCAAGAGAAGCGCATATGTTTACATCCTACTACCCCAGCTGCGCCCATCCAACCAAATCCTACAGGAGGAAGCTGAGTGAGCTGCACTGTTTTGGAGGGATATAACCTGCCGTGACTAGAAAGGAAGAAACATCGAAAGGTAGGTGAAAGATTTACATTTTATTCTTTCATAAGATGATAGGTTCAACACCAGAGCACCAGTCTCTTTTGAGACGTTTTGGGTTCTTACTCTTCGAAAGATCCACCATAAATAATAAATTATAGGAAGATACCTCTTCCTCGTGTTACGTACTGGTTGATGTTCTGGCGCTGGCGTAGTTGAGCGGTCGATTTCAATTGAACGTAATGAAAACTTACATATAATTATAAATAATAATTAAGTATGGGTTGAACAGCTACCATTTGGTGGTTGCAATAAACTGGTTGCTTGATTATATATATTATTTTATATATCTAAATCCGCTTTATTCAATTATAAGGATATAATTATGAGTGATGTAAAAATATACAGTTGAATTAATTTATAAATTGTTCATGTACTCTTAACAATAACTTCGAGAGGCTGATAACGAAGTTGAGGTTTTAATATTAAGCCTAACTGCTCTCGATGATTCTATGTTTCAGACTGCCTTCTCTTGATCGAGCAAAACTAGAGTAACTCTTATCAATACGTTTGGACATCAGACCTGCGCATTCATATAGAGGGGTCATTCGAGATAACGCATGTTCTCGAATGATCCATTCTAATATTTATTAAAAATACTTGATTCTCACAGTCTTTCCGCTTTTGTTACTAACAAATGAGTCACTTATCTATTAACAAAAGCTATCTTTAACGAAATAGGTGTTTGTGCAGCTGCACGTCTCGAGGATTTACTCAAGGCGTCAGCGCTTATTTATATTAGATAAAATATAGAAAAATAACTTCATCAATTATTACTCATATCCTTAACGATCGAATATCTTAAATAATATTATTCTATTATTATATTATATTATTTTATATATTCAATTAAATACTTTGGAAATTACTTGGTTATCGATTTCCGATATAATTAGTTAGATTTCAGGTCGGTTATGAGAGAAGTAAATGCCCACGTCATCTGACATACAGGCTGGGACGTCCCCACCCGTTAGATGAGTGCCCTCGCTCGTTCAGGCCTTATCCGTGAAAGTTACTAAGTAAAAAGAATTTATTTAACCGACGTGAAATCTGAACACGTTTAATTTTTTTAATATGATATTTTTAACTTTCCGCTTAGAAAATCGATGATTGTCAAAAATTTCGGGAAGTTATTGTTTTCACTCCGATTTCCGAAAAACGAGTTTTCATCAGATGTCGACGTTTTGAGGACCTAGGAAGCTATTCTGAGTATTTTCAGAATGATGTCCGAGTGTCTGTATGGATGTGTGTGTGTGTGTGTGTGTGTGTATGTAAACTCTATGTAACTTTCTAACTAATAAACCGATTTGGATGGTTAAGGCGGAAATCGAAAGAGCTTTCTGGCCATCATTTTTTCTGGAAATTTCAGATCATTTGACTTGGTAGATTCGAAGAAGTTGGCCTATTACGCAAAAAAAAATTTTTTTTTTTTTCGTTTTTTATTGATTTCTCGGAAACGACTTATACGATCGACTTTAAAATCTAATCAGCTTTAGAACTTAATAAAACGCGTCGATTGCCACCTCAAACATCAAAATCGCATAATTCGTTCGAGAGTTATCGTGGGAGAAAGAAATAGAAAAAAACAGTTTTTTTGCGAATATCTTTGAAACGACTTAATCAAAAAATCCAAAAATTCAATGAGCTTTAGAATCTATTAAAACGCGTCAATTGCCACCTCAAACTCAAAAATCGGATAATTCGTTCGAGAGTTATCGCGGGAGAAAGAAATGCTAAAAACTGTTTTTTTCGAAAATAATGGCATGCAAAAGTATTTTCGATCTCGAGGAGCTCGAAAACGTATTTATAACGATGTCTTAGAGCTCCTTGAGCTCGAAAACAGCGGAAAGTTTTGGGGCTGGTCCGCAGGGTCAACCGATGTCCAGATTTTTTTTGTCCATTTTCTATTTTTTTCTTAAATCATTAGAGGATTATGTTTACATATCAATTTATTCATGCAATACTATATAATATAAATGCCTTTTTCACTCTAATGGTTACATAGGCAAAAAAAAAAATTATTTCTTTTATTCCTCAGGATTATGATTATAAAAAAACTTTTTATACTAATGTTACGTTTTGGGAATTACCCGAAATTAATTAAAAATAAAAAATAATTTTTAATTATTTAATTTAATCCAGGTTTGGCCTCGTTAGAGTGTCTATAGACCCCTGGTGGACCGTGGTCGTCGATTATTCGATTAATTATTAATTTCTATTAATTTTCGTGATTTTAAAATATGTTCGCGCCGGTTCCAACTCCATATAATTATTATATTTAAGTGGCAGGTGAATGGATAGAAAATCGGTAGGAAATTTGAAGGAAACCCGAACTGCTGTTGAGCGCTCAGGGTTATAGGATAGGGTGGAACAGCTGATAAGCGCTTGCCCCTGGGTAGTAATAGGGCTATGGATAGGTCATAGTGTAGGTGAAAATATTGGGGTGCCAATTGGCACCCCACAATAAGGTTAAATTAATTTAGAAATAATTATGGAGTTTATTAACTCTATAGAGAACAGAGGTTCGAGCTCCCCGAGCTCTCTCGAAGGACTGACTATGAAGTCGTTATAAAAAATATAATAGAGCCAACAGAGTTGACAAAATGTTGACGCTGCATCTCAGGTTCCCTGTGAGAGAATCGTCATGGTCCGGGTCTCATGCATCGTCATCTGTTTTGACTACCCGCGAGCCACGGCGACTTTCTTATCATAACCGATTTCCGTTACATCGTATAAAATTATTTTATTAAAAATAATTAATTTAATTTAATCAATTAAATATTACGGGAACGTAACACTGAATTTTTTCCTTTGTTTCCTTTCTTTATATATATATATATATTAGGGTGGCGCAAAAAAACCAACTATTTTTTATTTTTTCGGTCTCGCATGAAAATTTGTTGGTTTACGATGTTTTGAGAAGCTACTCCAAAAATTAGCTCGATAAAAAATTTTTAAGAGGTCGCTCACGAATTTTGAAAATATTACAAATGATTGAAATTTAGATTTTTAATTTCTAAATTTTTTCTTTTTCGTGGCAGCAATAGTATATATTGGTGAAATCATGACTGCGCTGAAAATTTAAGCTCAAAATTTCAATATTTAAACGGCGCTCAAGAATTTTGAATATTAATTGATAATATGTGATTAATACTTTGAATTAGTTGTTGTATTTTTTTTATGACTCAATTATTTTGATTTCAGTAAATTATATTTTTTGCATGACCAAAAATATACAGGACAATCTTGAACAATAAAATTTGCTAAGTTTTAAATAAGCGAAAAAACCTACAAATTGAATTGAAAAATAAAAAAGTATGTAAATAACTCATTATTTCTATTTCTCGGGTTATATTTTTGTTCACTGTGATGCCAAGTAGTGGTGAAAAAATCGAGAAGCTTTATTATTAATATTTAAGGGTCGCTCAAAAACGTTTAAAAGACAGCACTCGGAAGCATTCAAAATTCTTGAGCGAGGTTTAAAAATTCAAATATTGGGCTTAAATTTTCAGCGTAGTCATGATTTCACAAATAGAAACGATTGATGCCATGAGAAAGAAAAAAATTTGAAATAAAATAGTCGAATTTCGATCATTTTGGATATTTACGAAATTCGCGAGCGACCTCTTGAAAATTTTTTATCGTGCTGATTTTTAGTGAGGCTTCTTAAAACATCGTAAACCAAAAAATTTTCATAAGAGACTCGAAAAAAAATAGTCGGTTTTTTTGCGCCACCCTAATATATATATATATATATATATATATATTCAGTAGTTAAGGGTAAAATTCAAATATAATAAATAAATTGTTTAAACCAACTAATAATGTTGAATAAATGTTTTATTTAACCAACGTAATTAACACAGTTAAAGAAAGTAAAGTATACAAATTATGAAAATGCTTGAACGCGTGTTCGCAGCTCAGCGGTGTATCTTGTAATTAACTAGTGTTTCTACAAATGAGGTAGAGACGAATATGGAAAAATCGATCTTCGGCAGAGATTGCCGAAAGTGATGGATCGTAATTATTGTAGCAACGCTACAGAACTCCCTTTGTTTCTTTTTTTTTTTAAATTCCTGCTAAGAAAATCGACGATTTTCGAAAATTTCGGGAAGTTATTGTTTTCACCCCGATTCTCGAAAATCGAGTTTTCATCAGATGTCGATGTTTTGAGGTCCTAGGAAGCTATTCTGACTATTTTTGGAATGATGTCCGAGTGTGTGTATGTATGTGTGTGTGTGTGTATGTATGTAAACTCTTTGTAACTTTTGAACCAATGAACCGATTCGGATGTTTAAGGCGGCGATTGAAAGAGCTTGTTGGCCATCAACTTTCCTGAAAATTTCAGATCATTTGATCAAATAGATTTGAAAATATCTGCGAATTACGAAAAAAAAAAAATTTTTTTTTTAGTTTTTTATTGATTTCTCAGAAACGACTCATACGATCGACTTCAAAATCTATTCAGCTCTAGTACTCAAAAAAACGCGTCGATTGCCACCTCAAACATCAAAATCGGATAATTCGTTCGAGAGTTATCGCGGGAGAAAGAAATGGTGGAAAACGGTTTTTTCTAAATATTTTCGAAACGACTGATGCGATCGATTTCAAATTTTTATCAGCTCTAGAATTTAATAAAACGCGCCGATTGCCACCTCAAACGTCAAAATCGATCAATTAGTTCGAAAGATATCGGCATTGAAAAGTTAAAAAAATAACATTTTATGTTATTTTTCCTGGATAAATCATAATATAACCTACTAAAATATGTCTGAAGTCATGCTAACTCATCCTTTATATGGTTACTTTCAATACATAATGTCATCGAACTTGGTTTTTAGTTTAAATCATAATATAAACAATAAAATCGATAAAACGTAGTTTTTAATATTTTTCCCGGATATTTCATATTTGATTGTATCTCACATGAGTCAACACTCATTTAAGTCTTCATTTGAATCCCTGGCATTAATTTCTGCCTGAATACACTTATTTTATTGAACATAATCAGGGATTAAATTTTAAAAACCGCTTCATTAACCATTCTTGATTCTTAAATTTTCAAACTTCAGCATAACAGGCAACTTGTTAGAGCTTGAGAAGATCGTAAAAAAACAACCGCATATGAAAGCATTTTTGAGCTCGAAGAGCTCGAAAATATATCTACACCAATGTTTTCGAGGTCTTTGAGGTCGAAAACAGCGGGATGTTTTGGGGCTGGCCCGCAGGGCCAACCGACGCCCAGATTTTTTTTTTGTTTTAAATTTAATACACGATAATTAGAGTAATGAAATATTTACAAATGATATGAATAAATAAATAATTAAATTAATGAGTGTAATATAGTAATGAATTATTACTTTGAAAAAAAAAACTTTAATGCAAAAAAATTTTTTAATCGTGTAAATTTTTAAATATTAAACTGGACTCGGCGTTTTTGAGTCTCGGTTGCTGTGTTATTATGCGGGGAGGTTGTTATCATCGTCACTGTGTCGACTGAATTTACCTCGTAGACTGGCTTTAATCTGTCCACAGGAATGGCGATTTGTCGTCCTCGAAAATCGACGATGAAATATTTGTCGTGTCGGGTTATTACACGATACGGACGTTCATATAGCGCTGTGAACGATGGGCTAACCTGGTCATTCCGTACTAGTACATGACTGCAAGTACTAAGTTTCCTGAAACCGAAAACAGAATGCTTGCCGTGACGCGACATTTCGGCCGGTGCCAATGAATGGAAATGACGTTTTAAGATATTTACAATGCTATGAGGCGTAGTCTTATTACTGGGAGTGAGTAACTCACCAGGTAAACGAATTGGCTCACCGTATACTAATTTAGCCGGGGTCGTCTGGATGTCGTCCTTCCAAGCAGCGCGTAAGCCGAGCAAAACAGCTGGTAATGCGTCATACCATGACTCTTGGTGACACAAAAGTGCTGCCTTTAGCTGACGATGTAAACGTTCGACGAGACCGTTGGCTTGCGGATGATACGGTGTAGTATGTAAATATTCTATTCCATACATTTTCAGTAACGATTGGAATAACGACGATTTGAATTGCGGACCTTAGTCCGAAGTTATGCGTTTCGGTACTCCATGGCGTGAAATCCAATGCAGCGATAGTGCATGCGCTACCGTCTCTGCAGTTCCATTGGGTAACGGGACAGCCTCAGTAAACCTTAAGAATCGGTCGATGATTGTTAGGCATTGATTGAAGCCTCTTGACGATTTTAGAGACACTAGGTCGATGTGAATATGCTCGAATCGCTCAGTTGGAGGTTAAAAACTGGCGATGGGTGATGACACGTGTCTTTGAATTTTATTCTTCTGACACTTGATGCAAGATTTTGCCCATTCTCGGCAATCTTTATTAACTGACGGCCAGACGCATCGTTTAGAGATCGATTTTAATGATCCTTTGATTCCAGGGTGAGCGAGCGTGTGTAGCGAGTCGAACACTTTTCTCCTCAGCGGTCCTGGAACGTATGGTTACACCGTACCTGACGCAATGTCACAATACAATGCTAAACCGTTGTCGAAATTGATTCGTTGGAGCTGCAACACGGTTGTCTGTTGCAGCAGTTGTTGAAGCTCGAGATCTTGCTTCTGCGCATCGGCAAGTTCTTCCGATGTGATAGCAGTAGAAACTGCTTCGACACCTGACAATGTGTCAGCGACAATAGTGTCGTTACCCGACACATGTCGAATATCGGTGGTAAATTGACCGATGAAATCGAGTCGACGAAATTGCCAAGGCGATGCTCTTTCGGTGCGCTGTTTATAAGCGTGCTGAAGCGGCTTGTGATCGGCGTAGACCGTGACATGCTGGTGTCACGATCGAAGTGAGTGAAGGCGACGGGCGAAAGGGTTATTTTAAATTATTATTTAATATCGTAATGCCGAATTACCCTGTTCTATAACTCAGCCAAGGAGTTCTATTGAACCGTCACGTGGTTGGTGTGAGAACGTATGCGTGATTGGGCACCGATTATTAATTTATAATTAATCATAAGTTACAATAAGAGATTATATTTATTCTGTCATCCAACCAAGGAATTTGGGTAACGTGGCTGATATAAGAATGTTATAATTTCTTTGTCTTTATAACTTATTTGTCTATTCGTACCGAGCGGATGTACTATAGACTATCCCGTTCAATGACCTGCGTGGCGTTAGGGTAGGTCCGGGATTTCTGAGCGAGAGGGATATTGGGTCGATGAATATGGGCCCTCGAGAAGACCGTGTTCTTTCCTTGTCTTACTTTAAAATTACTATGACTTAAACTACCAGCACTCGAATGCCAGAGAAAAGGACAGTAAATGAAAAGACAAATGTATACAAAAACATGTGTAGTATATTGACGAATTAAATTTTACAAAATATTATAATAATGAACTTACCCCAATGGGTTGATATACCTGCACACACACTCACTTCAGATTCACCAATTTGAATCTGTGTACGCAGATTTTTATAATGATTTATGATAGCAATTAATTGAGATTCACAGTTTGAATCTTTTCACGAAGATGCTATGCACGCTGAACCGAACGGCCGGCTTAGCCTTCGAGTGAATTTATAATGATTTTTAGGGTTTTATTAATAGAATTAATTATTCCCGAACAAGGACTCCGATTGCCTAGGCGGTGGACGTCACGTGAAAAGGGTTTGGTCAATTCTAATGCAAACTCAAATGATTTTACTCTAAGTATCCAACCTAGGAGTCCAGGTGCCTAGGCGTAGGACCTCACGAGGAAAGTTTTTAAGAATAAAATTTAAGTTGCGTAATTTATATTTTAAATAAAAGAATCGACTTACGATTATCGATCTAGGACCCCCGATCGCCTAGGCGTGGAGCGTCACGAGAACGAACTTTGAAATCGACTCAGTGAGTCTTACTCGTAGATAGATCCGACAAGGGTTTTAGTAGCTGAAGTAATGACTGATTTTGATTATTTTTCCGGGGTTTATATATGAAAAGGTTCGAAAGAAGAGTGGGACCAAAGATGATACAAAGAATGGGTTAAAGACAAAGAGGAAAAATAATATGGAAGGGTTTGATTTCTTTGGACAGCTGAAAATGACATTTTTATTACGGGAGTTCTTGGAATTTTATAGCAAACAGGATGTAAATAGAAAAATAAGTCCGCGGTGGACCGCTTAAAAATAAAGTAATAAATATATGATGACATTTACGGTCGATATATTACATACTCCAGGAAAAATATGATTTTAAAAATAATACAAAATTGAGATGAAAAATCTTCGAGGATAGAAAAAGGGACGGAGAGGTTCTGCGGGGAACCATGTAAAATTTTAGAGACTACGTTTCTATGATGACATTTATTACCAATATTTTAGGTAATTCCAAGAAATGAAATTAAAATTTTTAAAATAGAAGGGCTTCCTATGGTGGGAAAGGGAAAAATAAGAATCCGCGGGAGACCGTGAGATTCTGTAAAACAATGTTTCTTCAAAATATATGGTGACATTTACTATCGATATTTTAGACACTTCTGAGAAATGCAATTAAAAAAAATTAAAAATAAATAGAATTAGAGATAGATTTCTACATTGAAAAAGAAATAGTAAGGATCCGCGGGAGACGTGGGACCTATTGGTTCAAATAGAAAAGTCGTAAAAATTTGAGGCGAACTAGAACAAGAAAATGTTTTGACATATTTATTAAGGCCTTTACGATGACTTTTATTATGACGAGGGACTCGCGGCCGCGGAAGACTCAGAGAAATCTTTACATAGGACATCTGGAAGACATTGAGTCGGTGTATCTTCGTAAGGGACCAGCCGTGGTGGTGCAGCTGTGCATAGAGAAAGAAAGACGTACTATTTTCTAGTTGCTTGTTCTTATCTACGTCTCTCCTTCTTGTAACTTGACCGCTCATACTCGCATACCTTTCTGTGGGAATTCAGAGCAAGCTCAAAATACGTCGTAGATATCCATATATGGTCAATGCACACATATACAACACACGCTTATGTAGAAAAACTCATGCACACATACGTATGTACGGGTACTCATGTATTATTGTACTTTTGGTGAGTGTGCTCCGAATTCTCCAGGCTAATATTTATAAAATAATAAAATAAGAAAATTATTTCTGAACTTAAGGTTCAGTTGAGTGGTGACTCAGGTGTACCGATTGTTACACTGGCCTTTGAATATGTGCCGAAAATATTTAACAGCCTCCTAGATGGTGTTCAACTCGCGGTCGTACGTCGATAATTTCTGGATTGACGGGAGCACTTTTCGACTGAAAAATGCCAGTGGTTGCCAGTTGTTATCCACTTTTTGTTGCAGAACGGTTCCAATTCCGATTTCGGATGCGTCAGTGAATATTGCCCAGTCAGCATCGATTTTGGGGTGTACCAACAGAGTAGCATCCGCGAGAACGCGTTTAGCTGACTTAAAAGACTCTTGTAGTTCTTTTGTCCAGTTGACTGGATAAGAGCCTCTGACTTTTGGTCCTTCCAAGATTTTATGTAACGGCGCTAGAATTTCTGCAGCGTTCTTGATGAACTTTCTGTAGAAATTCACTGTGCCGAAGAATCGACAAAGACTTTTTACGGTGGTAGGAGGGTTGAAATTGACGATAGCCTCGACTTTATCCGGTAACGGCTTAATTCCATCTTTGGTGATGACATGGCCGAGAAATTTTACTTCCGGTAGACCAAACTGGCATTTTGGAACGTTAATTACCAGTCCGTATTCACGGAGACGCTCGAGTAAGGTTTTCAGGTGCTCCATGTGCTGCTTCTCGTCGTTGGATGCGATTAATATGTCGTCAACATATGGAAAAACGAAGTCAAGGTCACGAGTGACTCGTCAATAAATTGTTGAAACGTTTGCGCTGCGTTATTAAGCCCTAACGTCATAAATTGGAACTCGAACAGTCCAAACGGTGTGATGATCGCTGTTTTCGGCACATCTTCCGGTGAAACGGGTATTTGCAAAAAGGCATTAGCAAAATCGACGACTGAAAATATATTTTTACCGGGTAAAAATGCGGCAAAGTCATCTAAATAACTCAGCTAGTATTTGTCGATCAGTGTTCGATCGTTGAGCGGTCGGTAATCACCGCATGGCCTCCATTCTCCGGACTTCTTCTGCGCCAAATGAAGTGGTGAAGCCCAGGCGCTGTTGGACGGTCTGCAAATGCCCTCTTCGATCCTTCTGCGGAATTCGGCTTGTGCGATTTTCACATTATCTGAAGCCAGGCATCTTGCTTTGCACGAAACTGGCGGTCCAGGTGACGTTCGAATGTGATGAACCGTCGAATGCTGTTTAGTTTGACGCTGAGTAGCGTCAGGTCGTGTGATGTCGGTAAATTCTCTCAATAATTCCATATATGCAGAATTACCATCGATTGCTTTGATATTTGTCTACCGGGTGTCATTAAAACAGTGATGCCATCACGAAGGCATTTGCGTTTCAGGTCGACTAGTAAGTCATAATGACTTAAGAAGTCTGCACCTATGATTGGTTTAGTGACGTCAGCGATGATAAAATTCCATGAGAAATGACGGCGAAGTCCAAGGTTCAATGAAAGCGATTTCAAACCATAGGTTTGAATTATCGAGCCGTTTGCGGCATACAATTGATAACCTATTGGTGTACTGATTGATTTCAGCCAGCCACGTGGAAAGACAGGCAAATCGGAGCTAGAGTCGACGCGATATTTCGTTCATGTAGTTCGGTCTCGATAAATCGACGGCGAGAAATCGATTGAGAATCATTAGCCGCCTCTACTGATTCTCGTTTGCGTTTTCCACCCATTTGCAGCCGGGAGCGCACGATCGGGCATTTTTACCGTGCTTGAAGTGGTACCAACAGAAGTCAAACTTCTTTGGTACTCGTGACCGTGATCGACTGCGAGATCTCGATCAACCACGTTTAACTTACAAGTTTTTGACTTGATACGTGAGCTGCGCAGTTTCTCTGCGCAGTGCGGCGATCACGCCGGGCTCAGCGGTTGATGATGAAGTTGCTGTAGCAGCGGCAACTTGAGGTTTAAGCGATATCCGCTCAACCATACGATCAGCAGACTCGGCAAGTTTATCGAGCGTTGAGTCGCTGATGGCTTCGAGACATACTTGAATCTCATTTGGCATGTGCGAAAACCAGCGTGCTTTAATTATATTGTCATCAATGCCGGGGACTAGTGTACGCAGATAATGTAGATGTTGCGATGGTGTCCGATCGCCAAGTCTCTCTCTATCGAGGAGCTGAGTGATTCGTGCTTCTTCGGACCTTGTGAAGCATTTTATTGAAGCGGCTTTTAAATCGTTGTACGAAGTTGTCGCAGGAGGCTGAAGAATTAGCTGCTCGACTTCTGCGCTGACGCGAGTGTCGAGCAATGGAATTACCAGGTCAAATTTCGCACGCTCGGTTGTTACCTGGTGCGCTGAAAATTGCGCTTCGACCTGCGCAAACCATAGTTTCGGGTTCTTCATGCTGAACTGAGGTGCTTTGATGTTCACGGCCATAGTTAATTTTACTCACGTAAAAAACAACGATCCCGATTAATTAGACTTGAATGTGTCTTCGTCAGATGAATCGGATTTTATTGTCTTGTCGCTTTCGGTTTTAGAGCCTGACATCACCCGTCAACTATGTCAGTAATTCGTTACTGTGCTACCGAAAGATTATCTATGACGCACGGCTCAGAAATGTGCAGCCGGTGTATCAGCCTAATCCTCTGTGGTATTTCCGGTGACGGAAGAAAAATTATACGCGACACTGCACGAAAATTAATTACAATTTTTTATTACAGCTCGCGAAAACTTTTATCACAACTCAATTTGCACTAATGGTCCCTCGAATTAACACTGATGCGGCATAACGTCTATAAGATGCCCAGCAATGCACCAGCGATGATAAAAGAATAAAAACTGCACAATGATGAAAAAATCACTGCACTAATTAATTCGAAAATGAACTCACACAAAAATAACTGTGAATAGAAATCACGGTTTCGGGTTAATTGGTGACGCGACAAAATATTCGCGGCAAAACGACACGAGAACTCGCGAGATTTTATAAACTATGTAATACACGTGTTCGACGCTTCCTTTAAAAAGAGATCACGCCGGGGTCACCAATTTAGTGGTTAAGGGTAAAATTTAAATATAATAAGTAAATTGTTCAAACCAACTAATAATGTTAAATAAATGTTTTATTCAACCAACGTAATTAACACAGTAAAAGAAAGTAAAGTATACAAAATATGAAAATGCTTGAACGCGTGTTCGCAGCTTAGCGGTGTATCTTGTAATTAACTAGTGTCTCTACGAATGAGGTAGAGACGGAATATGGAAAAATCGATCTTCGGCGTAGATTGCCCAAAGTGATCGATCGTAATTATTGTAGCAACGCTACATATATGTATATATATATAACTAAATTATTAAATGACTGTCGATTTCAATTATGCATATGAGTAAGGGAAAAAAAATGTAAATTTTTTTTCATTCCTGTATTTATGTATTTTTCTTTAGTATATCTGTATGATATATCCTGTTTAACTATCTTCTTAATTATTTTACTTTTCCTTCCTTTTTTTTATTCGCTTTATACTTTCAATATTCTATCTTCAGAAATCTGGTTATTATGATTTTATTTTTACAATTGTTTATTGTCTATTTTACGTTATATTAAAAATGACTATTATACTAATTCTAGAATATTTGATTTTTAGCATCATTTAATTGGATATATTCATTATTTATTTATATCTTTTTTCATTTAATCTTATCATTACTAATTATTTAACTTCAATTATGTCTATGTTTCCAATCTTTCAAAACTATTCAGGAAGAAAATCTAAATTTTCTTCATTGTACGTAGTTATTCTTACATTTCTCATTAGGAAACTTAGAATTCTGATACGCCAACTGGTAGCTAATGCTATAACTACTCAAAGTAGGCTAAATCATGAATGTTTACATGTGTCTATACGTCTATCAGCTAATATAAATAATAAATACTTAAGTGTCTTTATAATTATTGGGTTCTCAAGAATTAAAAAATTGTTTTCGATCAATTAAAAAAAAATTTTGAATTTATAAACATGGAATTTCCATGAAAAATAAGTAAATGTAAAATATATTGTTTGTATGGTTGTAAAAGTCGTGATTCTAAAAATGACAGCGTACATTTTTCAATATTCGTCAAAAAATGTCAAACGTGGTTACTTTAAAAAATAAAATGGATCAAGAAGATAAAATCGACCGTTTTGATAATTGCTGACATAAATAAAACAGTTTTGCTACTACGTGCTTGTATGAACCATCAAACCAAGTTAACAAGAAAAACTCATACCCACGATCCTTCCACTTTTGAGAACTCAAACATTTATTTTATCCGGATTATCTCGAATACTTGATCATTGAAGACAAAAAGTAATGAGTGTAAATGCAGTAGACATCAGACAAATTCAAAATTATTCAGAAATAGAATAAATAATTAATAAAATAAAAATTTTTCCAAACACGCATTTAAAACATTTTGAAATTAATAAGTGCATTTTTATAAATATTCATTTTTAAATTAGTTACTCCATTTATTTATAATTTTAAATTTGTCTAATGTCTGCTACATTTACACTCGTTAAAAGTAATAATTTTTAAAGACTTATTGTCTTCACTAACTTTACCAAAGTTCAACAAGTGTCCGTGATTTATTATATTTCCATCACCGGTAAAATTTTTATTTTGAAGTGTTCCACTAATAAATTGATAAGTGTCTTGAATTGACACCCGCATTATTTATTGTAATAATCTTTAACACTTTTAATGATTTAAATAAATTATCAAAACATAAATAAGCCAGTTGATTTTGTATAGTAAACATTCAGAGTAGCTTACTTCGATTAGTTTATGTTGCGGCCACCAGATGACTAATATCTAAGCCACGCCCATTCTATGGTTCCCAATATTTCTTACATTTAATTAAATCAGATCATGAGTTATCATTTGATATCGTTAATTTTTCTTTGTTACTTTTAATAAATCGCTTCGTTCCCTAGAGTTACTTAAATGCGTTTTTGAAAATGTACTGGTGTAAAAAAAATTTCGATTTACTTATAAGCTATCTTAGCTTTGTCACAATGGATGAGTTTACTTTTTCCTGGCTTATATTCAATTTCTATATCGTTTTTATCTGGGAAAATTTCAGTAATTTTATAAGGACCTAAATAATTGTCATCAAATTTACCATCTCTCTGATTTTTTACTAAAAATATATTTTGACCTATTTTAAACTTTACAGGATTTATTTTCTTATCGTATCGTACTTTAGATTTTAATTTTGAATTTTCTCAATTTTCTCTTGCTTCTTTTCTTGGCTCTAACAATCGAATTGCGAGTTCTTCAACGCAATCTGCGTATGTAAGAATATCATCAAAGTATGAAAATTCTGATGGTAATCGCGCTTCTTTACCAAAAACTAATCTATATAGGGTAAACTTTGTACCTTCGTGTACACTCGTTTTTATAAGCAAAAGTCGCATGAGGCAACCATTTATCTCAATTATTTTTATTTGTAAAATGTTTGATAAAATCTGTTAAGACTCGATGACTTCTTTCTAATTAACCATTAGATTGTGGGTGAAAAGCTGTCGTTTTTATTTTTTTCATTTTGAAAATTTTGGCTACACAACCCATGACTTTACCTATAAATGCTTGACCTTGGTCTGTTAAAATTACTTTCGGGCAACCGTGTTTTAATATGAAATTCTCGACTAGTGCTATAGCGATGTCTTTGGCTGTCATAGATACTAGTGGTATTGCAAAATAATATTTTGAAAGATCGTCTTGCATCGTTAATATATATGAATTACCCTTTGCTGATGTTTCATTAGGTACTACTATATCTAATGCTAATTTATCCTAAATTTCTGCAGATGTATCTGTTATTACCAGCGGTTGTTTTGTTTTTATTCTTACTCATTTCTTTTTCTGACAACTAATACATTTTCCAACAAAATCTTCGACATGTTTTTTAATATTATCCCAAAAATATCTTTGTCTAATTCTGTTGTAAGGTTTAGTTACACCTTCATGACCTGCCATTGGGGTCTCATGATTTTCAGCTATTATCTTTTGTCGCTCTTCTACTGGAGGTATTATTATCACATCTCTATAAGTAATTATTTTAATAACGGTTTCTTTAAATGTTGTAGCTATAATATTTTTAATTTTTGACCATACAGTTTTGGATTAATTACTTCGACCTTTAGAAATACTAATTGATTTTAATTTTGTTTTTTCCATGTATAATTTTAAATTTTTAAAAGCTTTACAATAATCTTTTTCGGTGGGTGCATCTGTACTGGTGTTTTGAGTAATTAAGGCAAGTACTTTTCTTTTCAATGTTCCCATTTTGATTACCTGCCCTTTTTTATAATTAGCCAATGGACTCAATTTTAGATATCCTGATTCTAATAATTGTTGTCCTATTTCATTCGGGACAGTACTATCTGTATGAAAAAAATATAAATAACTATTTTTTTGCATTTCTAAATTATCTCTCGTCTCTATTATATTATTATTACTAAGATCGTTCGACATTACTGAAACTACGGATGAATCATCGTCAGAATATATTTGTTCGTTATCTGGATTATTATTTTCTACAATAATTACATTGTCTATTTGTTCTTGATTACTATCTGAATTTAATTCTGTTGAATTTTGTTGAAAATTTGTTATATTATTAGATGAATTGATTTGCTCGATTTTATCCGGGTTTTCATCATTAAATAAATTTATTTGTACGATTCGATCGAGGTTTCCATCATTAAATAAATTTATTTCTTCTCGTCGATCGAAATTTTGGTCATCGAATGAATTTATTCGGTCGACTGATCTCGAATTTTGATCAGCGGGTGAATTTATATGCTCAGGGTTTTGTGGCTCTCTATCAGGAAAAGAATTTCGGAAATCGATCGGTTCTACTTGATTATTTATTATATTTAAGTATTGTTTGGAAGTTTATCATTAGCATTTTGTTGGCGATTATATGCTTCGAGGGTAACCATTATTTTCAGCAATTCGGGTAGAAAGTTAGTTTTATTATTTTTATTTTCAGGTTTTTTTGTTTTCATCTTAAAATTTTCTGAAAGTTTTTGTATTTCGCATGGAATGTGATTTTGTGTATGTGTGTGTTTATCATTGTCCGTGCAACAGGAATAAGTTTTGGGCTTACGCTGTCTTTTCGACCTGCGTAGCTGCGGTTCGCTATTAGGGGTATTATTTATCGTTTGACTATTTGTTACTACACGATGTTTTTCTATGACCTTACTAGGACTTTGTTGTCGTGGTTCGTCATTATTTGTTTTAAGATAATTTTTTATTTTTACATTTTCTACATTAGTTTTATTCCTATCAGTGTTTACGTCAGCGGCATTACTTTATCATCGGATGATGTCTGTATGTCCATCGGTCGTGCGAGTGAGTCATTAAGAGTAGTTTTATCAATTTCTATATTTACATGAATATTGGATTCGTTACAAGGATCGGCATGAACTAAAGCTTCTACATTTAAAATTTTTGGGTTGTCAGCACCTTCTTCTGATGACCATGAAATCGCGCCTCCCATATTTTTAGAATTATTAATTTTTCTTATAGGACTCCGTATGGGAGTCGGGCTCAATTTAATTGGACATTTTGTGACATTTCATGTAGGTGTTCTTGGGTTAATAGGAATAGTTTCTATTGGCGATTCAGTGTCAATGTCGTTTAAGTTACTTGAATATATTTTTGATTTTATTATTTCTGTCTCGTCTGTATTTGACTCGTCATCTGAGGTGTCTGGAGTAATAATTTTTTTCGTCTTGTAATTAGTTTTATCTATTTTTCTGCCTGTACGAACTGCTGGAGAAGGTGTGAATTCTGCTATTCTATGTGGTCTTTTAATGCGAGAAAGTATTGATTTATATTTATCGATTTCTGTATTTTCAATATTGGTCTGTGGTTTTAAATTTGAGATTGAAGATATAATTGGTGTCTGTACGACTGTTAATAATGGTAATGAAGGATCGGTGATTTCAGAACTTTCAGGTATATATAAATGTGAGGATTGAAATGACACTGTTAAGTTATGAGATTTCTTATGGTTTGGAGAGTTTATAGAATTATTATATATATAAGACAAACCGAAATCTGTCATATCAGATTCGTCAGTTAAATACGAACGGTTATTTTTACCAAGTTTTTTTCTCAGAGCTACAGCATCATAAATTTCTCCTGATGACGATGATCCGTCAGAATAATCAGGAAGTGCAATAGACTTATTCGATTCAAAATTTTCGAATGGTTTTCTTTTATAACTTTTTAAACTTTCATTAGTTTTTACTTTATTAGTTTCTTTTTTATTCAGATTTTCACTATCAAGCTCAGAATTTTTATTCGAAAGGTTTTGAGCATTATAATTTTTCAAGTTTTTATTTATTTCATCATTTTTATCTTTTTTATTATTTATTTTTGACTCAGTTTCTGAAATTTTTTTAAATGGATTATACCGTCTAACGTTAGATTTTTTATTCTTTCAATTTTTGTTTTCACCGATATATCCGTTTTCTTTATTTTTGTCAACTAATCGCCAATCGATAGGGTAGCTAATCCTATTGCCGTTGCTAGTATTTTTGACTGTTGAGTCCGTAGTTAATTTATCGATGGGCCCAACCATTTGAGTTCTTGACTCTTTTACTTTACTTGTTTCAACCGAATTTTCATTATCGACCGCTCAAGTTTTTGGCTGGAGAATTTGAACTACCGAATTTAGTTTATTACTTGAAGTTATGTCCTCTGAACTTAAATTATAATTTTTGTTAAAGTTTGTAGATAATTTATTTTTATCATTATTCCAGCTAATTGACTCTGAATTAGTTTTGTATTTAGGTTCCTTTGTAAAGACTTTACCATCGTCTAAACGGTTAGTCTTTACGGTCATTCATATTATTTATCTACACAAGCGGTCTGTGATCGGTGACAAGAGTAAACTCTCTGCCATAGAGATACGGTCTAAATGTTTTCATACCGAATAAAGCTGCGACCATTTCTTTTTCAGTGGTCGAGTAATTTTTTTCGTGTTTATTAAACACACGAGAGGCTGCTGCAACAATCATATCTTCGCCAATTTTGCCTTGTGAGAGGAGTGCCCCAACTGCATAGTTAGATGCATCGGTTGTTAAAATAAACGGTTTCAAAAAATCGGGGTACTGCAATATCGGAGGTGTACATAGTTTGTCCCGCAACTTTTCAAAAGCTACCTGATATTCAGGCGTCCATGTAAATCTTGCGTTTTTACTTGTAAGGTCAGATAGGCACTTAGCGATTTTTGCGAAATCCTTAATAAATCGCCGATAATAACCAGCAAGTCCAAGAAATTCTCTCACTTGTGTTGGATTTACGGGCGTTTTGACACATTTGGTCGCTTTGATTTTATCGGGATCAGGCTTGACACCGTCAGCAGATATAAGATGGCCTAAATAAATTGCTTTTTTTAAGAATTCACATTTATCGGCTCGTAGAGTTACATTTGCACTACGTAAACGTTAGGCTAATTTTTCGAATTTGGTGTTATGTTCTTCTAGAGAACGTTCGTAAATGATTATGCCGTCTAAGTAAACAAAGAGATCTGCTCCTTGTAGCCCGTGTAACACTAAATCCATTAACCTTTGGAACGTTGCTGGAGCATTTTCAAGTCCAAATGGCATTCTATTCAACTGATAATGACCATGAGGAGTTGTAAATGCTGTTTTATGATGATCTTTTGGATGCATTTTAATTTGGTGAAATCCAGATTTTAAATCAAAAATTGAAAAATAAATTGCGTCACCCAGTTGATCAAGAATATCATTTATCAACGGTAATGGGTATGCGTCTTTAATAGTTTTTTCATTTAATTTACGATAATCAATTACTAAACGCCATCTTTCATTGCCTTTTGAATCAGCATTTTTAGGTACTATCCATAGAGGGGAATTATAGGGGGAGGTCGAAGGTTCTATTATGTCCATCAGCATTAATTCTGTAATTTGTTTTTGAATTTTGTCTTTTTGTGCAGGTGGATGTCTGTATTGTCGAGTATTTACCGGTACGTCGTTAGTAGGTATACTGTGTGCTACTGTCTCTGTAGCGCGCAATGATTCTCCTGGAATGTGGAACAGGTCAGCCTATTTCTCTACAAGAGAAACTATCGTTTTACGCTCTTCCTCATTTAAATGTTCTAAGCGTAAGAGTTTTAACACTTCTTCAGTACGATTTCCCCGCGTCCGAGTAGTATTATCGTATCTATCTGTGTCGTCTTGCGTCAAGCTAGTATCCTCATCTTCACTTGTCCCGAAAGGATACAGAGGAATTACGGGTACTTTCACTTTAACATCCTTATTACGCGTATTTATTGCGTACAAATAAGCGATACCATTATTATTTCTAACTAAAGGTTCGTCCGCGTAAATACCGTTTTCAAATTCGATACGAGGTGTATAACCCTCTTCAAGTTTACTATCGACTCGAACAAACATTGCTGTTTTCGTTCGAGCTTTTAAAACGAAATATTCTTCCTCGGTAAATGATAATTCTAAATTATTTAAATGCTTAAAAATTATAGTATTTTCTACTAAATTAATTATTCCACCATGTTCGCTTCAGATACGCCATTTAGTTTATAACAATAAGAATCATCAATTAGATTTTTATATTTTACTTCGCCGTATTTTATTAAATTTAAACTATATCCCGTATCAATTAATATTTGTCCGTAACTCGATATTATATCTTTAGATTTAAGCATGATAGGCGTAGGTTTGTAATCTATTGATATAGCACCTACGACATAAGTTCACGTTGGTTTTCTTAATTTTTGTTCGAAATTTGGCCCTGAGTTGCTACGTTTCCCAAGGGAGCGCCATCTCATGGGAACGCTTGGTCGTTTCCCGTACATGTATTCGGTTTTGAATTTAATGCATCGCGTTTCCCTTCGTTATAAATTTTTTTCCAACAATTATTCATTAAATGACCCTTCATTTTACAGTAATCACATTGAAGAATATTTTGTCTATGACTTGATTAGATTCAATGCTTTTTCTTAGCATTAAATTTCTACATTCTTCGATACTATGATTATTTCTTTTGCAAAAGTTACAAAATTTATTATTTTGATTAAAATTTCTTTGATTTTGATGTCTATTATGGTTCCAATTTTAGTGCGTAGTTTTGATTATTGTTTTGATATTGATTTTGATATTTATGATAATCATTCGTATTACGAATGTTGTGAGTAAAGTCCGTATCATCTTGAAAATTTTGTTTAGTGTGTGAAGTAAAAACGTGATGGTAATCTGTATTTTTTGTTCGGGAATTATATACATTAAAAAAATTATCAACATTTCTCATTTGTTGTAGCTGTTTTTCGACTTTTTCGGCTGATTTTGTCGCGAAGTCAAGGTCCAAGTATTTATCTTCTTGTAAAAAAATAGCAAATTTCGGGTGTAAACCCGATGTAAATGAACGAATAGCAGTTTCTTTAGCTAGCGTTGCTTTTTCTGTCTTATTTTCCCCGTCGGTATATTCAATTTCTGACAATGTATTCTGCAAATGTTGGCTTATTCTATAGTTAAAATATCTAACGCGTTCGTGTGGGCGTTGTTGAAAGTTATCGAATTCTCTCATCCATAGTGAGATTTCTTTAATTTGTCTAAAGTGTAAATTTAAAAATGAAATAAGGTCGTCAATGCTTGTCGGGTCTACAGTACTAACTCTTTTCAACGGTTTACCTTTACATTTGGTCTGTAATAATTCTACTAAAAATTCTTCGTCAATATCGTCTTTAAAAATTTTTTTAGCATTTATACATGCTTTTGTAAATGATTTTATTGGATAACCGTCTTTTGTACCGTCAAAGTCTGGGACGGTTTTTAAAAAGTCTTTATAATCAATATTATTAACATTACCATTATTTTGAGTTCTGTTAGAATTTGATGTAAATTGTAAAATTAAATTTGGGTGTTTAATTTACGCGTTTTCTCTCTTACGCGTTGCGCTAGTTCAGTTTCAAATTGTTCTGTTACATTCTGGCTTATTTATTATTCAGACAGAATATTTTTTAATTGACCAGGTTGACGTCATTAGGGTGTCAATAGACCCCAGGTGCGTCAGCTGTTGACCTTCTTATATTTTATTCAAAAAAAGTTTAATGACTTACCATGGCGGAGATTATGGGCCCCATAAGTCGGCCCAAATAATCCCTTTCTTACGTAGTTTCTTCTCTTCTGCCGGTGCGTACTCGTCCCTGCCGGTGGCCTTGAAATAGGCTTCGGAATAATACCCGTAACGAGGGTCGTGGAATGGGATGCTTCCGCTGGGTGGATGGACGGATGGAACGTCCACTGAAATCAACCGCCAACCTTCGTTGATGCCGGTCCAGAAGGCCGGGTTCTCCCTGGATGGTTCCTCTGAACGAGACGAGCCTGAAAGGCCCGGTTCCTCCTTAAGGACGAGTGATTCCAGCTGATGAATAATTCCGCAAGAGCTCGACGGGTCACTAACTTCACTCGACGCGATACCAGAACTTGGTAGCTCGTTAACCGGTTTTGGAACGACCAACGTTACCGGATCGAGGAGGACTTCCTCGGCAACGATCTCTAGGCGGGAACGTTGGTGAACTGAACGACCGAGATCCTCGTGGATCGTTCGAATGATCCGGCGGAACTGGGCCTTTTTGCCTGACCTTCGGCTTCTCGGCATGAATTTCTGGGATGCGGAAGGGAAGTGCTTAGGCTGCCGGTGTCAGCGCCCAAAACAGGTGAGAGTATTAGGCTGCCGGTAGCAGCGCCCAATATAAGGTATGAGATTATTAGGCTGCCGGTGACAGCGCCCAAAGTTTAAAATAAGGAGTGCGTATTTGGTAAAGTACGGATATATATTTTTGCCTTAAAGTCCGAGTGACAGGATCAAGCCAGCAGGTTTATGTAGAGTTCTTAGCTCTACTAGATCTTGTGATCGACTGCCTTGATTCTGTCGCTCCTTGGTATTATACATTATCAAAAGTGTTAACGTTGCATCTCAGGTTTCCTATGAGAGAATCGTCGTGGCCCGGGTCTCATGCATCGTCATCTGTTTAGACTATCCGCGAGCCACGGCGACTCTCTTATCGCAAGAGATTTCCGTTACATTGTTGGCGATGAATAAAATAATATCGCCAACAAAGTAACGATTTATTAATTTATTATTTATTTATACTTCTAAGAAGTGTCGAACCGTTTATTCGCCCACCGTGGCGAATAAATAATTCGAGACTTCAAAAAAAAAAAAAATTTCCAAAATTTTTATTTAAATTTAATATGAGCCAGAACGTAACACCTCCCGACTTAAGTAAGTCGCGGCGCTTTAATAAAATCGGTGCGACTTCTATTATAAATAAAGTGGCTCGATATAAATTTAAATTGATTATGTGACTGATTCTATATAAACCAAAAGTTAAAATCAATTTTGAATACTGTAAAGAAAAGTTCTTGGCTGTAGAATTTAAACCTATACCTGAGACACAACGTTTTATAATATTACTTAAACTTAGTAATATGAAACTAAACGTTAGTATCTAATAATTTAATTACCTCCCGACTCGGTCGTTTGGTATTGAAATGATTAATTCTAAATATAATTCGTACAGATATGCTTCCGCTTTGCGGTAATTTATAAATTACTTAAGAAGTAACTGCTTAAGTCGAAATTCATAATGAAAAATGAGGTAGCTACCTCCCGACTTAAATCAGTTAGCAACTTCAATATTTATCTGTATTTATAATAATAAAGTAATTAAACCTAAATTCATGTTTGTAAACATCATTTAGTTATCTGGTACTAATATACTGCGTATAATTATTGACAAATATAAATTTTCCTGATAATAACAGGTATTAAAGTCCTTAAAATTTAATGTATTGCATTCAAGACAGTTCTCTTAAATTTCTACAATGTTTATATGAAATTGGCACAATCTGGCTTTCGCGTTCACTCGCGATTTTCACTCACAATGTTCACTCGCGGTTTTCCGCACGGTTTCTCAAACGAGCTAACATCTCACTGTTTGTACACTCATGGAGTTTGGACCTCAGTGGTTGATCTTCCAGTTGTCGATTTAGCTCTGCATATGTTATTTCTTCAGGTGGCGCAGACTTATGAGTTTCAGGTTCCTCATCGATGATCGATATACTTGACCTCGGACAAGGTATGGGAGCCTTGCTTCATTGACTCTCTACATCCAAGTCGTATCTTCTGCGGTGATGGTGATGCAGTATGAGATTCGCCAATGTGTCCCATATTGCTGTTACTAGGACTAAGCTGCAGCCCCATATGCCATACAATGCGTATGCATGAAATATCGTGTCGAAAATGAACTTCAGAAGTCGCAATACCAACATAATTGACAATATGCCGGCGGTAACGGATCCGAAGTCAATTAAACTTCGCCAAATTCTCTGCCCTGTGGTGAGCGCTAATTTTTCTAGCGCTTCTTCGTCGAATAGTCCCAGCACGTTGATGCTTCCTGCAGGTATGCCCCTTCCAGCTGCTCCCATGGCTATGGAATTAAGCAGTGCTGGTCTCTCAGCCGGAAACATTATCCGGTTACGTAATTTCTCCAAATCTTTCGGAGAGTAGATTCCCGATGTTGCCAGATGCTCTGGGTTTTCATAGTTCCAGGTCGGGACCGTCAGTGGTTGAAGTTGTTGTGGTGTTGGTGCCCGAATACCTTGAGGCGTCAAGTGGTACCACGCTCCATCGATGAAGTACCCTGTGGGTAAGATAGCGTTGCACTCGATGATGGTCCCTCTTTTCAGGAGTATCCTTGACTTTGGAGCTAGGAAATAAGTTTGATTATTGTACGTTACCGGAAGTTCTTGATAACAATGTTCGTCCTGACGTACGCGCACGGGCACAGGTAGACACTTTGTAATGTGCACTAGTTCACCCGCAACGGTGGTATAGTACCCTGGGCTTTTCATAAGTGCATAACCGAACTCGTCTGGGGCCAGTGATGATAAGGCCAATGCATTCATCAATATTGAACGCTCTAACTCACAACGTCTAACAAGGACGTCATGGTAGAGGTTTTGTATCTGCTGCCTTATAAATTTCTCGACGTATATAAACTTGCTATTTACATACGCGAAAATATCCATATCTTCGGTCTTAATCGCCTCTATTTGCATGGTGTAGTCCGTGGTTTTAAGGACCACTATGAAAAGCTTCGGGTGCTCCGTTTTGATAACATTATGCCCGCACACTTCTACCTCACCTCGCTGAGCCAGCGCGAAGGTGATATCTTCCGTGGTGAGTGAGTAGACATCTGGATGTCCCTCTTCCCCGATGATTCTTGTAGCCGATCCGTGGTAGAGCAACGCGTATTTCATAAGGCACGAGTCTTTTGGAGTCTCGCTCCAGAACGCGGTCATACCTTCACTGGTAACGCAAGAAAGTTTTTGCGCGTCACATCGCGTTCCCGATCTTAAAATCACTTGGTTTGTTTTAGTGTTCAGCGTTGTTTCATAATCAGAAAGAGATATTTCGAATAACCCGTCGGCCACGACTTTTTCCCACGTACCCCACGAATCACTAAAGACACCTTCCGCACATGTACCGTCCATATGATGATCACCGGCTAATATTGCCTGTCTAAAGTTTGTAGTGTTCATTTTCAAGTCGATCATGTGGACTCGATCGTAAAGCCAGATTGCACCTGTATCATGCATTTTCTTACATCTAGTATAATCCATATCTAAATAGTATTCTCTACGCCCGTTTAACACAGAGGATGTATGGGAGTGCATTCCGCAACGCTGCACTACTCTATTTATTAATATCTTACACTCGATCACGTGAACGTGAATTATTTCAGCCGGTTGTATTAGGCTTACTATTACCTTTTCGGTTTCAGCTTTCCTTGCGGGGAAATTGCACTCCCCTACATCCAACAGTGATAGCGTAGTCATATTCATCGACGACCCGCTGCAGTCATATCCAACCAGGCCCAAGGAAAAGGGGAGGAGTCCCAGCAGTATCACCAATCCGGTCATCTGAAAATTATATACGAGATATTCTTAACTTGTTGAGGTGAACTCTTTTCACCACCCCATCTATATCTACTTCGGCCGTCTCGTTTTGACCGATCGCGATTACATCATGAGGACCGGTGTACTGCGGGTCTCCTTTACTTTTCCTTGGTTCCCATAGTACAAATACCCTAGTTCCAGGTTTAAACTGGTGTGGATTTATTTTCCTATCGTAATAAAATTTTGACCTAACTTTAGCCTGATGTAAGTTCTCATTGGCAGTCACTTCAGCTTGTCTTATACGTCTAAATAATTGCTCTAAATAACCTGCATATGTCTCATTAGGTTCTTCAATAGTTTGTATGCGAGAAGGGAGACGGGGTAATTTCCCGAATACTAGTTGATATGGAGTGAATCCTGTACCCTCATGTTCACTTACATTATATGAAAATGAGGCTATGTCCAGGCATTCATCCCAGTCTTCATTCCCGCCTATATAATTTTTCAAGTATTCTTGTAATACATGGTGAGATCGTTCCACCGACCCATTACTCTGAGGTCTATATGCAGATGTATGATATTGTTTGATTTTATACTTTTTAGCAATATTTTTAAGTAAACTCGAAAGGAAGTTTGTTCCTTGATCAGTAAGTATGGCCTTAGGAGGCCCGAAGTAGCAAAACCAACGATTTACTAAAGCTTGTGCTACATCTACAGCTGTTGCTTGCTCTAAAGCGATTGCCATCGAGAACTTAGTCAGGAGATCCTGTATAGTTAATATGTACTTATTTCCAGACGCAGAAGTATGCGTTGGGTACATAATGTCTAAACCGATTTTGTCAAACCCAGCATCAGGGGTATCCGTGAGGACCATTGGCTGCTTTGTCTTAACTCTAATTAACTTTTTCAGTTGACAATCCAAGCATTTCTGAATATAATTGATGACATCTTGTTTAATTTTAGGCCAGAAAAAATTTTGTCGTATTCTTTTATACGTTTTGGTCATTCCTTTGTGACCTCCCACGGCTGAACCGTGATATTCCTCTAAAATTTCTAATTTTTCATCCTCATTTGGGATACGCACGAGGTTAAGACAAATAGTTATTTTAACCTCAGTGTCCGTGAATGCATCAATTAATTCCTCTTGGATTGTCAGCCAATTTATATCATCTATTTTACTAGTTTTTGCCACACTAAATGACTCTAAACCTAGTTCCATTACTATATTGTATACAGAAGCCAATGTCTCTCGGATATCCTCGACCGATACGAGGTCAGTGTCTCTGTATTTAGGCGCTGCTATTATACAGCGTTTATTTCCCTTGTAGGGTATTACAGTAGCTCTACAGAAAGTTAGTTGTGCGGGAATTTCCAAGACGTCAGCAAGTTCATTGCTTCCTTCGTCCCGAGGTTTCCCTTTTACATTAGTAAATATGAGTACATTATCTGATTGCATTGACAACCGATCACGCGTTTCGCGAACGTTCGGAGCTATTTCTCGCGTCATGGGTGTAGTATGCTTTCGCCTGGCTCGTGGACGAACCGGGGCATACTCTCCCTCATCGCTGTCTTCTTGATCCACGTCTTTGCGACCTTGGACGTTATCGTCTTCCGATTCCGACGTTTCTCCATCGGTTTGGAGACGCTCCTCTCCGATATCATCTTCGTTACCGTTAGCTTCGTCGTCCGCGTCCACGTCTTCTATCATTGGTTCGTCGTCCGAGTCGGGAATAATATGGTGACGACTCCGATCTTCGTTATCCGAAACCACTACCTCCTCACCGTCGCTAGAATCGTTCGCAGATTGATGATCATTTGCGGACGATTGATTTGGTTCTGGTACAGGTGGGGCTGAAGGCCATTCGCGGGGTCTAAATACAAATTGGACTGGAGGAGTCCCGTGCTCCGGCTCGGTGTCATTATTTTCCGGATCGTTAAAAACGCGTACTTTGCGTCTAAGATTGTACTGCTTCCGCGTCCGTTTTGCCCCTGGGGTAGAGTCATCTTCGCTGGTTTCATCTGGAGTCGTTGCCGTTTTATCTGGATCAAATTTCCGTATCGGGCCGACCCGTGCTTGAGGAATAAACTCCTCTGGTTCGGCAACCGGATTTCGAGAGAGAGAATCAACGTTTGAATTTACGCGACCCGGCTTGTAAACTACCTTGTACATGTAGTCTTCCATGCTTAATCGCCACCTCACTATTCGGGAGTTTGGTGATGATACCGAATTAACCCATGTGAGGGGTCTATGGTCAGTTACTAACGTGAATTGACTTCCGTAAATGTACGGCCGGAATTTATTCACCGCGTAGACTATCGCGAGCATTTCCTTTTCAATGGTCGAATAGTTACGTTCGGCTGAATTTAATAAGCGAGACGCGTAAGACACAGGTTTATCTTTATTTATTTCTCCTTGGCTTAAACACGCTCCGATTCCGTAATCACAAGCATCAGTTGTGATGATAAACTCTCGCGAGAAATCCGGAAATTGTAAAATCGGCGACTCTACAAGTTTCTTTTTCAGCGTCTCAAACGCTTCCGATTGACTCAGACCCCAAGCGAATACTGCATCTTTTTGCAGTAGAGATGTTAGTGGCTTGCTTATTTTCGCGTAGTTGTCAATGAATCTCCTATAATACCCGGTTAAACCCAAAAATTCCCGAACCTTTTTAACATTCGTAGGTATCGCGAATTTTTCGACCGCATCGGTTTTCTTAGGGTCCGGTTTAACACCGTTTCCTGATATTATATGTCCCAAATAATTAATTTCTTTTAAGAATAAATTACATTTATCGGGTTGCAATTGCAAACCCGCTTTACGTAGACAAATAAACAACTCTTTGATTTTTGCAACGTGGTCCCCAAATGTTTTAGAGTAGACGACAATGTCATCCATATACACGAAGACACCCCTGCCAAGCAGTCCCACCAATACCTTGTTCATTAATCTTTGAAATGTCGGAGGGGCATTTTTCAGCCCAAACGGCATTCTAACAAATTCATAATGCTGGTTTGGCGTAGAAAAAGCTGTCTTATGTATATCGTCTGGGTGAATTTTGATTTGGTGGAAACCACTCGCTAGATCAAAGGTTGAGAAGTACTCTGCATCGCCTATTTGGTCAATTATTTCGACAATATTTGGCGTAGGGTAAACGACTGTAAAAGTTTTTTCGTTTAAATCACGAAAGTCGATTACCATACGCCATTTCTTATTACCGAAAGAATCTTCCTTTTTAGGAACGATCCAAATCGGGGAACAATAGCCTGATTCTGAGGGTCTAATAATACCCTTTTCTTCTAATTCTCTGACCTGTCTCGAGATCTCCTCCTTATGTATGGGAGGAAAGCGATATTGTTTCTTAAATACTGGATGGTCATCCGTAGTTATTATACGATGTAAAATCTCGTTTGTAGACCCGAGATTCTCTCCAGATAGATAAAATAAATCTTGATTCTCAAAAATCAGATTTTTGATTTCCATGCGCTGCCGATCCGATAAATCTTCGGTAACGTGCACGGAGTTGGTCACTTCTTGTGCCCGCTCCGGCGTTTTATTATTTTCAAAGATCGTGAATACCCTTGATTCTACGACCCCTGAACCTTTTAATTCCTCCCCGATTTCCGACCCAATGTCTTTGGATAATCGTGAGTCACGAATAGCCCTGATAGGCTCAACAAAATTATCTGCATCAATAGCAGTTGATTGAGGCTCGCATGGAAAATCATTAATTAAATTTACTGATTTTAATTTAGTGGTAATATCGCTTTCATCCCGCCATAAGGAAGATTGTAAATCGACCACAGGCCTGGGAATAGAAATCTCAGTATCAGAATTATTGTAAGCCCGTAAGAGCGTACTACCGTTATTATTAGTTTCAAATGTACCTCCGATTTCAAGTTCGGATGCACAGTATATTCGAGGTACATAGCCATAGTCAAATGAATCGGGAGTAGTTTTAATTTTAATCACGGTAACAGATCTTGGAGGCAATTTTTCAATTTCCGTTTCAAAGAACGGGATTTCGACATCGTAAAACGTAAATAATTTGCGATCGAAGAAGAATCTAGCGCCATACTCGTTAAAGAATTTCGCACCCAAAATAGCGGGATGAACTGTGGGGAAGTCGTCTTCCACCACATTAAATTCGATACCGTAACCGAATAATTCTACGTGGATTTTACCAACCGTATATACTGGGTCTTTATTTATGCCCAATAGCGCCAATTTATGTTCTTCGTCGATACCTTGCGGTTTATTTAACGCACCAATTTTTATAATATTTACCTCCGAACCCGAATCAAGCATGATCGTTAAATAATTTTTTATATCATCGCTTTTGACCAAAATTGCTGGTACCTCGGTTTTTCTTAAATTAACTACGACTGTCGCGACGTTGACTGGTGCACGACCTCGAAAGGATTTTTCGGCGGGCTTTGAACTTGTTTCGGACTCCCGTGGGACCCGTCGTCGTTCTTCCCCGGGAGTTTGGAGTTTCCCGACGGCCCATAACGCGTTCGCATAAGCGCTGCAAATTTAAAACAATTTGCCAAACTGTGATTCACTTGCCCGCAGCATGGGCACTCGTCCCGGTCTTTCTCGGGTTTTCTTTCGTTACCGCGGGGTTTGTTTTTATTACCGTCATTCCGATTTCTCCGGTCAACGTTATTGTATTTGTTATTAAATTTATTATCGTTATTAAATTTATTATTACTGTTGTTACTCGATCCTTTTTTCTGCAAGCAATCTCTTTCGAAATGACCGCGTTTATCGCAATAGTTACAGCGAAGATCTCTATTTTTTTCCACCTGTCGCTCTGGCCTAGGTGGCTTAGACCTGTCAGGTTGATTACTTTGTATATGAGCTATTGTGACCGCGACCGGTGTTTGAAAACGCTTCGCGTTGTCTTCCTGATTTTTAAACGCGGCTATCGACGACGCGTATGTTTGCTCCAGCGTATCGTGTGGCTTGAGTAAGCATTGGACTTGCAGTAGGGGTGGGATGCCATTAAGAAAAGCTGAAATCGCATCTTTTTCAATTTTTAATTTTTCCGCTTCCAGAAGCGTACCCCTTTCGGTTGTTTCCGCGTGAAGTATATCGCGATAAATCGTACGAGCGCGGTTTACATAAGAAACCATATTTTCCTTGGGTCGCATGATAATATTTTCTAACTCGGCCTTGCATTGGTTTGCAGAACGGTGACGATCGAAGACAGTGCGCAAGAGGTTCTCGAACTCTTTCATATTGCTATACTCCATGTTTTCAACTGCGATCCGAGCGTCGCCTTTAAATTTTTGCCGTACAAGTGTCAAAAACATGAATTCGGCGCTCGGCGCGAGCATGGAACAAGCTCGATTACACGATCTTATGAAATCTGAAACTGCGGCGCTAGTACCGTCAAAGGTAGGTACGTAGGATAACGCGTCCTTGATTGTAATGTTCGCGTTGCATGTGAGTTCATTCGGCCCGCTGTTTCTTAATTGCGACATTTCTTCCTTGAGTTCCTGGATGACACTTGGTGCCTTAGTCCCGGCGGCCGTTTTCATTTGCTTGAGCTCCGAAGCCCAGGTTTGTAATAATTTAGAATCATTTCGCATCTCTTTTTCCTGAGTAGCTACCGCGTTTTCTCGCTCAACCAGATCGCGTTCCCGTTTATTTAGTTTTTCCTTGATCTCCGTTAACTCACGCTCCCGGTTAGCTAAAGTAGCCTCGCGTTTATTTAATCGCTCTGTTTGCATTAATTTGGCCTGCTCAAGAAGCTGACTAGATTCCGCTTCACGATCTTTTAATTCTTGTAACCTACGCTCAAACTCGACCTTAAGCTCATTAGGTTCACCCTGATTTACTAACTCGCGTGACTTCAACTCAAGTTCGCGTTCTCCGAAAGAAATTTCTAATTTCCGTAATTCTGCTTCGATATCGCGCAATTTCGTCTCTTTTTCAATATTTGCTTGGTCTCTCTCCGAAAGGTCACTTAATCGGTCATTAAGTAGCCGTTCCCGGGCCTCAAGATCTGCTTCCCGATCATCGTGCATTCTACACTGTTCGTTTAATTTTTCTGACAGTTCGAGGAGTTCCTCCTCTGTCATAGGTCTACGTTTATCCATTTTGCAAAATTATTGATTGTTTAAGCTTTCTCAATTGTCGCGTTAATTATTGAATATTTATGAGATCATAAAAAAAAAAATTGTCAAAGCAATCGTAATTATTACCAAACGGTAAGAAAATAAATTAATTAATAAGATTAAAATAATTTCAATTAATTAAAAAAACAATTGATTTGGAAAAAAAACGAATTAACTATTTCAACTAGAAAATAATCACTTTTACACAATTTTGCGTAGATCCGATAGCTTTGACAAATTTTGATTCTCAACCCACAATTGAGAATTCTAAACAAATCATATTTATTAAATAACTCAGTAACGTTTTATAACAAAGTCCGTAAAATGAAGCACTAACAATCACAAAATATTCACGTGCGTTTCCCGACGGCAAGAATTCAAATTCATTACTGATATCATGATCCGACGGAAAATAAAATCACTTTCATACGTCAATACGTCGTTTATTTATCAATTGAAATAAAAAAAATAAAATAAAATTCTACGGGAAATAATTTAATAATTCCAAAAATCGTTCCCGCTTATAAGAAGTGACCGCGAAGATTTAAATAATAAATTTTCTGAGAAAACATAAAACACTTCTTGATACGAAAAAAAAACACTCGCGTTCACTTTTTATCAAAATTTCCGTAGCAACACTTAGTATAAATTAAAATATAATAAAATAAAAGAAACTCAACAGCATCCTGGTCACAGCACCAATGTTACATTCTGGCTTATTTATTATTCAGACAGAATATTTTTTAATTGACCAGGTTGACGTCATTAGGGTGTCAATAGACCCCAGGTGCGTCAGCTGTTGACCTTCTTATATTTTATTCAAAAAAAGTTTAATGACTTACCATGGCGGAGATTATGGGCCCCATAAGTCGGCCCAAATAATCCCTTTCTTACGTAGTTTCTTCTCTTCTGCCGGTGCGTACTCGTCCCTGCCGGTGGCCTTGAAATAGGCTTGGGAATAATACCCGTAACGAGGGTCGTGGAATGGGATGCTTCCGCTGGGTGGATGGACGGATGGAACGTCCACTGAAATCAACCGCCAACCTTCGTTGATGCCGGTCCAGAAGGCCGGGTTCTCCCTGGATGGTTCCTCTGAACGAGACGAGCCTGAAAGGCCCGGTTCCTCCTTAAGGACGAGTGATTCCAGCTGATGAATAATTCCGCAAGAGCTCGACGGGTCACTAACTTCACTCGACGCGATACCAGAACTTGGTAGCTCGTTAACCGGTTTTGGAACGACCAACGTTACCGGATCGAGGAGGACTTCCTCGGCAACGATCTCTAGGCGGGAACGTTGGTGAACTGAACGACCGAGATCCTCGTGGATCGTTCGAATGATCCGGCGGAACTGGGCCTTTTTGCCTGACCTTCGGCTTCTCGGCATGAATTTCTGGGATGCGGAAGGGAAGTGCTTAGGCTGCCGGTGTCAGCGCCCAAAACAGGTGAGAGTATTAGGCTGCCGGTAGCAGCGCCCAATATAAGGTATGAGATTATTAGGCTGCCGGTGACAGCGCCCAAAGTTTAAAATAAGGAGTGCGTATTTGGTAAAGTACGGATATATATTTTTGCCTTAAAGTCCGAGTGACAGGATCAAGCCAGCAGGTTTATGTAGAGTTCTTAGCTCTACTAGATCTTGTGATCGACTGCCTTGATTCTGTCGCTCCTTGGTATTATACATTATCAAAAGTGTTAACGTTGCATCTCAGGTTTCCTATGAGAGAATCGTCGTGGCCCGGGTCTCATGCATCGTCATCTGTTTAGACTATCCGCGAGCCACGGCGACTCTCTTATCGCAAGAGATTTCCGTTACATTGTTGGCGATGAATAAAATAATATCGCCAACAAAGTAACGATTTATTAATTTATTATTTATTTATACTTCTAAGAAGTGTCGAACCGTTTATTCGCCCACCGTGGCGAATAAATAATTCGAGACTTCAAAAAAAAAAAAAATTTCCAAAATTTTTATTTAAATTTAATATGAGCCAGAACGTAACAGTTCATTAAAAGTATATTTTAGCCGTTCATGATTTGAACTTAATTTTTTTATTTCATTTACTAATGTTTCTATTGTATCTTTGGCCTCAGCGAGAGAAGTTTCCATAAGTTCTAATTGAGATATTTTTATGAATTTATATTTTTAAATTTATATAACGCAAAAAAAATTACAAAATTGAATGATATCGATAAATCGACTTACTACGTAGAAGATTGTAAAAATAAATTATGGTCGATGCGAAGATCTACGTTGCCGTCCTCCCATGGAAATAAGATATAACGAAAATATATAAAACATATACAAAAAATACATTTCAATTTATATAACTTGTATTGAAAAAATATAAATATATTATTTTAAGAATATACTCAAATATAATTTACATATAAACAAAATATAATTTCAATACAGTACTTTTCGCCGTTTTTCGTGTATATAAAATATATTTTCAATAGAATAATAATTAAGAAATTAAGACACATACCCAGACCGCATTCAAGTCGGAATGGCTGCTTTACGACGTCTCTTTAAAGGAGTCATCAAGAAGTCTTATTATGACTTCTTAAAAATGTCTTAATTAAGAGTTCTTAAAGACTCCATAAATAAGATGTCAGTTTTTGTACGTTTAAATGTATTCTTTTTTTAACTTCTTTATGAAGTCAAAATTAGGAGCTCCTTAAAGACGTCATGGTGAATTCATCATGAAGTCTTATTTACGAAGACAGAAAAAAGAATTCTTTGAGAACTCTTTTGAGAGACTGCTTAGTGAGTTCACAAGGTGGCTCATTCGTCGTCTTAAGAACTTCTTGAAGACTTTTTTAAGATGTTGATGAAACGTCCAAATCATAAATACGAACTCATTCAGAACTCATCAGACGTCATTTTGCTATCTGGGTAACGTTATGAGGGGCAAGAGTGTGCAGTGGGTAAGAGTGCGCAAACCCCTTCATTTAAGTCCCAAATAGATGAGATTGCGCGCTCTTATTCACTGCGTACATTTGCCCCACATGACTCTACATATGATGTGTATGCATTCAATTTTGGGATAAAACTTTTGAATGTCATTTGATAGAAACATCGATTCCTAGTTCATAAAATTTGATTGAAAATTTACATTATTTTATTTTAGAAAAGCATATACATTTATATACAGGTTAATCTATGTTAATAATTCATAATGATTGAGATGAATACATGCTACTAATTCATTCAATTTTTTATAGCCAATCAACGTTATTTTTTCTTTTATATCTTCTATCCGAACTTTTGTTAAACTTTCAGGTTTTTTCCAATAATACCGGATGATCAAGTTGTCGATTTTTAATTAATTCCTCAGTTTTATTTTTATAATATCTTCCTATCGCCAACTATTCCATCATAAACATAAGTGAATCCAGTCTCATACAGTTCTTTACATTCGTCAGATAATGGTTTAAAATAGCTATCGATATATTCTATCTTGCTTTTACCAAATCATAAACTTACAAGCATACTATTCTTCTGACGTTGGAGTAGTGGAATTTCATTCAAAAAACATAACAGTGGATAGATCGAACAGTTAGAGCTTTTAAAAATTGGGGCACCATTCAAACTAGAGCTTATAATCAGCATATCGTTTGCTTTATTCTTGTATAATTTACCGTCATAAATATCATTAATTTCAAATGTCTTGGGTCGGTCAAATGTTTTCTACAGTCCTTGCAGTATAATAAATCTTCTTTTTTTGGTGTTGAGGCTTGAGGACCAACAAAACGGTGACAATATATACAAAAATGATATATTGTTAAAAAACTTGAGTATTTGTACAAAATTTTTTTAAAGATCTATTTCGATAGGTGAGTTGAAGTTGAGTCATTAAATAAATTTAATAATTTCATAACTGTTTCATTATCTGTGTAGCTAAAGTTCTGTTTCAATTTGTGGCCATTAATAATAATGTATTAATCAGAATTTGAGGACTGAAAACACGTTCCTCTGCTTGTGAAGATGATTCTTCATCGATATCATTGGATTCAATGCGAGCGTTGTCACCATGACTGTTATTAATATCAGTAATCCTATTATCATCATAATCTTCATGATAATCATGTATATTATAATAATTACTATTGGTGCTATTATAAAACTCATTAATGTCAAAGTCATTGTTGTCATCAATGAAATCAGCAATGCTGTCATGTTTATTTTCGAAATTGTTGTTCTCATTTGGTTCGTCCGCACTTTCTTCTACATCAGGATTTAAAAACTGTAATTCATATTCCTCTAGATATTGGTGATCAAAACTTTTTCTGCAATATTTCATCTTTGGCTTTGTCTGATCCAAATAATCTATATCAGTCACACTTATCTCTTGTTCATTTGCCTATAATTAAATAAATATTCAATAATTTTTATAAATATATACAAATAAATATATATAACCGAAGTGAGGTTAATAAATAAACTAAAAGTTTGTAAGTTACTTCAATACTTAAAAAAATGCTTAAAAAAAATTATTAAGTAATAACGGAATATATTCGTGAAATTGATTGTAAAATTTTAGACCCGTATCCCCATGGAAAAAATAAATATGTCAAATATAAAAAAAATATATTTACGAATATATTAAAAATATATTTAAAATACATGTAAAATATATTAGAAATACATGAATATGTATGTAAAATATATTTTAGATGTATAAAACATATATTTCTATTATATCACTTTTGGCCGTTTTTCGTATATTTAAAATCTATTTAAAATATATTTAGAATATATGCATACGCATATAAGCAATATATGCGAAATAGATTCAAGATATATTTCAAGAAATACATATAGAATATATATAAATATATATTTTACATATATTTTAGTTGTATTCGCAGACTCAGGGTCGAGTACAAGAGAAGTGTTCCAATGAAGCAGTCCGACCAGATCGTTCCACTAGAATACCTGTTGCTCTAAGTGTCGAAGCTGTCTTAGATGACCAGGACTCTATATTTTTGTAGAAAGAAATGAATAGTTGTGATTGAAATTATTTCCAGCCAATCAGACAGCTCCACTAGAGTACCAAGTGCTCCAAGTGTCGAAGTTGTCCAAGATGGCCCGGACTCTCTTGATTTTTGTGAAAAAAATTAAAAAAGGAGTAAAATAAATTAATTCCATCCAAACAGACAGCTCTACTAGAGCATCAAGTGCTCTAAGTGTCGAAGCTATCCAAGTTGGTCAGGACTCTCAGGATTTTTATCGAAAAAAATGAATAGTAGTGATTGAAATTATTTCCAGCCAATCAGACAGCTCCACTAGAGTACCAAGTGCTCCAAGTGTCGAAGCTGTCCAAGTTGGCCAGGACTCTCTGAATTTTTGAAAAAAAAATGAATAAGAGTGATAAAAATTATTTACAGCCAATCAGACAGCTCCACTTGAGCACCAAGTGCTCCAAGTGTCGAAGCTGTCCAAGATGGCCAGGACTCTATAGATTTTTGTAGAAACAAATGAATAGGAGTAAAAAAAGTTATTCTCAGCCAATCAGACAGCACCATTTCAGCATCAAGTGCTTCCAGTGTCGAAGCCGTCCAAGATGACCAAGACTCCCTGGATTTTTGTAAAACAAATTAAAGAAGGAGTAAAAATAAATTATTTTCAGCCAATCAGACAGCTTTACTTGAGCACCAAGTTCTCCAAGTTTCGAAGTTGTTCCAGTGGGCCAGGGCTCTCTGGATAATTGTAATACAAAATAAAAAAGGAGTAAAAAACATTATTTTCAGTGAACCTGAAAGTTCCACTCGAACGCCAAGTGTTGAAGCCGTCCAAGTTGGCCAGGACTCTGGATTCTTTTAGAAACATAAAAAAAGAAGTAGGAAAAATTATTTTCAGCCAATTAGACAGTTGCACTGGAACAGTGTTAGCGTGCTGACATGAGCTTTCCACGAATGCCAGGACTGCTATTTTGAGAAGTAAAATAATAAACATGTCTACAAAAAATCTTAACACCTTTTCATGGCCTGCTCTAGAAAATGAAGTTTTTTAATTACGAGAAATTTCATTTGTGGTTCTGGTTTGCTTCGTTAATTAACAAATTTAATAAATCAATAAATAAATAAATAAATGTAGGCAGTGACAAGTAAACTTCTAACTTTGTTTTTTTTTTTTTTTCATTTTTAATTACAAAGCATGTTCACTCATGTTAAAAGTTCATAATGATTTGGGTGATTGCATGCTACTAAATTTTTAAATTGTTTACTGTCCAGTAGAGTTACTTTTTCTTTCATTCCATCAATCTGAACAATTTTCATATGTCCTGGTGCTTTTTTTAATAAGACCAGGTGTCCAGCTGCCTGTGTCTTATAAGCTGTTGATTCATACTTTCAAAGTACCTTTCTACAGCAAATCCTTTCACCACATTAGTTCTCTCATTCGTTCTAACTGCAAATATTTCAATTTCAAATATTTTACCATTCTGTAATAGGACTGTATAGCTGTTTCTCTTCTTTACTCTTTTCCCGGAGTAATTGGAGCTGTGGATAAGTTTATTTTTAATTTTCGCCCGATCGTAAAACCGAATGCTCTCACCATTCATGTTTACGGTTTCATTATCATCTAATAGTGCCGTATATTTGAAACGCATTGATGTGTTGACGTCCTTTCCAATAAACTCAATACTTTCATTCACTACACACTTGTCTTTAAACCGTTCATCAGAGTAGTTCATCAAGAAATTGTTGTTGATTATCTGAAAGGTAATCAGCGCATTCTATTTCAAGATTTTCCATTGCAGTTTTCATCCTGACAGTATCAGTAACTTGCACTGCAACACCGTTAGAACTCTGCACGTAGCCTTGAAGTAATTGATTGTAATCTTTGTTAATAAATGCGCTGTGTGTGTACAAAGGACCCCAATTCCTGACACTCTGTGGCAAGTGGGATAAAAGATGGACGTTAAAAGATATATTTTCTTTTCCGTACAGCGATTCAGCTTCCTCAATGAATCTTGTCACATAGCGATTCAAACGTGAATCGCTATGCACGCTTTCCCATCTCGCCGTGAGTTTAACAACACCTCCTAGCTCAAATGAAGCGCATTGATTTATTATAATTTATTATTATTTAAATATTTATATTATTTTATTGGATTATTTTATTATGATTTAATTATTTATTTATTGATATTATTGTCTATAATATTTATATTTATATTTTGAGAATTATTTTGAATATTATGTACTTAATCGATAATTTCATTTCAGTCAGTAGCACACGTGTGTGCAGATCATACATAAAAATATCGACCGAAGGGAGAGTAAGTCGATATAGTGGGGATAAAAATCAATATTTTTCTCCAGCAACGTGGTGCACTGAAATAAATATTATTTTATTGTTTAAAAGGGTCAAAAATTATTATGTTTATGTTAAGAAATAGAAAATATTATTTAATTTATTATTATGATATAACTCAGGTCGTTTAATGAATTTAAATATTTTATTTTAATTGATAATTTCGGGTCCGAGGTTATGAGAGGGGATAACACGTGAGTGATTACTCTCCCTCGGAAAAATCAACGAGAATATAGTGAGAGAGGACCGGGATTTTGTAAAGATAGGACGTGTTGTTGTCCGTGATTATTTTTGAGTAGATTGTTCTGACCCAGGTGCCTTAATAAAATAATTACATAGTATTGAAAAAATCAAGAAGTAAATTATTGTCAACGCCTGTAAGTCAATTGTGTTATCATTTATTGCATCGGCTATCGCTGGTCCTTTAGTAGAGTTGATCGCGATATTTGTTGGATAAATAATTGAACCTGAGTTATAATGTTGTAATAAGTTGAATTTGTTCGGCGTACGTTTCATGTACGTATAGACGCGTCGAGCGAATTCCTTAGAGGATTAAACAAGGATAGCAAGTGTGGCTCCTTATCTTACACTAGTATTTTACATATTATTTGAAAAGTATATTTGAGTATTTAGTATTATTTCTCTGGGTAAAATTTATTCTATAATTTGATGGTATGCAAACCAGTGTTGCCAAATATATAGAGTACCCACATCTTTCTCTCCCCAGAATAAATAATTTCAAGTAAAGATTATTATTAGTTATGAGTTTACAATTTATATGATATATTGAGTTTGAATAATTGTAACTTGTGTTTGAATTCCCCAGTGGATAATTTAATAGTACAATTTTCTCATTATTGTTTGGCTTGATTGAGCCTATTATTATTTAATAAAACTTTGCTATAAATACTCGGGCATTGTAATAATCTGTTGAATTTATTTAAATATATTTTGAATTAAATAATTTAGAAAAAGGAATCCAGTGATAGCCAATATTTATTTGTTTATTTCCTGGATATATTCAATAGTAATTATTCCTTATTATTATTTTTCTTCATTATATATTTATTTGGTTGTCATTCCACTTGGTGCATACATTCTCGCTCAGGATTTCGTCCCGTGATCTCTCCCCTGAATATTTATTATTTTTGTCCGTTTTTGTAAAAACGGAATGGTGCCCTCGTGCACTAACCCAGCCTGAAGAGCTGGTCCAGGCACAATTTTACTTTATTTATTATTTTGAGTTATATTTATTATTTTTATTTTTAATTTTTAATACACTTGGGTGACCACATACGATTCCGGGTTTTTTTTTTTATGTCTCCGTCGTGAAAAGAAAAACGGTTTACGTTATAATCTAAATAATAAATTTTCCGCTCTGAAAATTTCAGATGGCATAATTGAACTCCGACATAGAATTGTTGTAGCTTCTACTAATAAAGCCCAGTGAGCTGTTATATTTTTCGGAAAAGTCACCTTCATCGTAGGTAAACTGTAGAAGGTGAAACAAATTACCCATTCGTGTGCCTTCCAGTGGCCACGATCTGACAATTTCCTGGGCGTTTTAGAAATTTCTAAAGAACGCTTGAATGATTTAAGAATTTTGTCCACTTGAGTTAATATTCTTCCAGCATTTGGTATGATTTTCGACGACGAAAACCATAGATCACAGGATTGCCTGCAAACTCCTAATACCACGCAGTGCGTCCAGTCAACATCAATGTTGTTAATAATGTCTAAATCAGGAATATATGCCAGCAGCGTCTTCTTTTTCACTCCTTTTTTCTGGTGTTCAGCATGTTTTAAAGTGTCATCATGAGTACGAAGCCCATCTCGATAAAAGTTATTGTTTTTTAACAATGGATAGACTCTGACGAAACCTTTACCCTTTTTTATAGTTTCACCTGGATGTAGACATAACCCACAACCAAATTCGCCATTAAACTGCTTTGTTCCTCTCATAATTGGACGTTTGACAGAATCACAAACGCAATTCAGTACGCGACATTTCCGAGTCACGACTACTCCTTAATAAAAATAACTAAATCCAGTCGCACAAAGTTCTTTGCATTCATCAACAAACGGCTTTAAATACTCATCCACTAGTTTCATTTTTCCCTGGCCAAACCACAATTTCACAAGCATTACATTTGTACGACGGTTGATTAGTGATAACTCGTTCAAAGTACATAAAACAGGATAAATAGAGCAGTTCGAACTCTTAAAAATTGGAGCGCCATCCAAACTAAAGTATATGCTTACCATTTCATTCGTGTTATTTTTATATAACTCGCCATCATAAATATCCCGAACAGCATATGATCTAGGTCGATCAGTCGGATCTTGAATCAGAGCACTGTGGTTTTGAAAAAATTGTGATAACTGTAGTTTTAGAGATAATTATATGAATATGTTGCCTTTTGCTAAATTTTCTTTTACATTAAAACTTTTTTTACAGTGATCACAATACAGCTTATCCGTTTTTGTTGGTGATAAAGATTGAGAACCAACAAGTCGATGACAATATTTACAAAAATGACGGACCAATAGAATGTTGGAATATGTATATAAGATTTTTTTCCAATAATATTTCGATAAGTGAGATGAGGAAGAATCGCTTAGTGTATTTAGTAATTTTACAATTATTTCATTATCCGAATAACTTAAGTTACGTTTTTATTTGGTCGCCATCAACAATAATGTCCGTACAAGAATTTCTGGACTAAAATTATTTTCTTGTTGATGTTGTAGAGAAAAAAATTCTTGACTGTTGTTATTGCTTTTAATATTATCATAACTAAAATTATCAGTGAAAGTGTCGTCATTGTCATCATCAACATTTATGGCGTAATTAGCTCCATCTTCATTGTCATCTCGAAAATACTTGCACGCCCGTCCATCTGAGTTTAAATTGAATATTTCTTCTTCTTCTTCTTCTTCTTCTTCTTCTTCTTCTTCTTCTTCTTCTTCTTCTTCTTCTTCTTCTTCTTCTTCTTCTTCTTCTTCTTCTTCTTCTTCTTCTTCTTCTTCTTCTTCTTCTTCTTCTTCTTCTTCTTCTTCTTCTTCTTCTTCTTCTTCTTCTTCTTCTTCTTCTTCTTCTTCTTCTTCTTCTTCTTCTTCTTCTTCTTCTTCTTCTTCTTCTTCTTCTTCTTCTTCTTCTGTAATCGAAAGTGCCTGACATTGATCACAGTCGCTGTAGTTTTCAAAACCACCATCTCTAAGATAATTTTCTGCTCTCTTCTCTGGATTAAGATCTTGCTTAGCTCTCTGAATTATAAAAAAGAAATTAAATAAATAATGGAAGCACAAAATATCAATTTCAATCAAATATATTTTGTTCTATATAAAGAAAAATAAAAAAATTAAATAACTAAAATTAAAATTTCAATAGTGGTTAAGATTTATTTATGAATTTTATATTACATCGTACATATATGTTAAGTACATTCCATCAAGTTGAATGATTCCACTGCTAGTGAACTCAATAGCGATCTAAAAAAAATATTAATTACAATATTGGAACTTGTATAAACATAGCACAAAAAAATATAAACAAGTATAAACCAATCCTGCCACTAACTTTAATTTATTCTTTTTCCAGCGTCGTTTAGTTCGGGATGGAATTGCCATAGAACAAATATTGATATTATAAAGTTTATATGTAATAAGACACTTGTTATGATTCATACAGCTTAATATTTATCCACTAAACGTTAAGAAACACGAAACTTTCGAACACTCGCGTATTAATGTCTTAAATATAAAAAATTAAATCAAGCAGCGGTGAAATCTCTTTAGTGAATAAATTTTAATTTGTAGCAATGATTGATTCATTTATTATCACAAAACTTTGAAAAAGCTTATAAACTGAACAACTGACAACGGTTCAATCAGTCAAATAATGATTGATAGATAATGTCAGAAAAATTTGTCTGAATGTCAAGTCACTACCATTGCCAGAAAAATTAAATGTACACGGGTTTAGAAATTATAAACTTCAAATTATAAAGAAAAAAAAAGTAAAAAACAAATAAATAAATGAACAAAATAAATTAAATTAGAAATGCTGCATTAGAATAAGTATTCAAGTAATTAGTTTTGTTTTATAAACAATAACTTTTTTATTTTCTGATATTTGTATAGCTACTGGAAATTTTAAAAAGCAGATCTCTGGCCACATGGGACAGCTCTACATTTGGTGCACTTAGTACTCCAGCAACACCAGCTAAATAACTAAAATTAGCTTGTTTTTACTCTTTCTTAGTCAAGAAGACATTTGGAGTATCCTGGCCATCATGGACAGCTTCGACACTTGGAGCCTTTGGTGCTCAAGTGGAGCTGTCTGATCTGCTGAAAATAATTTTTTTTTTTTTACACTTAATGATATTCTCTTCACAAAAATCCAGAGTGTCCTGATTATCTTGGACAGCTTCGACACTTGGAGCACTTGATGCTCTAGTGGAGCTGTCTAATCGGCTGAAAATAATTTATTTTTACTCCTTCTTTAATTTTTTTTTCAAAAATCCAGAGTGTCCTGATTATCTTGGACAGCTTCGACACTTGGAGCACTTGATGCTCTAGTAGAGCTGTTTAATTGGCTGGAAATAATTTATTTTTACTCCTTCTTTAATTTTTTTTACAAAAATCCAGGGAGCCTTGGTCATCTTGGACGGCTTCGAAGCTTGGAGCACTTGGTGCTCAAGTGGAGCTGTCTGATTGGCTGGAAATAATTTTAATCACTACTTTTCATTTGTTTCTACAAATATCTATAGAGTCCTGGCCATCTTGGACAGCTTCGACACTTAAAGCAACAGGTATTCTAGTGGAACGATCTGGTCGGACTGCTCTTCATTTTTTTTATTCCTCCTCCAGCGTCATTTAGTCGTAGATGGAATTGCTTTAGATAAACGATAAATATTATAAAGTTTGTATCTATTAATAATACTTGTCACAGAATACATGTCGTTTAAATATCATTCAAAATCTAGGACTAAACTATGTACCTAACGTAAACGTTTATAAATTATGATTTTAATAAATATAACCGTAATTGATTTGTCATCATTATGTTAAATTGATTCAGCATATTCTAATTGATAATCTTGTGTTATTTTGACAGCGTATTTTATTTTAATAACGTATTTATTTATTTTATTTTGATAACATCTATAATCACGTTGTTTGTTAGTTCCCTCGCAACCTTGAGCTCACCGTAGAAACACCGTGGAAACTCTACAGACTCACCATAAATGCTCGGTGGGAACACTGTGAAATTGTTCCATTCATTCACGATGAAACAACAGTAGTTTCATAGCAATTCGACTACGTTTTCCCAATATTTCTGATGTGTATCCACGGTGTTCCCACAGTCATTCCACGACAAACAGATGGTGTAGTAATTCTGAAAATACGCTAAATGTACCATGGTTTAGTAGAAGTTTGTCAATAATTCAACGTGTTCGCAATTATTATGCGATAAATTCACAGTAGAAATATTCAATAAAATTGAAGCAGCCATACACCGCTGAGTAGCTAAACTCTGATGTTTTTACGATATCCATACTAATCTCATCATTTAATTACAAATACGCTTTCGTTCAAAGAATAATTCATTTTTTCAAAACGTAAAAACATTACAAAACAGCCTTATAATAATATTAATGATATTGATAATGCTAACATTACAATAATTAGATTAAATTTAAATCATTAAATACTTTGAGCAGTAGTCAATAGACTAATATCAGTAATCGTTATTCTTATAATTACATTCTACAACTAAAACATATTTTATGAGATTTTACAGCACATATCTTTTTTTCATTATTTACGTCTGAGTAACGTGTATAACAAGTTAGATTTTCATAATTTTCATTTAGAACTATGAGATATTATTTCGTAGAAAATTAAACGTTCTACAAAAAGTTTCTTATTACTTTTTGATAAATTCATCTGTTCAAAAGTTTCTGGAGCTTGAAGTGGAATTGGAGTAAATTCCAAAATCTTTTTACTTGTCCGGCGAAACTTTCATACGTATCACTATAAGCTATCATACTTATTACAAAACACGTGGTTATTTTTGAAATTGACAGAAAAGCCAGTTTATGAATAACATTTCATGTATATTAATTGTAAATTGTGAATTATATATATAAATATAAAAATATTATTTATGAATTTTTCCTAGATTATGATGTGAAAAATTTATCAGTGATGAAAATTGTGTAGAAACTTTAAATGTTTTAAGTATTTAAAGTTTATTTTATATAAGTATTATTTTTAATAAGTTAATAGAATCCCGGGTTAAATAAATTATATATAATTATGCATAATTATATATGAAAAATGGCACTATATAATTATATATAATTACATATAACTATATATAATTATATATAACTATATATAATTATATAGAACTATATATGATTGAATTCCTATGCAATTTGTTAAATAAATTGTGAATTTTTGTATAGTAGAGGCTCTACACTTTTTATTTAAATCATTTTTTTTTTAAGTCCGAGTTTAATTTCTAAGAAAAATTATTTATGGAAACATTGATAATTAATATTTTTGTCATTATGTAATATAGAATGTACTATATTACCATCAAAAAAGGTACTTGTCACTCTGCCAAATAACGGAGGCGTATCCGGGCCAGAATAGTCTAAAGTTTCGAATTTAACAGTTCTGAAATAAGTTTCTTACTAGAGACACACTACAAGTGGTGGGCGCGATCTCGTGGCAAGCTCCGAACTACTTCCACTGCTGCTTATGGCACCGGTGACTTCCCTCTCCTACATACATATATATTGGGGTGTCCCAAAAAAAAAACAAATACTTTTTTTTTAAACTCTTATGAGCCCAAAAGTTACTTTATATTATAAAAAAAAAACTTGATGAACTCGGTGAATTTCGAAAAACTTTGTTCGTAATAATTTGTAAGGAATAAAATAATATACAAAACGAATCCTACGATATTTTTTGATAAGACCGTTATATCCACCGGAAAAGTAAAAAAATCTCAAAATTTGCTATAAATTTGACTTGAATCTTAAATAACTTTTTAACAGTGGTATTTATCACAAAATGATAAGAGACTTTTCTTTGTAGAGCGTTCAATTTCCTACGAAATCATTTATGGTACATAAAAATCCGTTGATTGGTTTGTGAGCTAGAAAATTAAAAAAAAAAAATATTTTTTTTTTTTTAAACAACCATATTTACATATATATCTTCACTCCCAAGTTATTTTTCTCTATTTTCTATTTTTGCATAAAATTATATATGATTCATATAGAATTATATGTTTTTATATATAATTATATATAACGCTAAAAAAAATGACATGATCATATATAATTATATGCAATTATATTGTAATGGGTCCACTTATTTTATCAACTAAATGTGGTCGTGATAAAACAAGGGCTCATCCATGTGTAAAACTTAAGGTGTTCTACGTACCTGTTCAGCTGTGCTCGTTGAAATCTCAGGACGAGGATAACCCCGTACTGGACCACGCAGTAATAAAATTAGAGAGAGATCTTATACTAAACTTATCAGGAAGGTTGTTATTAAATTTATGAACTAATGTATTTAATTGAACTATAAAAAGAACTATGGCATTTATTTAACGAAGTCGCTTTACAATTAATGAATGAAAAGATGAACAATAACCAAAATGACTGATGAAATTGACTCGACTGACTTTACTAAACTGAATGACTCGACTGACTTAATTAATTAATTATAACGACTCTTCAATCCATAAAATATTATTTCACAAACAATTAGTTAACCCGACAATAACATAATCGACTCACTTACTCCAACAACTCCAATCCAAACCAGTCCTTCCTTCCACCGAACCTTTACATCCATGACCAGAGACTTCCAACCAGTTCCTTCCAATCCACCAATCCATTCCAATCCTTTCCAAATAAACCAGGTCCAATCCACAGTAATTATAAATATTATTTAAATAAACTTAAATATGAAAGAATAAGCTTCCACCGGAAGTGGGCTTATATGCTCTTGGCCCATTATGAGTATAAGATATCAGCACGTGTAGTAGTAGTAGATGGTAGTAGAAGACCAAGATGGTAGTGGTAAGCACGTCCGTCCACGGCGGTTGCTGCGAGCCAAGAGACCGACCGCTTGTCGTCTCTGGGCCTCGTACCTCCCCACTCAGGTTGGCCAACCCCTAAAACCAATTGTTGAGGGACTCGACCGTAGCGACCCCGGCGCATCAATGTCTGTATTTTCTTCAATATTGACAGTTGTTGAGGAAGGAGGGCGGATCTTTTGGCGCGAGTCGAAATTTAAATTAAAACGCGAGGTGGAGGCATTCCCAAAAGACCAGCGACCTCGTTCTTCAACAACTGCCATTTAATCTTAAACTGTAACCAAATTATTACTATACGAAAACAAAATTTTTATTGACTCTACCAAAGAAATGAGGATATGATAATTAGAACTGTAAGTAATTATAAGATCTATAAGAAAAATAGCGCCGTCGCCGCCAAGTGAGGTCAGGGTGTATAGACTACCCCTTCTATGTACACGCACCAACCCCCTGAGCTTGTCGAAGGCCCACTCTCCCTTATCCGAGAGATCTTGTTCCCGGATAACGACGGAGGCCCCCTTAGCCTCAGTTGTGGCTGGGCCTAGAACCCTGACTATTATTATTATAAGAATTTATATCTTAGAATTAAATTATCAGATGACTTGAACGTCTCTGACATGCCTAAGGTACCCGAGGAAGTAATAACCCAAAACTCCCTCCAGATAACCGGCGTCCATATTATTTAAAATGAAATAAAGTCATTACCAATAAAATCTTTATACCTAAATACCGTTTAACCTTTTTCTTGACTGTCCCCGTATCACCAAGATACGTGACGTCAGCATCTCTAACATGTGTCTGACGTACACAAGTCTGAGGAAAATCATCTCTGACCTGTGCCGCCATCCACATGCCAGAGGAATAGACATCTCGCACCCTGCGAAATATCCCAAACCCACCTTATCCTAAAACCTAAACCTTAACCTTTTACCTAAACCTTTCACCTAAACCTTAAACCAAATTTCTCCTTATGTCTGGTTCGCCACTCCGATAACAGAGTGTCATCCCTGCTATGTGCCCCTGACACACATCCGGGGTATGGAGATTTTGCACCACGCAAAAATTGCCCAACGAACCACCTTAAATTCCCCCCCATCATCCCCAACATATGCACCGCGCACATATTGGAGGCCTAGACGTCCGCCCTTGCACGACATCTAAGTAATTTAAAACCTTTTATTTATCACAGACCATTGACTAGAAAATATCACAGTTTTTATGACTAGATCCTAATTTTCTCATTATTTAAATTACCCAGATAAATTTACAATAGATAAAGTTACTCAATAAGTTTAAAATAAGATAAAATTACTCAGTCTGATAAAAATAAGATAAAAAATTTTACTCTGTTTAATAAAAATAAAATTTAAACTAATGACTCTACTATTGACGCGCTTGTCTCTGTCTTTCCTGTCAAATCGGCCCCTCACCTAGTCTGCGAAGATAAATTCCCCAAACAGACGCGGGCCAATTTTCGAACCAGGAGAAGTCGCAATAGATCGGACACATAAAGCAAATAAATTTGGTTAAAGTTACTTGAAAGACGACGAATTCTTAAATTGCAGAAAAGATGGACTGCCGTGATGGTAAACAGTTTGCTCGGACTTAACCGGGTTCTTGACAAAAATTACACAATGAATTGAACGCATGACCAGAATTATGACGTGTTGTTAATTTACGTAGATTCGATGAAGGTAACTGCGAACAGTAATGCTGTACGGGTCCTTGGGTGCAGAAGTGGCACCAAATAAATCGCTGACTGAAGAATGTGGCCATAACGACGACACAACCATTTGTGAACGCCATTTTGTTGTTGTTGAGGCTGCGCAGGGACTAGTTGAAATTAAGTGTACGCTGTAGAAGGTAGAAACGATGTTGTCCACCACGGACCTGGACATTAAATCGAGGACAGGGGCAGAAATCTGCCACTGCGGTTGTCCACTGCTTTTAATTGCAGCCCACATCGTATAATCTCCACCTTCCTCCTCACGTATCTCCTCAATTACCAATGGCTGTCAGTGCTTATCATCAATCAAGGACTTTTTAGCACCAAAGACCCTCCTGCATTCCTCCAAGGACACCGTAGCTTCCTGAACAGCAGACAATAATCCTTCGTAACTAAAAACAGGATGAAAATAACCAAGTGTACGAATATCTTCATAGAGATGGTTACGTATACTTATTACCTGTTTGCATTCGGGTGGTAGATTATGCATAAAAGATATCACTGCTGCATATGTAAAATAAAATCACAGCTACTTTCACCGTCTTTTGACTTAATCTGGTCTATTTCAATTAAAATCTGCTGGTCTGATTTATATGAGTCGAATACTCGACAAATTCTCACTTAAATTGCTTAAAAGATTTTTCAATGTGTAAAATTTTAGTCATACCGACGCAATGCTCGATCCTGCAATAAATAGCTTATGAGACGTAATATTTCTGTGTCTGACCATCCTTCATGGGAAACCCTGACTTCAACAGATCTTATAAAATCATTAGTTGACAAACCGCCTTGTGGAAAGCGTAAAGACCAAATATTTAATCGAGAGTGTATTTCTTTCTACCGTTGAGATAGTCCGAAACCTCTGCGAAGTATATTTTGTCAACCAAAAATTATTTATTGACTATCGAAGCCAAAATTTTCCCGAGGAAGGTCATCAAAATTGTTAAAACCCATTCGAATATCCAGATCGTCTCTACTCGGGTCGCCTAAACAACCCAGAGGAGGTATCTGAATATTTTCCAAGCCCTGTAATAAATTGGGAGGTAATCTTCTGCCAAATAGTCCAAGTGTATCCCTCTCCCCCCTACCAGCACCATGATTAGACAAAATCATAGAGTTGCGGACAGATTAAGATACACTCGGATATCTGTATGCCTCAAAAGAAGTTTCAAGAACGTCCGGGTCGGAAGCAAGTGGCAAACGGTCATGAAAATATGACAAATTTTGATTATTACTTTGTATATTCTCTAAATTATTTTGTAAAACAGATTATTTGACGCTAAATTACTATTGGATACTAAATAACTATTGGATACTAAATGACTATTGGATACTAAATTTTTAACAAACTGAATTTTGTGGTGAATTACTGTTATTGACATTACTATTGTTATTATTGACTAAATTATTGTTAACATGTACATGACCATCTAACCAAGCTTGTTCCCGAACCATCAGCCATTCTGAAGCTTCAGTTACTCTCCCTACTTGAGCAATTACTTCTATTTGATTCTGAGTCCCAATTTAAACCGAACAAATTTTTGACTCGAGTTCTAAATTTGTATTTAATTCGTTACCAAATTATCGAATCTCACCCCGACTTAAGCCAGTACTGGATTTAAACCAGGAGAAAAACGAAACTAGCTCTCGTATCGACCGAGATTCGATTTGAATTTTTGTTGTAAACTACTTGCTAGCGTTATTACAGATGATGGAACTGATAAAGTTACTGCGCTCGTGATACTAGTAGTTGTAACGATACTGGTGACAGTGGCGTAAGCGGATGGGGACAGTGTTATACACGCCCCGCACCCTGCTGTGCCGGAAGCAGCTCGGCATTGGGAGCACTCGTTTCAACTACGACTCTGTCGTCGTTGTTACGGCGTCCCTCAGCCCGCGCAACGCTTGCTGTTTGAGAACGAGTCGCCATTTTGTGTACATCGGTACCTGTTCACGTAAACAAGGGATTAAAATCTATTTTTAGAAATGAACCTTCGAGACCAAGCTGACGTCAATAAAATTTATCATAAAATAAAATATTTAATACGGTTAAAATACGTAAGCCGGAAATGGATTATTTAACTGAAATAAAATTTACTGAAATAAATAAAATTATTTTCACTTTAGGAAAGAGACACAGTCACGAGCGAAAATACTCGACAAAAATTTATTTTAAATCTGCCAGTAAAAGTAGATTCTCTTTTTTTTTTTTTCTTCTTCTTTTTTTTTTTACTTTCACCTCAAACCCACAAATAACATTGCCAGAGCAAATCTCACTCTGACCATGCTCTACTCCCCAGTGAAAATATAAACAGAGAAAGAAATAAATAGTTTATAAATAATTAATAAATAATTAAAATAATAAATTTATCCAGAATAAACCCCAGCGTTAAGCTTATTCCCACTATTTCAAATGAAATTACCTTGGACCTTCCATCCTCCAAACCTACTCCCTCCGACGCTCACACCGCGTTCCGACGCTAACTATTTTTTCCAACAATTTTATTTAAAATTTAACAACCTCCAAAAGTTTTGGTATAGAAATCTCTCCAATTTTTGGTTTTAAAGTAAAAATTTACGTTGGGCGCCAATGTAATGGGTCCACTTATTTTATCAACTAAATGTGGTCGTGATAAAACAAGGGCCCATCCATATGTAAAACTTAAGGTGTTCTACGTACCTGTCCAGCTATGCTCGTTGAAATCTCAGGACGAGGATAACCCCGTACTGGACCACGCAGTAATAAAATTAGAGAGAGATCTTATACTAAACTTATCAGGAAGGTTGTTATTAAATTTATGAACTAATGTATTTAATTGAACTATAAAAAGAACTATGGCATTTATTTAACGAAGTCGCTTTACAATTAATGAATGAAAAGATGAACAATAACCAAAATGACTGATGAAATTGACTCGACTGACTTTACTAAACTGAATGACTCGACTGACTTAATTAATTAATTATAACGACTCTTCAATCCATAAAATATTATTTCACAAACAATTAATTAACCCGACAATAACATCATCGACTCACTTACTCCAACAACTCCAATCCAAACCAGTCCTTCCTTCCACCGAACCTTTACATCCATGACCAGAGACTTCCAACCAGTTCCTTCCAATCCACCAATCCATTCCAATCCTTTCCAAATAAACCAGGTCCAATCCACAGTAATTATAAATATTATTTAAATAAACTTAAATAAGAAAGAATAAGCTTCCACCGGAAGTGGGCTTATATGCTCTTGGCCCATTATGAGTATAAGATATCAGCACGTGTAGTAGTAGTAGATGGTAGTAGAAGACCAAGATGGTAGTGGTAGACACGTCCGTCCACGGCGGTTGCTGCGAGCCAAGTGACCGACCGCTTGTCGTCTCTGGGCCTCGTACCTCCCCACTCAGGTTGGCCAACCCCTAAAACCAATTGTCGAGGGACTCGACCGTAGCGACCCCAGCGCATCAATGTCTGTATTTTCTTCAATATTGACAGTTGTTGAGGAAGGAGGGCGGATCTTTTGGCGCGAGTCGAAATTTAAATTAAAACGCGAGGTGGAGGCATTCCACCCCGTTACAATATATAATTGTATGCAATTATATATAATTGTATGTAACTATATATAATTATATATAATCATCTGAGATTTTTCTTAGCGTTCTATATAATTGTATATAATCTTGTAAAATTATATATAATTATATATAATCAGTTGAGATTTTTTCTCATCGTTATATATAATTATATATAATTCTGTATAATTATATATAATTCTATATGAATCATATATAATTCTATATAAATCATATATAAATATATAGAATTATATATGATTATATTGAATTATATATAATTTTTTTTACCCGGGAATAATTACTAATTTAAGTTATAAGTCATTGAATATTTTCATAAGACATATTTGTTTTTAATAAACAATTAAAAACAATTTTTATTATTTTTAATGAGTAATTTAAGACAATTTTAACAAATTCTAGCAAAAAAAAATATATAATAACAAATTTAATTTTACAAGAAAGAGAAACAATTAATTTTTTTGCAAAAATAAATTATTTCCCTTTCTTCTAAAAAAAAATTAATTCATTTACTTTTTGTTTTTAATTTATTTTTTTTTTCTTTGGTTACAAAAGGGGTAAAATATTGTAAAATTATCGAGTGTAATTTATCTATTTAAAGTTGTTAATTTTAAATAATTGTAACGTAACTCTAAAATTAATGTATTTACTAAAATCTTTTAATATTGAATGACATTCTTTCTTTTCACAAAAAAAAAAAAAAAAATTATTTCTCTTTCTTTTTGAATAAAATTTATTCATTCATTATTACTTTTTTTCAATATATATATGAATAGATTTTTTTTTGTAACAATGTGTTGAAATTTTTTTAAATTACTTATTAAAAATAATGAAATTTGTTTTTGATTATTTATTAAAAAGAAATATGTACTATGAAATATTCAATTACTTATTTCTTTAATTAGTTATTATTTCATTAACTTATTAAAAATAATACGTACATAAAGTCAAGTTCAAATACTTAAAACTTTCAAAGCTTTGACACAATTTGAAAAAATTAACCTCAAATTTTTAAAACACCCCTTGTGGAAATATTCCTCTGAAAAAATTATAAATAACTCTGAACGTATTAAAAAAAAAAAGTTATGGAATTTTTTTTACTCTGAAAAATTCTGAAAGTGTGTGAATAATTCTGAAAAATGTTTTATCCGTAATAAAAACTCTTATTTTGTATACCCTCGCGGATTCAAACCACGGTGGAATCACGGTGAATCCAGGGTGGTTACACGGTGGGTTTGTGCCATTTTATCACCCTGTACCTACCCTGATTCTACGGTGTGTCCACTATGATATCATAGTGTTCTCACTCTAATTTCAGGCTGTACCCACCCTGATTCCACGGTGTGTCCACTATGATTTCATAGTGTACCCAGTCTGATTCCACGGTGTATCCACTGTAATTCCACGGTGTACCCACAGTGATTCTACAACTGATTGAAGAAAAGAGGCTTATTACGGATAGCTTTATGACATTTTCGTCGTTGTTTGTAACAGTCGACCGCGAATAAATAGGAAATTTTTTGAATATAAATATATCTCTTAAATTTTTTTATTTTTTCCACACATGGTATTGTTACATAACATTATATATTAATTAAGTATAAAAATATAAATTAGATGACATAGTTTTAATGATTTGCAAATTGCCAGGGTGAATGATAGGAAGAGTAAACCTCTGAAGCATTTTCCACAAGCTGTACCAAGTTCAATATTGTTACTGATGTAGTGGTGAACTCCAGTTTTGGCAAGTAATGCATGATGTTCCATCTCAGGTTTTCTAATTAAAAAAAAATAATCAACAGTTAATATTTTTTAACCCCATTAAGATAATTTTTAATGAATAAAATTATTCATCAATCCAAAATTCTTTCATTTAAAAAAAAAACCAAATTTAATTCAAATAAAAATGCATAAATTATACTTTCAATATCTTTGCATGCATAGTTTTTGATGAAATTTTTTTTTATTTTACACAGAAAAAAAGTAATTTCTTGGCAGAAAAAAAATTTTGCATTATGAAATGAAAACGAAAATTTTATTCGAATAATAAAATTTTTGATTTTAATTTATAATGCAAAAAATTTCTTAGGATAAGTAAAAATTTCCTTGCGGCGAATAAAAAATTTTTAAGTCAAGAAACCCTTTTTTCTCGTGAATGAACAAATAAACATGGGCATCGGTTGGCCAGCCCCAAGACTTCCCGCTGTTCTCGAGCTCGGGGAGTTCGAAAATATTGTGAATACATTTTTGAGGCCCTTCGACTACAATTTTTTTCTATGAACTTTTCAAGAACACACAAGTCAAGTTATATGTTCAAGTTTAGAAATTTACAATCTAGAAAATTTAATAAACAAGACATTTTTTAAGTTTTATTCACGATTATCTTCAATAAAATGAGTGTATTCAGGCATAAATCAATGTCAATGACTAAAATGAGAATTAAAATAAGTTTTGACTCAGATCAGAGGTAATATATAGAATATCCGAGAAAAATGTTAAAAACGCTGCTTTTCCACTTACTCAGGTGATAATATTATTTAAACTAAAGAACAAGTTGCGTAAATTTTGTTGTGATCGGAAGAAACTATGAAGATGAAAAGCTAGTATGATTTATGGACCATTTAGTAAATTATACTATGAGTTGTTCGGAAAAAAAGGAGATAAGTTGTTATTTTCTAAATTTTTCGACTCTAATATCTTTTGCACTAATCACCCGATTTTAACGCTCAATGCGGCGATCGATGCATTATACTCAGTTTTATGCTAACTAGTTTTAAAAATTGATCGGGTAAGTCACTTTAAAGATAATCGAAAAAAAAAACGGTATTTACCATTTCTTTCTGCAACAATATTTCTCGAACAAATTTGCCGATTGAGATGGTTGAGACGGCAATCGAGGCGTTCTATCAAATTCTAGAGCTGATTGGATTTTGAAGTTGTACGTTGAAGTCGTTTCCAAGAAATCAAAAAAAAAAAAAAAAAAAAAAATATGACAATTTTTTTTCGTAATTTGCCAAAATTTTTGAGCCTACTCGATTACATTTTTTAAAATTTGCATGAAAGTTGATGGCTAACAAGCTCTTTCGATTGGCGCATTAACCATCCAAATCGGTTCATTAGTTAAAAAGTTAGAGACCGGACACACACACACACACACACAAACTCGATTTTCTGAAATCGGGGTGAAAACAAGAACTTCCTGAATTTCCTTGAAAATCATCGATTTTCTTTCGCGGAAAGTTAAAAATCACGGCGTCTATTTTTAGGATTATTAATTTTTCTGTAATTCTCTTTTTTAGCCTTAGAGTTATTAAATCTGATTGAAAATTTAAGAATTTTTATCTTTTACATTTTCGTAAAAACCACAATTCGTAAAAAATTATTTTGAATAATTTTTTTTAAATTACATTTCTATAAATACAGTAGGACCTCGTTATAAGACTACGTATTGTAAGAGTCTTCCCCTCAATTTGTTGAATCGGTCGGAACGCTTTCCCCACCAACAACTCCATAAAAATTTTGCGCTGAGACCTCGCTATAGACTAACGACGATTACGACTGAAACCGAGGTAAAATGTACATGCATAAAAATTTTAGATTAAATAATATATTTTCACGAAGAGTACTTGAAATTTCGTGGTATCACAAAATTAATTAACAGAAAAGATCGACAAAATTCTGTTTATTTTTGATTATATATAAAATAGATACACTGTATCTATTTAAAGTAGAGTTTAACCTAATACATAAATAAAACGCAAAACAGTGATAGTCTTATAGCAAGGTTAGAGCGCAAACCCTGTTAAGCACAACAGTGGAGGTACCTCGATTCCAAGAATTTTTTCCCCTACAGCCCCGAGCTAGTCTTAAAACGAGGTCCTACTGCATCTAATTATTTAATTCACTCTGATTGAAAACTCCGATTAAATTCGACTGAAATTGATTGTGATCAATTGGCCTCGCCTTAGGCATCATGACGCGTAGTGCAAGAATCTCCAACTTTCTGCCCGTGTAGTGCAATATACTAAATTTTTCCGTTTTTCTGGATAACTTGAAAATGGTCACATCGATCAATTCTTAAATCTAATCAGCTCTAGAATACGATCAAAGTTTTCGAATCCAGTCAAGAACATCTTAATCGAATTGGATAATCATTTCGGTAGATATCGTCGACGGAAAAAAAAAAAGAAGAATAATGTTTTTTGATGTGTTCAAAATACGAGAGTGCTCGAAGGTATTTCCGAGTTTAAAAAGCTCGAACGTATATTGGCATTGGTGTTTTAGAGCTCGTTAATATTTAAACTAAAAAACTAGTTGCATTACACTATCTGGTGATTAAGAAAAACCATGAAGGCAAACAGTTAGTATGACTTTGCACAAATTGTAGTACATTTTATGAATTTTGATGTTTTAGGTGATAACCGGCGCGTTTAATTGAGTTCTTAAGCAGGCAATTTTTTTGGAAATAATTGGTTCTGTCGTTTCAAAAATATTTGCGAGAAATCGTTTTTCACTTTTTTTTCGCCGTCAATATTTCTTGAACAAATCAATCGATTGAGATGATTGAGGCGGTAATCGACAAGTTTCAGATTTCAGAGATTATTAAATTTTGGAATCAATCAATTGAGTCATTTCTAGAAAATTGAAAGAAAAAAAATTTTTTTCATTCCTTCTATGTGTTAAAGTCCAATTTATCAATCTATCTGAAATTTTTAGGACAGTTGACGGTAAACGAACTCTTTCGATTGCCGCAACACACAGACACACATACACACACTCACACGCGCGTGCTAACAGCAGGGTATCATTCTGAAAATGGTTGAAATAGATTTGTAGAACCTCGAAACGTCTATATCTGATGTAAACTTGATTTGCCAAAATCGGGCCAAAACCATTAACATCCCTTTCTTAACTTCCCACTAAGAAAATTGTACATTTTTGGAAATTCGGGGAAGTTATTGTTTTCATCCCGATTTTCGAAAATCGAGTTTTCATCAGATGTCGACATTTTGAGGTACTAGCAAACTAATCTGACTATTTTCAGAATGAAGTCCGAGTGTGTGTGTGTGTATGTATGTGTGTCGGGGTGTGTGTGCAAACTCATTGTATTTTTTTAACTAATGAATCGATTTGGATGGTTGAGGTGGTAATCGAAAGAGCTTGTTGGCCTTTAACTTTCCTGAAAATTTCAGATCATTTTAACAAGTAGACTAATAAATATTTGCGGATTACGAAAAAAAACAAAAGAAATTTTTTTTTTTTTAGTATTTTTGTAATTACTCAAAAACGACTTAAACGATCGACTTCAAAATCTAATCAGCTCTAGAATTTGATGAAACGCGTCGATTGCCGCCTTAGCCATCTTGATCGATCGATTTGTTCGAGAAATATCGCGAGAGAAAGTAATGGTAAAAAACGGTTTTTTTCAAATATCTTCGAAACGGCTAAACCGATCGATTTCAAATTTTAATCAGCTGTAGAATTCAATGAAACGCGCCAATTGTTACTTCAAACGACAAAATTGATTGATTATTTCAAAAGATATCGACGTTGAAAAATTAAAAAAATAACATTTTATCTTATTTTTTCCGGATAAGTCATAATATAATGTACTAAAATGTGATTATGGGTAAAACCATGCCAACTCATCCTCTTTATGATTTATTTCGATCATCATATAATGTCATCTAACTTGTTTTGTAGTTGAAATCATATTAGCAACAAAAAAATTTTCAAAACGCAATTTTTAATATTTTTCTCGGATGTTTCATATTTAATTGTTTCTGACATGAGTCACAACTTATTTCATTCTTGATTTTGATCCCTGACATTGATTTCTGCCTCAATACACTTATTTTATTGAACATAATCGGGAATTAACTTTTAAAAAAAACTCCATCATTAATGATTTTTGATTCTTAAATTTTTAAATTTCAGCATAAAACGTAACTTGTTAGAGCTTGAGAAGATCATAAAAAAACAATTGAATGGAATAGCAATTTCGAGCTAGAAGAGCTTCTTGAGCTCGAAAACAGCGGAAAGTTTTGGGGTTGGCCAACTTATGTTCAGATTTTTTTTTTATTTATAGTTTTTATAGCGAGAAGTTACAAAAAAAAAATTTATTAATCCTTCACCAATAATGAAGGACTCTAATATTTACTTTAAATAATGAAATAAAATTTTCAGTACATACATCAGTAACAAAAAAAATTATTCCCTCTGGCGTTTCCGCTATTTAAGCCAGAAGAAAATCCTCATTCCCTGAGATGAGGTGAAGTATTATCATTTTTAATTTTCATTTAGCCTTGGGAAGCCTTTTTTAATTTTCTGCGACAGTCTGTAAAATGCTCACTTAGCCATGTCTTCAAATAAATTGAAATATCATCGAAAGACCCCGGAGCATATTGGATTTGTTTTTTGTCTTGCAAATGTAGGCAAAGTTCTAAAAAATTTTAAATAATTAAATTTTAATGAGATTTTTAAATAATGAACTCACATACGTATTCATTACAGTGTTCCTTATTTTCCAAATTAGATTTTTTTACTTGGTCATGATTCAAATTATTTATTTTTTACCTAAAAATTATAAAAAAAACTAAAAAAGTTTATTCCAGTATCGTTTAATCCTGTCTAAGTAATAGTACTATTCCATTTTAGTACAATAATAAAAATTTTATTACTCACTCAAAAATAACTTTACAGCTACTTTGTCAATAGTTTTATTACTTAGGCAGGGTTAAATGGAATTGAAATAAACTGTTTTATTGATTTTTGGTAACAAACGAATGATTTCTATCATGGTCGAGTAAAAAACTCTAGTTTGGGAAATAACGGACACTCTATTATTAGCATAATTTTAAGTTACATTCATTATCCCACACTTAAGTACACGTTTAATAAATGTAGTTACAAAAAATTACGATTAAACATAAAATAAAAAGCCATCTGGTAGCTAAAATGGAAGGCAGAATCTCTAATAAAGACGTTCTAAAGAAGTTTTGAATTTTTTAAAGTCATAATTAATATAATGAAAATTTTCAAATAATAGTGCGGCAGTGAGATCGAAAAAATTATTTTAATAGCTACAAAATAAAGATAACGGGATCAGATAATGTGAAATTCACAGGTTATCGGTCATTAAAGCCATAATAATTTGTTATATTTTTGAATTCGTTTCAATTTTCAAGACTATCGAATTATTGAAAATAATAGTCAAAATATAAAGTATCGAGTGAAAAAGGAAAGCTTATGAAACAAATTTTAAGAAACTTTTTATCGGAATTGTCATTCGTTTTAGTCTAAAAGTTAAATAAGCTTCAATAGTTAAAAAATAATTTTTTAATGAATCGCGAAAATTTTAACAGACTTAACTTCTATAATAATCCACTGATTTAGCTTATCTTTCAAGTTCATCAAGATATCTACCCATTGAATGAATGAAGTACATTTCATTAGGATCCGATAAGAATTGCAGGTGCAATCATAATGAGAAAATTGGTAAATATATATACAATGATCATAAAAAATGATCATTTTTTTTTTTTTTCGCAAACAGATTTAAAGGTTTCATTTAGATAAAAAAAAATACCTATGAAAATTAGAGCTTTTAATATTAACATTAAGAGGTTCCGCATTGCACTTTTCTATTTTCCATAAGAATAACATGAAAAACAATTTACTTTTATCTTCTCATTTTTATAAGTAGCTAACGATGCGTCATAGGAATAATTGGCAGGCATATTGTTGTAGGTAATTAAATGCTCTACAAAAAAAGTTTCTTATCATTTTTTATTAAACCTATTTGTTCATAAGTTATTTGAGCCTAAAATCTAATTTATAGTTATTTTTTAGATCTTCTGAATTTTATGGCGAGACTATCAGACTTATCACAAAATATCATAAGATCATTTCTGTAAACAATTTCATTCCTTGCGAATTAATTCCTATTTACTTTTGCCAAATTTCGCATAAATTTCCAGTTATTTGAATTTTATTCTCAAGCTCTTGAAAACAATAATTTTGTGAGTGATTTCGCGAGCTTGACAATGAAATAGAAAAAACTAAAAAACAATGCGGAATTTTGAAAAATCTTATCAGAGATAATTTGTAAAGATTATAATGAACTACAAAAAAGATTTTGTAACATTTTGTAATGTCTGATAATTTCGCCGGAATAGTAAAAAAATTTCAAAATTTGATATGGATTCGATTTCAACCTTAAATAACTTATGAACAAATAGATTTATCAAAAAATGATAAGAAACTTTTTTTGTAGAGCATTCAATTACCTAGAAATTCTGCCTGCCAATAATTCCTATGACGCATCGTTAGCTATTCATAAAAATCAGAAGACGAAAAAAAATTTTTTCCATGTTATTCTGATGGAAAATAGGAAAGTGCAATGCGGAACCGTTTAATGTTTATATTAAGAGCTCCAATTTTCAAAGGCGTCTGGTTTTATCTAAACGAAACTTTCGAACCTGTTTGCGAAAAAAAAAAAAAATTTATCAATTTTTGAATCACCCTAATATATATATGCATATACACATTAGGGTGCGTTATTTCGGAGCAACAATTTTTTTTTCAGTTCTTGTGGAAATTATTGTAGTTGAACACAATTAACATTTTTCGAGTAACGAAAAAAATTATATGTCGATTACAAACTTAGCTCGATGGAAAATTCGATTTCCCAATTAAATAACACGGGAAAATTTTTTGAAGCTTTGAATATTTTAAACTTGTTACCAGATCAATAGATCGAATAGACTAATACGTATTTTTGTAGGATATTGACCATTCTACAAAAACGGTTTCTTATTAGAGCTCAAAGTCAAGTTATAGTAAATTCAAGATCTTTTTACTTTTCCGGCGAATCTATTGAACTTATCGCAAAATGTCAAAGAATCTTTGCTGTTGATAATTTTATTCTCTACAAATTATTATCAGTACACTTTCTTCAAATTCCGCATTGTCTTCTAGTTATTTTTATATCAATGTGGAGTTCCTGAAATCAATCAGAATACTACTTTTTGAAGAGTTTAATATTATAATGAAAAGATCTAGAAGACATACGGAATTTGAAAAAACTGTACTGAAAATAATTTATGGAGATTAACATTGTCAACAAAAAAAACCTTTGACATTTTGTGTCGAATCTGATAGATTCGCCGGAAAAGTATAAACATCTTGCAATTTACTATAACTTGACTTCGAGCTTCAATACCTTTTGATGAGATGAATTTATCAAAAAATTGATAAAAGACCTTGTTTGTAGAGCGTTCAAAATCAGAAAAAAAATATAACAACGGTTTCTCTTGAATGAATGAACCAATTTTGATGGTTGAGGTAGCATTTAACGTGATTTATAAATTTTTAGAGCATAGTTGATTTTGGAATCAATCCATCAAGCACATTACAAATTATCCAAAAAAATACCTTTTTGAAAAAAGTTAATTTTTGGAATATCTCTGAACGAGCACTACCGATCAAGCTCATTTTTTTCAGCTTCTAGATATTGGCAAGCCGCGATGAATGACACTTTGGCGATCAAAATCGCTTCAGCCGTTCAACAGTTACAGATATTTACATACATACATGCGTACATACACTCAGACATCATCTTGAAATTAGTCAGAATAGATTCTTAGAATCCCAAAAAGTCAAAATCTCTTAGAAATTCTATTTTTGAAAATCGGACAGAAACCAATAACTTCCCGAATTTTTGAGGATTTTAAATTTTCTCAGTGGGAAATTGAAAATTTTCCGTGTTATTAAAATGGAAAATCGAATTTTCTTGGGATATTTCTTATGATTGTGCAATAACTGTAGCTATAATAAAATTTGATATAAAAGTACTTGAATCACTAGAGACTTCAAACTTCAAAACCATTATTTTACAATTCCGATACTATTATTTTTCCGATTCATTTATTTTCACGAAGAAGACAATTTTATTGTGTTTGTGTTGAGTAAATAAATAATTTAAAAACGATGACCATTTCATTAAATTACCATAAACTTACCTCTAACAGTTTTAATTTGTTGGGAGGAAAATTCTTTTAAACTACTATCGTGATGATTTTTGCGTATTACGAATTTCGCAATTTCTTCATTTGTCCATAAATGGCGAACCATTAAATTAACCTTTTTGCGCATCGTCTTCGCCATCAAAATTGACGCCATACTTTCGGGACTAAACCGAGTGTCTTCAATAAGGTATATCTTTATGAAATAAAAAGAAAACAAAGAAACGTAACAATAAATATTATGACAGACAGATAGACAGACAAATTGATCAGTAGGCAGATTGATAGGCAAGTCGATAGATCGATAGCTAGCTAACTAGCTAGGTTGATAGATAGATAGATAGATAGATAGATAGATAGATAGATAGATAGATAGATATGTAGATAGACAGACAGCTCGATGGATAGATAAATAGATAGATAGATAAGTAGATAGACAGACAGCTCGATGGATAGATAAATAGATAGATAGATCAAAATCATTTTTTTTTTTTTTTAATATTCATTTACCTCTTCATTATTTTCAACCACATTTGACTCTTTCAATATTTTTTTGTATTGAGGTGCTGTATTTCTCAATTTCTGAGCATCCTTGAGGCTTTCGGTAAGTTCATTAATTTTTCGTTCAACTAGTTGTAGTCTTTTGGCAACATTTTTATTGAATGGATTCAACTTCTTGGACTTTTGTTGCAAAGTATTAGATGGACTTCTAATCGATTTTGAGTGATTTGAAATATCATTCAGAGCCCTGCGTTCTGCGCTACTAGACTCACCTGTTTCCTGGATAAAAAACAAATTGGATTATTAGAATTATTATTTATATAATATATACTTTTTTTTTTTTCTTATTTAGTCACTATGAAAAATTAATCCCTCAAAAGATTTTTCAAAATTTTCATTTTAACAACATTTTTTTTTACAATGAAAATTTTAAGTGCTTTAAATTAAAAAATAGATTCCAAAGCAAGCGTTAAAAAAAATTTCATTAAATTTTCAGGACTTATTGTTAATTATCTATATTTTATAAAAATATTGATAGCTGAAAACTCTTTGTTTATTATCTTATTGTTAATTAACTTTTAAGTAAACAAACGAAAATTTCTTTGCCTTCTCAGTCAAAAAATAAAGTTTTTTTTTTCATGGGTTACATGTGTTATTTATGAAAGTTTAAGATCTCAAAAAAAAATTCCACTTCTCGCAATGAATTTGAACAATATGAATTTATTTATCACTGCACGCTAACCGCTGAGCGCTCTCAATACACTGCGCGGCCGAGCGTCTATTGCAGCTTCGTTCAGCCATAATTGAAAGTAACAAATAAAAATATTATTACTAAAGTTATTTTATTTTTTTAATCATTATAATGAATAATACTTTAAAATAATTTTTGATTCTTAAACTCAAACAGGGAAAACTGACTAATAATTTAACTTAACTATTAATTAATATAAATGTATTAATTATTAGTAAATTAATTATTTATTAAACGATAATCAGGGAAAACTAACCAATCATAGAACTTAATTATTTAATAAACTTAGTTATATAATAAAAAATTATTTTATTGTATTATTAATGATTATGATTAAAAAAATAAAATTTTATTTTTGGCAAACTTAAATAAAAGATATTTTTATGAGACTAAATAAAATTTCCTAATCAAATAATATTAAAAAAAAAAAAATTAATATTTTCGTATACTTATATATAAATTTTACAGTGATTTCAAACTTATATGACTTTTTGAAATTGATTTTTTAAAAAATCGCCTTCAAATCGTGATTAAGTTTGCCTTTGTGTATTAAGTCACCTAAAATAATTACAAATTTTTTTTTAATTTTCAACACTTTGTAACTCAAAGGAGAATGGTCGTGCAACAAAAACAAAAAGTCAAACTGTAACTTCAAGCGTCTAGTTTTTCGATTTGGTCTTTAAATTTTTTGATTATGCACGGTTCCGGAGCAGTCAACAATCAATCATAATTTTCGGAAAAAATTGATTGAAGCTCGAAGACCGTTTTTAAGACGAGCAAATACTTGGTAAATTTCATTTTCGATAGTTTACTTAGGATTACTCCGGAACCGCACATAATCAAAAATTTAGACCAGATCAGAAAACCAGACTCTTTATGCTACAATTTGTCTCTTTTGTTTTTGTCGTACGACCATTTTCCTTCGAGTTACAACTTATAGAAAATCACTTTAAAATTTGAATTTTTTTTATCCCTTAATTTTTATAACTATTGTATTATTTAAATTTTTTTCACGATTTTGCTTAATGAAATCAATGGATTTAGACGAAAATCAATCAATGCGATTTAAATAAAAGATTTAATAAGTTTTGAGGCAGATCAGAGTGGTAATATATAAAATATCCTAGTGAAGTGTAAAAGACAGTGATTTTTTGAAGGTCTTCTCGATAATATTACGTAAACTAACGAAACGATTACAATAAAATCTGCGGTGATCGAAAGAGAATATCAAATGGTAGACTTAACTTAATTTCAGATATATTTGATAAATTATATATTATCTTCAGAAAAAATGAGGACAACTGATATTTTTTAAATATTTTATCGCAGATATCTTTTGAACTAACGGATCGGTTTTAATGCTTGAGGTGGCATTCGACGCAGTTTTTCAGTCGCAAACGCTAAACAATTTTTGGAAATAATAAATTGAACGTTAATGATGGTATTTAAAGAAAAAACTTTCAAAATTTTTCCGTTAATAATATTTCTTGAACAAATGATTCAATTTTGATATAAATCCATGCAGTAAGTCAAAAGTTATCCAAAAAAAAACAAAAAAAAAAAAAAATTTCATCTCTGAAATATCTCTGAACATACGGTAACGATTATGCTCAGTTTCTTGAAAATTGTTGGAATGATCGGTCCATCGGTTCAAAAGTATTAGAATATTTATATGCAGACATCCATACGTATGTGTGTAAATACACACATATATACACACATTCACTCGGATATCAGGTTAAAAAAACTTACCAAAGTATCACGTTCGACCATTATTTCCACTTCATCATCACTTACAGAGCGTTCAAATTCGCTCTCATCATTAGATCCTTCACCATTTTCATTATCAAGATTGAAGCCTGCATCATTTCGGTCTATTTCATTATTTTCATAGTTATTTGGAGACAGCATCACGCGGTAATATTCCGATGATTTTTGAAGTATGGAAGGCTGTGTTTTTTGCTGTGCGTTCTGATAAATGAAATATTTATATAATAAAATCAGCAAGCATATTTTTGTAGGAAATTGAATGCTCTACAAAAAAAAGCCATTCGGCAGCCGAAATAGTTGGTAGATTTTCCAATTTATCTATGTAAAAAAGTTCATGCATACGTATCTTGTGATACATATTAGTGTATTGTCATGATATGAAATGAGGCTCGTCTTTAAATCGATCAGAAAATTATTTATTTTATGAGCTTGACATTAAAATGAAAATGATTAGGAAACAATGCGGAATTCCAAAAAACTTTGTGGGTAATAATTTAAAAATAAAAAAATAAAAAAATTTAATATAAGTTTAAGTTCGACCTCAAATAACTTTTGAATAAATAGATTTTACAAAAAATGATAAGAGACTTTTTATGTAGAGCATTTAATTTCCTATAAAATTATGCCTGCTGATTTTTTTTAGCCATCCTCAGCTAGTTCATAAGACGCAAAAAAAAAATTTTCCATGTTATTCTTATGGAAAATAGAAAAGTGCAATTCGGAACATTTTAATGTTAATATTAAGAGCTCTGATTTTCACAGGCGTATTTTGATATCTAAATGAAACTTTTGAACCTGTTTTCAAGAAGAAAAAAAAATTTGCTATTTTTTGAATCACCCTAGCGTATATATAATTAAATCAGATTAAACCTGGCTGATCAAACCTAAGTATAATCATATATAAGTCTATACATGATCATATCTAGTTACATATGTCTATATATAATCAGATCTAATTGTATATACTTAGATCTGACCAGGTTTCATTGATATGAAAACCTTTAAATAATAAATTATGTATATAGGTCCATAATATATGAAGATTAGGGTGATTATAATAAAAACTCTTTTTTTTATGGTATCCTAAAATTGAAGTGTAACTGAAAATAAAAATATTGGTACAAATCCGAGCTCTTGATAATAATATTAAGATTTGCCAAAAATCAATTTTCCTACTTCTCATTTAAATCATATGTTATGTAAATTCAAATGTTATGTTATTTAAATTTTCAAAAGTAATTTAAGCTTAAAATCAAGTTCATAGTTAATTTCGAGATCTTTTTACTTTTCTGGCGAAACTATCAGTCTTATCACAAAATGTTATAGGTATTTTTTGTAGGTAATTCAATTCCTTACAAATTATTTTGAATTAACATTTTCGAAATTCCGTATTGTTTCTAGTTATTTTCATTTCAATGTCAAGCTCTTCAAAAATAGTTTTCAGATTGATTTTGAAGAGCTTGACGTTGAAATAAAAATAACTAGAAACAATGCAGGCTTTCGAAAATTTTAATTCGTAATAATTTGGAAGGAATAAAATTACCTCCAAAAAAAGACCTATTACATTTTGTGATAAGACTGATAATTTCGCCGGAAAAGTATAAAGATCTCAAAATTTACTATAAATTTTACTTTAAACTTATATAACTTTTTAATAGTTGAATTTATGAAAAATTGAAAATAGCGAATAAAATGGTGATAGGGCAAGATTAATACGAACCCCTTTCTTATTAGTTTTTTTACTTTCAATCAGTATGGAGTTTTGTGGACTGCTCAGTGATGCATTTGCCATCACTATCCGCTTTTCACCTTCATATTTTTGCCGCAATCTTATTCGATCATCTAAAAATTATAATTTTGATTATGAATATATATTTTTGTAAATAAAACTGAACTGAAGGGACTGAGGTTTTTGAAAAACTGTCATGTAAGTAAATATAAAATAAATCTGATAAATTCTTATAGCTGCATGTATTAAGGCCCCATTCTTAACTAGAGCATTTCTCATAGAATTCATTGATTCTTATGAAATCTCTATGGGAATGTATGAGAATTTATTGATTTCTATGAAATCTTTACCCAAAAAATATCATCGAATCCATTTAAATATAGCTAAAATTGCATATAATTCTAAAAATTCCTGAGGAAAAATGTTTTTATAAAATTTTGTAAAATTTCATAAAATTTAATACTGAAAATGGCTTGGTAAAATTTTATCAAGTTTTATACAAATTCATGAAGTTTTGTAAAATTTTATAAAATTATATGAAATCGCATAAAATTTCACTGTAAAGTCTTCAAACATTGTGTAAAATTTAAACAATTTTTAAAAATTTTATAAAATAACATTTTATTATTAATTTCCTCACTCAGATTTAATTTTATAAAATTTTATATCTTTATAAGGTAAATGTCCCAATACCGGAACAACGAAGGGTATACGACTGATTTTTATCGTTTTAAAAATATTCAAATAAATTATTAACCAAAATAATTTATTACATCACATAGAATAGACATTTACCTATTCAAAAATAATCAAATTAGTTCATTTTTCTTAAATTTAATATAAAAAAAAATTTTTTCTATGACACCCAAAAGACCCAATACCGGAACGCTGAAATAGCCTTGTACCAATACGGGAATTCGGTTGTCCTAATATCGGAACAGTAAATAAAATGTTATTTTTTGCATTTATTCATGGTGAAAATATTAATAATTATTAAATAATATTAATGTAAAACGAGTATGAATGTAGCAGACATCAGACAACTTTAAAATTATGAATAAATAAGATAAATAATTAAAAAAATAATATTTATAAAAAAGCACTATTAATTTAAAAATTTTTTGAATTTGCATTTTTTTTAATTTTATATTATTAATTATTTACTCGATTTATCAATAATTTTAAATTTGTCTAATGTCTGCTATATCACACCCATATGGTGTGTTTGGATCCCCCGCCCCGGCGCACCGGGGCGCCCCCGTATACCCGGGAAAAATAAAATTTATAATTAAATTATTGGAAAAAAATAAATTACCAATAGAAAACAGTGTATGAATTATCAAATGTTTCGATTAAAGTGAAATTCAAGTATAGGCCCATACTTTCTAGGAAAAGTTCTCATAAGTATAGAAACAATTTCCATTATAATGATCCATTATCTGAATGTAATTTTATTAAATTGTTTAAAATTTTATACAATTTTTACCCGCACGAAAAAATATTCATCTATATTTCTATGTAGATAAGACTTACCGTGAAATTTTGTACAATTTCATGTTATTTTTTAAAATTTTCCAAAACTTTATAAATTTTTATAAAACTATAAAATTTTATAAAAATATGTTTCCCGATTGTATTGATTTTTATGCGGTTTTAGGCGCATTTGAGTGGATTCGATAGGAATTTTTGGATAGGGATTTTCTAAATAGAAATCATACAGAATTAAAAAAATTTATATTCAGGGTGGCCACAAAGAAATGATTTCAAAATTCCCTGATATTTCCCGGTTTTTCAGTAAAGTTTTTTACATTTTTTCCTGATTTAGAAATTTTATTCGTATCATTTAGATATTTAAAGTGTTTATTATATTTTAATTTTCAATAATTAAATTTGATAATTAAATCATCCGAGAAACCATAAAAAATGGCAAGAAAATAAATTAATATTGCCTACTTTTGATTATTCGATGTTAAAAATATGTAAGGTAAAATATTTAATAAGAAATTTTATGATTCAAATAAATTTAGAATACACTAGTTATAAAAATTAAGAGATACTGAAAAAAATTGAATGTTTTTTTGTAATTTTCAACAGTTTGTAACTCGAATAAAAATGGTCTTACAACAAAAACAAAACGGCAAACTGTAGGTTCAAGTGTTTAGTTTTCAGATCTGGCCTTTAAATTTTTTTCTTATGCATGGTTCCGGGGCAATCAACAATCAATTATAATTATCGAAAAAAATTTATTGAAGCTCGAAGACCGCTTTTAAGATGAGCAAAAATTTGGTCAATTTCTTTTTCGATAGTTTTCTCAGGATTACTTCAGAACAGAACATAATAAAAAATTTTAAAGACCAGGTCAGAAAACTAGACACTTGAAACTACTATTTACCTTGTTTGTTGTTGTCGTACGATCAATTTCCTTCGAGTTGCAGTCTGTTGGAAATCACTTGAAAATTCGGAATTTTTTAATTATTCCTCAATTTCTATAACCAGTATATTATTGGAGATTTTTTAAATTTTCAACTATCAAAATTCAATTCCCGGATACTTTTCGAAATTCCCTGACTATTCCATGATATTTCCCGTTTGCGTTAAATTCCCTGATAATTCCCGGTTTTCCAGATTTGTGGCCACTCTGTATGTGTTCTAATGATTATAATACTATGTTAATAAATAAATACCGTCTGTATCAATAATTTTAATATTGTCGTAATTGTATGTGCTGCTCCTTAAACATAACTTATCCGAGTTTACATCATTATCATCAATATGTACAGCTTTATTTTTGGAATTTAATTTAAATATGCATTTTGTTGGAATAATGAAACTATTGCCCTGGTCATTGGCGATGATGGCATAAGTTTTCATTCTTTAGCAATTGTATTCTAACCTAAAAGAAGGACAAAATTAATAAAAATTTTAATTAATAATATTAATAATAATAATAATAATAATAATAATAATAATAATAATAATAATAATAATAATAATAATAATAATAATAATAATAATAATAATAATAATAATAATAATAATAATTTAATAAGATAAATTTATAGCTATAAACTGTGCGATTGTTCATCAAAAATAATTATTCATAAAGTTTTTAAAATTTTTATGAAATTTAAAAATAAATGAATTATTAAAATAAAAATTACTTACAGTAAAAATGTTGTAAATGAATACCAATGAATGTTTTTTTATTTTTATTTTATATAATTATTGACTTACTAATGACAACTGTAATGAACACATAAAGCGCACAAAGCGAAAAAACTCTCGGTCACAATTTATATTGATTGAACTTTCTGAATACTTTTGTCAATATGTAAAAAAAGTGAGTGTGAAGGTCAAGAACAAAAAAATTTCCGACAGTCAGCTGCTGCGATAAAGTTCTACATAGTAGGGGTACGTTTAACATTGGATTTGGCTGCACTGTCTATTGCGCGTGTTCGGATCTTCCACCCGGCGCACTAGAGCGCCGGTTGTAGAACTTTCATCCTAAAAGCTAGTTTGTCCAACTCGTATGAAAAGTTAAAAATTGTTGGACATCAGACTTGTCTACGATAATTATAGTTTGAAAGAAGTAAATATGTTTTAATAATAGACTGACGAGAAGTTATATTAAGAATTTCAAAGCTGGATGCAGTATTATTAAGTCATATGACTAGGTGCGATGACAAAACAATGATGCCAACTAATATAGAACGATGTAAACTGTATGGTTTTTTTATTTAAATATTAAGATACTCTAAACCATATTGTGAAGGAGTCGGTATGTTGAAATTAGAAATTTATTTAGAACGATTATGGTGAATAAACCGTAAGCAATTGGAAAAATTATAGTATGGTTTAAAAAGTTTATGTCAATTACTTTAAAGAAGTTAGGAGTTGATAGAACAGTTGATATGCAAGAAAAATTAACAATAGATAGAATCTTATTGAAACTCAACACAAATTTGAATCAATGACAGTTTGGCGCGTAGTGATTGAGACGCATAGCTAGTTGTCGAGATTGATAGTTTGTTCTTTGCACAGTTAGAACGAAAGTGTGTAGGTATCTGAAGCCTCCTTTGTGCTTACCTGTCAAATAAGTACCGACCGTCGTGATTGTATTTTGCTGATGATAAAGTAATTTTCAAATGATAAATCAAAGATAGAAAGAGATAGTTATATGACTTGTTCAGATCCTCCACCCGGCGCACTCGGGTGCCTGCGGTAATACCCGGGAAAATTTAAATTTATAATTAAATTAGTTGAACAAAATTGTATAACCCATAAAACTAAAAAATCATGTATTATCAAGTTTACTAATTAAAATAGAATTGAAGTGAACACATTTCAATGCAACGATAATGAATAATCTTTATAAATAGCATCAATATTTATTCATTTATTTTTGGAGTTTACTCCTTAAGAATCAATTTTCATATAAGGCCTCCGGTATGGAAAAAATATGAGGTAAAATCTACTCAACGAATGACCTCGTTACGTTTTAGGTGCACAACTTTCACTTTTGAGTGCATAGGGTATCCTACGGGGCAGCGTACGAATGTATTGTGTGTATACAATATATTTGTACCTATATATACATATACACCCATATATATGTATATATATATATATATATATATATTTATATATATATATATATAATGAATATACTCTACGGCGTCTGCAAATGATAAATATATATATAGTACACTAACGCAAAAAATTAAAGGAACAGTAAAATTTTATAAATTTTTTAGTAATTTTTGGAAGGCTGTAACTTTGTGAAAAATAATCGTATCGAGGTTTAAACTAAAAAAATTTATAGCTTTAAATCTCTAGTTTTGATGCATTTTCATCAAAATTTTATAAAAAGTTTGGTTATTACGCTAAAATAAGAATTTATTTTTAACATCCTTTAGAAGTAAGTACAACAAAATGACATTTTTTGGTTTTTTAGTAAATCAACCGCTACTCTGTAAATATTGATAAAAAATATATTGTTGCCAGGGACTTTTTTAGCTTAATGTACCCCCAATAACCCTTTAAATTCTTAAATTGATCTGTTATATCCGGCTTGCCGTATATATTAAAGGGGCCTCTTTGCCGCGCTCGCTGTAAAGTGCAGCGTTAACAATTTTAGGGATAGCAACTTCGGCCAACACCTCGTTGCACGTCGTCAACGTTTCTTCCAATCAGGGAATTACACTTGACTGTATTTTAGACTCACCCAATTATATATTCTAAATTATTCCCTCCAGAACCGCGAACCGAGGTGATAAAAACAACGAATACCAAGGTGCGGCAGCCTATGACGCTTGAGAAGTTAATGTATCTTCCTTGCTGGCCCGCGGGAGTTCTAATCCGTGTTACGTTTAGGCAACCCCTTTTTCTATTTTCTATTTCTCTTAAACCGATTAGTTCATTTTCATTTATAAAATCTAAACAGTCAAGTATACTATAAAATCCCACGGGAAGATCGTCTCGATATTGCACTCGAGGAGGCGTGGCAAGTTGCTTGTTACCGTTAAAATTTCAATTCAAAATTGTCTTTTCGAAATTATATTTTCCTATTCCAAAAATCACTTCACGGGAAGTGATTTTTATAATAATTGTTAAGTGTGTAAATAGCGATTCTCGTCCGAGTGAATTGCTGGAGTCGGAGATTCAGACCGAACTCAAATGAGCTAAAAACTCAATAAATCCAAAGTGTAAAACCATAAGTTTAAGTAATAGTTAAGTGTAAATCCAAGAGATTTAAGTTTAAAGAAAGAACCTTAGTGATAAGAACAATTTAACATCTTGTGAACTGAGTACGGCGAGCCCATAGGGAAATATTTCAATAAACATCTATCATTGGGGAAACCGGCATATTAGATTATTTCTAATATTAAGAACCACATCCCTTTTTCCTGGACCAAATCATCTTTCAACCAGAGACCAACAGAAGCCGTTCACGAGAGTTGCAGTCCAGAGATCGTAAAGACCAACTTGCAAGTAAGCAGCGAACAACGAAAGGTAGGTGAAATTATCAATTTCTCTAACGTATAAAATCCAAATTCTGCATCAAGTACACAGAGAGGCCTCTGCGGGGTTCATCGTTCGAGTTCTCACAATAAAAATAAAACATAAAAATAAAACATAAAAATAAAAATAAAAATTAATAAAAATTAATTATTGGAAATGGTCGCGTGGGCCTCAAGTGGGAGGCACCGGGCAAACAGGGCGATTTTCCTAGAGGATTAGCTCTAGGTTTTAGAGCTAATCCTCTAGGAAAATACAATAAAAATAAAACCTAGAGCTAATCCTCTAGGAAAATCGCCCTGTTTGCCCGGTGCCTCCCACTTGAGGCCCACGCGACCATTTCCAATAATTAATTTTTATTAATTTTTATTTTTATTTTTATGTTTTATTTTTATGTTTTATTTTTATTGTGAGAACTCGAACGATGAACCCCGCAGAGGCCTCTCTGTGTACTTGATGCAGAATTTGGATTTTATACGTTAGAGAAATTGATAATTTCACCTACCTTTCGTTGTTCGCTGCTTACTTGCAAGTTGGTCTTTACGATCTCTGGACTGCAACTCTCGTGAACGGCTTCTGTTGGTCTCTGGTTGAAAGATGATTTGGTCCAGGAAAAAGGGATGTGGTTCTTAATATTAGAAATAATCTAATATGCCGGTTTCCCCAATGATAGATGTTTATTGAAATATTTCCCTATGGGCTCGCCGTACTCAGTTCACAAGATGTTAAATTGTTCTTATCACTAAGGTTCTTTCTTTAAACTTAAATCTCTTGGATTTACACTTAACTATTACTTAAACTTATGGTTTTACACTTTGGATTTATTGAGTTTTTAGCTCATTTGAGTTCGGTCTGAATCTCCGACTCCAGCAATTCACTCGGACGAGAATCGCTATTTACACACTTAACAATTATTATAAAAATCACTTCCCGTGAAGTGATTTTTGGAATAGGAAAATATAATTTCGAAAAGACAATTTTGAATTGAAATTTTAACGGTAACAAGCAACTTGCCACGCCTCCTCGAGTGCAATATCGAGACGATCTTCCCGTGGGATTTTATAGTATACTTGACTGTTTAGATTTTATAAATGAAAATGAACTAATCGGTTTAAGAGAAATAGAAAATAGAAAAAGGGGTTGCCTAAACGTAACACGGATTAGAACTCCCGCGGGCCAGCAAGGAAGATACATTAACTTCTCAAGCGTCATAGGCTGCCGCACCTTGGTATTCGTTGTTTTTATCACCTCGGTTCGCGGTTCTGGAGGGAATAATTTAGAATATATAATTGGGTGAGTCTAAAATACAGTCAAGTGTAATTCCCTGATTGGAAGAAACGTTGACGACGTGCAACGAGGTGTTGGCCGAAGTTGCTATCCCTAAAATTGTTAACGCTGCACTTTACAGCGAGCGCGGCAAAGAGGCCCCTTTAATATATACGGCAAGCCGGATATAACAGATCAATTTAAGAATTTAAAGGGTTATTGGGGGTACATTAAGCTAAAAAAGTCCCTGGCAACAATATATTTTTTATCAATATTTACAGAGTAGCGGTTGATTTACTAAAAAACCAAAAAATGTCATTTTGTTGTACTTACTTCTAAAGGATGTTAAAAATAAATTCTTATTTTAGCGTAATAACCAAACTTTTTATAAAATTTTGATGAAAATGCATCAAAACTAGAGATTTAAAGCTATAAATTTTTTTAGTTTAAACCTCGATACGATTATTTTTCACAAAGTTACAGCCTTCCAAAAATTACTAAAAAATTTATAAAATTTTACTGTTCCTTTAATTTTTTGCGTTAGTGTACTATATATATATTTATCATTTGCAGACGCCGTAGAGTATATTCATTATATATATATATATATAAATATATATATATATATATATATATACATATATATGGGTGTATATGTATATATAGGTACAAATATATTGTATACACACAATACATTCGTACGCTGCCCCGTAGGATACCCTATGCACTCAAAAGTGAAAGTTGTGCACCTAAAACGTAACGAGGTCATTCGTTGAGTAGATTTTACCTCATATTTTTTCCATACCGGAGGCCTTATATGAAAATCGATTCTTAAGGAGTAAACTCCAAAAATAAATAAATAAATATTGATGCTATTTATAAAGATTATTCATTATCGTTGTATTGAAATGTGTTCACTTCAATTCTATTTTAATTAGTAAACTTGATAATACATGATTTTTTAGTTTTATGGGTTATACAATTTTGTTCAACTAATTTAATTATAAATTTAAATTTTCCCGGGTATTACCGCAGGCACCCGAGTGCGCCGGGTGGAGGATCTGAACACACACACATGCAAACAAGGGGTAATACTATAAATATAACCTAAAGAGACATTAACAAGCTGGCATAAAATTGTTATGTTAAAATTATAGAAATATTTATTGCTCAGCTTATTTTTATCAGCGGTTTACTAAACATTAATTCTATCTGAAAAAAGTAACTCAATAACCTAAAAGTAAGTAATTTTTAACTTAATTAATTTTTGTTATTATATGTTATTTAAAATAAGTTTAGAATTAGTTGACTGATATACTGAAAATCAAAAATTTTACACCTTATGAGAACAACACTTGTAAAAAAAATTCAATAAGTTTATTTTGTGGTAATTTCTATTATTTGAAAAGAAAAATAATCGCGGAAATTTTTATGAAATGAAAAGAATAGATAGAATATAAAATTTTTAATTGCACACTGAAAAAAAAGTTTTTTTCCTCCCGGTAAATGTTTTGTTCTGGTAGCAATACTAGTATTTTTGTGGTAAGAATACCAAAGTTTATTTCACGGGGCAATACGTATTCTGACTGTAAGAAAACTCGGTATTGCTGTATGCGTAAAACCACAATTAAAATAAAATAAACTTAACCCTACTTTATTGACATGCTTGAATGTATGTAAATAGAAGAATTTTTTATTATAACAGACGTACTGTCAACAATTGAGACAAAAAACGCATAAATACTAATTAATAATTTGATAATTATAAAAAGGAATATTGCACGCATTATTATAATATTTGTTGTCACTTGCCCTCTTATTTCTATCTCATGATAATATGAGGTAAAAGTGCGGGAAACAAGAATTGCTATAGGATAATTATGTAAGCGCTGGAGACACCACTGCATTTGCTATAGTAAAATAGTATAAAGTTTTAGTCCCACAAGAAAACTCGGTATTGCTGTGGGAATTATACCAGGTTTCTTACAGTAGCAATACGATTACTTACTATAGGAATACTGGATCGATAATACTTTGGATTCCGGGAGGAAAAATATTTTTTTTTCAGTGTATTGATGAACATATCAAAAGTTGCTAATTCAAATTTTTATTTTTAACTTAAAAACTTGATACATTTTTTTGTTTTTATAACCTCAAAATTTCGAGTTTAAGATATTGAAAAATAAACCTTGTAAATATTGAAAAATTTTATCATCCTGAAGTTAACAGACCATTAATAATTTTCGGATTTTACTTTCTACAAATCAATTACAAAAAAAAAAGAAAAAAAAAATTCTGAAAATATGGACATGTAAAAAATTAAAAAAACTACAAGTATTTACAATTTTTACAAATATTTCTTTAATAATTTATCGCTCTGAAAAAATTCAAAAATTTTAAGACGTCAGCTAACTTCAGTGACATAAACATTTTTTATTGTAAAAATATTGAAAGTCAATTAACTATAAGATTACGGCTGGATGGGTTATCCCAATGCCTTATTAAAGATGTTACGAAACCATCTCTATTAACTACTTCTGTTTATTATTAAGATACCCAACAATGAAGAGAGCACCAAGTTCTCCACGTTCAGCAGTAGCCAAAAGGGAAAAAAAAAAAAATAAAACAACTTGTAACTGCTTTCTCATCTGAGAGCTGTCCACGAATTCCACAAAGTTATTTTGAGTCACAAGTAAGTTAAAAAAATACAAAAATTTAATAAATTGAATTTATAATTTCGCTATCAACGTTATATCCAATTTCTCTTATTTGTTTATTAATAGAAAAAAAATTGATACCTCATCTTTAATTGAATGCTCTACAAAAAAGGTATCTTATACTTTTTCCGTAAACCTCATTATTTGAATGATATTGAAGATTTAAGTTAGATTATTTTAAGACAAATTTCATTTTTGTTTATGAAATTTTTAACTCGACAACTAAAGACTATTCTAAAATGCGCAATACCAATTTTCGTCGGAAATTAACAGCTCTACAAAAAATGATGTCTTATGTTTTGGTGATTAAATTCAAAAGATATTCGTAAACATTTTATTTTTAATCTTTAGAAATCACGATCATGTTGTTTTTTTTCCGATACCATCTTCAAAACGTCTTGAAAAATTATTGCTCTATAGCTAGATATTGTCCTAGGGAAAATTTCTTCTCTACGAAGAGCAATTTCAATTTTTATTGTAAGTTGTTAAAGAGCATCGAAAAAATTACCCTTGCAACAAAACCTTGCAATAAAAAATTGTTTAAAAATTAATAACTCAGTTAAAAATTGAAATAAACAACTTTTTTTATAATAAATGGAATATTTTTGTTTTCAACGACTGTAACGTATCATAATATATTTATGATGAAAACTTTGCTTTTCCTATTAATAAATAATTAACTAAGCGATGAATAATGTACAATTGATTTTTTTAAATGTAGTCAAAGATACTAACTCATAAAAAAAAACTTAAAAAATATTTTGAAGTTTCTCAGTTGATAAAAACTGAAATTCGTGTAAATTTTTTCAAAATTATAAATTAAATTTAAATTTACGAATATCTAATCAAAAATTTTTAAAATTAGTACACATGAAAGTTTGATGATGAATATCTTTGGAACACTTAATTTAATCGCCAAAACAGGAGGCTCCATTTTTATAGAGCAGTTAATTTCCTATCACAATTTGTATTGCGCATTCTATAATAGTCATTTAATTGTCGAGTTATAAAATTCATACACAAAAATGAAATTTGTCTTAAAATAATCAAATTTAAATCTTCAGTATCATTCTAATAATGAGGTTTACGGAAAAAATATAAGATACCTTTTTTTAGAGCATTAAATTTCATACAAAATTCTTTGAGAACATTTTTCTGTTCAATCAATTTTAAGGTATGACTTTTTTTCTATTGATCTTTTTACTATTCCGGCGAAATTATCAGACATTACAAAATATTATAGAATCTTTTCTGTAGTTAATTATAATCTTTACAAATTATCTCTGATGAGATTTTTCGAAATTCCGCATCGTTTTCTACTTTTTTTCATTTCATTGTCAACCTCGCGAAGTCAACCACAAAATTATTGTTGTCAAGAGCTTGAGAATAACATTAAAATAACTGGAAATTTATGCGAAATTTGGCAAAAGTAAATACACGGAGAAAAAAATCTGATAATATTTTCTATTTTTCAAATAAAAATTACTACACTGTAAAAAATTTGCGGAGTAAATGCTGATTAAATCCGGAGTGAATGCGCAGTGAATGCGGAGTGAATGAATTTTTAATTATTCACTCCGCTCGGAGTGAAATTCATTCCAGAGAGGAGTTTTCAGAATATAATTAATAAAATATAACTCCACTTGATATAATCGAAGTAAAAACTCGTGTATAAAATTACTGATCAGCTGATACGCACGCACACACCCACACACATATTCGGAGACACACACGCACACATTTTAACACACGCACACATTTGCATACACGCACACATTTGCACATGTGCACACATGCACATATTCGCACACTCGCACATATTTGCACATGCTCACACACTCCTGCATGCACATATTTGCACATACGCACACATTTGCACACCCAAAATTTTGCAAAATAAAAATGGCCGTTAAACTTTTCGTGAATAATCAGTTTTACGTTCTTAATTAATTACAATTTAATTAAGAGGGGTTAGACAGTAATTTTCAATAGGGTTCTTGGGATCAAAAATACAAAGATAATGAAAAGAAAATAGAGCGATTAAGTATTTCCTTTGATAGTTATCGTGCTTACGAAGATTCATACGTAACAATTGACAGCACTAGTTTCTTGGATTAAAATAATTAATTCGAAATCAATGAATTAACAAATCGACTCAAAGTTGGGTTTAAATTATTCCTTAATAAATTATCTGCATGCAAGTACACAATTTGATATAATTTTTGTGCTATGAAAAGGGTGTAGAAATATTTTTGTATGAATGAAATTGTCAACGAAGAAAAACCGTCAGTAAAGCACCCTCAGCGCTTTCGCGCTGTATTTATGTTTTACAGTAATTTATTGTTAATGAATTGTAATATTCAACTTCAACGCTTACAAATATTTTAAACTCAGAATTGTAATATTATCAAAGAAACTTTTGAATATTGTTATTTCCAGGATGATCGTTGTGAAAAAATTATGGATTGTTACTATTCTTTATTCAATTTTTACTAATCTGCATTATAATTTCTACAAATCGTAAAATTTACAATACTGATTGTAAGAATCAACCAAAAAAATGTAACTTTCCATTATTTTAATAGTAATTTTTGGTTTAGATTGTAAATTTCTCTTCGGAAAGTAATTTTTATTTGACGACTATAAACATCATCTAATTTTGAGCTCCGTTTTTTTCCGTGTAGGAATAAAATCGTAAGGAAAGAAATTTTCTACTGAAATGTTCTTATGATATTTTGTGATAAGTCTGATAGTCTCGCCATAAAATTCAAAAGATCTAAAAAATGACTATAAATTAGATTTTAAACTCAAATAACTTTTGAACAGATGGATATATCAAAAAAAGTGATAAGAGACTTTTCTTGTAAAGCATTTATCCCCGTACACAAGTATGCCTACAGATTTTTCCTACGACGTATCGTTAGCTAGTTATAAAAATTAGAAGACGCCAAAAAATTTTTTTCCATGTTATTCTTATGGGAAATAGAAAAGTGCAATGCTATCACACACATACACACATACACACACACACACACGCGCGCGCGCGTGCGCACGTAATCGTCCAAAACATTCGTCAAAGCAGTTTTTTAGCATATTAAAACTTCAAGATTTGACCGAACCTCGATTTTCAAAAATCAAGGTGAAAACAATAATTTCCCGATCTTCTGAAAATCTTTAGTTTTTATAGCGGAAAGTTGAAAAAAACTAGAAAAATGGTTGACTGTTCAAAAAACGGGAACCTTCTGCTTAACAATTATAAGTACACCAATAAGTCGGGTGTAACTGATATCATCGTATATATTATTCAAAATAATTATATATGTGGTTTTATATGAGATGTTCCATACCAAATCAACCACTTTTAACTCTGACTCTTTTCAATTTGGCAAAAAATTCTTAATCTTTCCCTACCTTATTAGATATGTTTCTCAGAATTATTTCAAATTTCTCTACTAAACCCAAAAATACTTATGAATTTATCCAATAATGGCTTCTTTTTTAAGGCTACCCCTCTTTACATCTCAGAAATAAGATCTCGAGACAATAATATCTCAACAATAAAATCTTAGACAAAAATATCTCAGCCCAAAAATATCTCAGACATAAATGTCTCGTTGCAAAAATATCTCTAACAAATTGTTCTCCACTATCAACTTCCTATCATTATCGGAAATAGGCTAACACGAACGCGCGTATTTGTTTTGTGCATTTTTAATAAGATTTGAACGTATTTTTACTCGAAAACAGTCTAAAACGTGCGTTTATGGAAATTAATAATCAAATAATGCATCATATTGAAATTAATATAGCGTGTTTTATTACATAATATTTTAAATAAATATTCCATAAAATAGCTTTTAAACATTAATTATTTATTAAATAACTGTAAGAAGAAATTAATTATATCTTTATGAGCTAACATACTCAAAAAAAAAAATTTAATTATATCTTTAAGAGCTAACATATTGTAAAAAAAATACCAACAAGTACAAATAAAATCATGTTAAGAATTGATCAATGAAGGTTATGAGCAATCCCACGTAAATATTCTAATATACATTTTGATTTATCATAACCACTAACAATATTCAATATACGATCGTTACGATCACGATAAATTTTTTTCTGGCGTTTATCATTGTTACCAGCTATTATACGCTCAATCACAAAATCAGTACATTCCTGCTCTTTAATTAATTGCTGTATGAAGTCCCAAACCGATAAATGAGCAGCTTTTGATCGATTATTAAAGCCATTGTGCCATCCTTCGACCTCATTATTCGTACGAGCCATACCCATCAACGTCGTCCGATAATGGTTCCATAATTTAATATCGTATAAAGGAGCAGAACGTTCTTTACGGCGATTTAATACACCAATCCACGTACGCTCGAAATAAGTTAGTAAAACATCCAGTTGCTCAGCATTATCAACATAGAATTGTGACTTAATGAGACACTCATATGCATATATAACATCATCTGGCGGCACAAACGCTAGCGCATATAACATCCGCATATTCAAGGCATTATCAGCACTATCACTATAAAAATTTTTCAACCCAGTTCCCTTTATTTCACGCCAAATACATTGCGTAAAATGAAAGAAACAACCACTAATATCGACACCATTAAAAGACTCTTCAGCAGCGTTTATAAATGCTCTTTCGAAATCAACCGTAACATGTTTGGGCTTCATTTCAGGAGCTAAAATTTTAATCTCCGACAACATCCGTTTATATAGCTTGGCCGATTTTCCAGTAGTCAAAACAAACACCAACGGAAGGGCTTTATCTTTTATCCTTGCATGCAAAGTATACAACTGATAAAACATTGTTGGTACAGTCTTGAACGTTCCATCAGCGAACAAATTTTCGGACTGCTTCAAATATCTTATATTTTGATCAGTCGAAAATATCAATAATCGATCACTACGTTTCTTAGTATCAATTTTAACATCCTTCAATAAAAAAGGCTCTCCTTTGGCAGTGACGCTATATCTTGGCGGCACAATTAAATCCTTTAAAGTTGTAGGACACAACGGAATATTATTATTAACCTTTCGGATTCGTGCAACTGTTCTTCCTAGATCACGACGACTACCTAAATTGACTACGGCTGCATTAGGAACACCTGCAACAGTGGCTGCAACAATGGAACTAGTAGGCTCGTCAGTAGTTGCTGCTTTGTGGCGAAGCTTCTCCAATGCGGACATAACATCAATTTTTAGATGGGTCGGGCGCGTGCTTATGATCACCACATGATATAACATCACCTAAAAAAAATACGTAATTAATCGTTAACAATTATACACTTAATAACCAAAAATCTCATATTCAAAATGAAAACGTAATATACCATCAGCAGTATTAGTTGTAGTATAACACACAGCACGGCACTTTCCGGAATTGTAATACACACACCGCCATTGATGATCACCGCTACCTTTACGATAATATCGGTATATAAACTTTTCATGGACTAAATTGTATCCATTACGTTGATTTTTCATCAAAGTTAGAGGCATGTTAAAAAATGTATTAATTTGATATCACACAGCGATTATGAAAAACAACAATAATTATGTCTATCGCACATGAATATTTGGCAAAGACTAAAGAGTATACAACATGTTAGTCATCATAGTATACTTAGTCTCGGCCCACAACGATAAATAATCAATAACGCTATGAATATCTTTTGTAATCACTTAAGCTTCTTATATTACAAATTATCGAAATTGTACAGTGATTAAAATTTTATAAATGCACATACAATGTAAACAATAGTCAAAAATAAATATAAATACTACAGATTATACTACCAATAACGGTAATTAATCAATGACGCCATCGGTATAAATATATTACAAACAATATAATATTTCTTTTCATTATACCGACATAATAATATTATAAAAAGAAATATTTTTAATGTAGGGGGCTTCGCCCCCAACCCCCACCGGGGCTTCGTCCCTGGACCCCATATTAAATTATTACCTTAACTCTATCGAAACTCATTGGTATAAGAAAAAAACAAAATTTTTTAATGTGGTGGGCTTCGCCCCTGAACCCCAGCTACCTCTTTTTACATCTGCGAAATAAATTCTTGAGACAATAATGTCTCAACAATAACATCTCAGACATAAATGCTAATTCTGGAGATCATACTAGCTGAGATAATAATAATTGAGATATTTTTATACAGAGACTTTTTTGTTCGAAAGATATTTTTAACGAAGATAAGATTGATGAGATATTATTTCAGAGATATTATTGCTAGAGAAATTTTCAGGGGTCACCCTTTTTTAAAATAGCGATAATTTTCTTGGCTGGATACTTTCATGCGCAGTGTCTAATGCGTAGACTATGCATCTATTAATTTAGGTAAAGTCTGAGATTCGACTTTCGTGTTAAGCATTGCATAGTCTAGTTTATGATGCTTACGATTCGTGACAGACTGGTCGTGGGCTCGACTCCTGGTTTTTTGATAAAATATTGTACACATATCTATTTCTTTCAAGCAACAAATTTTATTGACAGAAGTAAAATTATGAGTCGACTCAAAAAGTACGCAAAACTTGAAATAAATCAATCAAATTTTAACTGATACATCGACTTTTTGGACTGAAAGTAATTTTTTTTCGGCTTGACCATGGAAGCAATTTTAAAACAAGATTAAGAAATTGATGACAAAATTTGTTTAGATCAAGATATACATATTTTCTATGCATTCATAGCTTTGAAAATTTTTTTACTTCAAAATCTAAAAATTTGAAGCTTCAATCAATGAGTTGCTTTTTTCACAACTCAGATGTCACCATTTTTAATGACAAGGTCGTCATTTAAAAAACTGGGTGTTTTTTTTCGAACCTTTAATTTTTTTTACTAGCGTAGTATTTTATACATCTATATGTATTTTGATTACCTGTTTTAATACATACCAATTTCGATCTCATAATTTCAGAATGATGCCGACCACCAAGCTGAAAGAATGGGTGTGGAAGATGCACATGACCAAGATGAATGTCAGCCTAGCTGCTCCCATCAAGATGACGAGCGTAACAGGAAAAATACCATAAATGTACCAGATTTGATAAAATACATGACATTGATTTGGAAGAAAGCGACGATGAGGAACTACATCCGGAAATAAGTCTCGCGCTCACAAATCTCGATATCTTAGATGATGGAAATGTTGATAATGATGATGAAAATGATGACGGTGATGATGCTGATGTTGATAATGATAACTATGATGATGATAATGATGATGATGATGATGATGTTGATGATGATGATGATGATGATGATGATGATGATGATGATCATGATCATGATGACATTAATGATATTGATCATGATTTCGGTACCCAGGGCCGTAAAAATATTTTTAATGAGAGCCCATTTCTTAAAATAAATATTGAACCAAATCTCGAAATACCCTTGATTCCTAAGCGAAATGTAACTGTAAAAGATCACTTACTTGCTGCAACTGCTACAGCAGTTAGACATAAGTTATCGTACGAGGCTACTTTGGACCAACTTAAATGGATAAAGTCGACATATCATGCCAATTGTATACCAACAAGTAAAGAACAACTATGGAACCTTTTGGGTGGTAATAATAATATTTTAGTATATCATTATTATTGTCGTATTTGTCATGACTACTTGGGTGAAAAGTGCAAGGAGACAAATGAATTTGAAAAAAATTGTACCTGTGGATCTTCAGAATCAAACTTAGGCTACTTCATATACATAAGTTTGACTGCTCAAATTAAAGAACTTATGTTAATACCTAATATTTCAGAGTCTTTGAAATATAGATTAATGGAGGACAAAAAAAAATGCAGATGCTTACGAAGATATTTACGATGGACGAGAGTATTAAGCTTTATGTTCGCCGGGAAAATTTTTGGAAAATTGGTTTAATTTTTCATTTACGCTTAACACCGATGGATGTAACGTCGCCAAATCTTCTAATACAAGTGCGTGGCCGGTATATGTACATATAAACGAATTACCTCCACACATGCGAAAAAAACATATGCTTCTTGCAGCAATTTATGTTGATCAGCATCATCCAGTAATGAATTATTTTCTAAAGCCGTTCACGGATGAAATGAATAAACTCTTCTCGATAGGTTTAAAATGGAAATCTCCAGAATCACTAGAGGTTACATCAAAGTTTATTGTAACGACGTGTAGCCTCGATTCTCCAGCGAAAGCTGCAGTGATTTGTTTAACTCAATTCAATGGATTTTATGGATGTTTACATTGTTATGCAAAAGGACGTAGCCTAAAACCCGGTAAATTTGTTTATCCATTCAGTCAATGCTATAAAAAGCTACGAACTGATGCGGAATTACGAAATGATATGGCTTACGCTTTCGATAATAATACTAAGAGACATGGAGTTAAAACAGTCTCGTCGTTAATAGCTTTACCGTTATTTAACTTATGCAATGGGGTTGTTGTCGAAGCTATGCACGCAGTTTATCTAGGAGTAGCTCGGCAACATACGCGACTACTTCTTACGTCAGCTAAAGCTTCCTATTATGCAGGAAGCCCTAAGAGTATGAAATTAATAGATAAATGCTTGTTTGCTATTAAGCCACCATCATGTCGTTCCCGCAAACCAAGATCGATAACAAGTTATCAAAAATGGAAAGCTACGGAATGGCGTAATTGGTTAGATTACAGTCCAATTTGCCTAAAAGAAGTATTGCCTGAAAAGTACGTTAGCCACTTTGCACTTTTATCAGAAGCCGTCCATCACTTAAATAGTGACTGCATCACTTCAGATATTTTGGATCGTTGTGACTTGTTATTGAAAGCATACGTAAAACTTTTTGAACAATATTTCGGTCTTGAAAATATGACCTCCAACATGCACTCGATGACGCATTTAGTAGACGTTGTCCGAAACTGGGGCCCGATATGGGTACATGAAGCATCTACATTTGAGTCTATGAATAAAACGATTATGGATTTTGTTACGAGTTCTTTCGCACAAACTGAACAAATCGCAACACGCTTTCTCATAAAAAAGTTTTCAATAAATACCTTGTATGATGAAAAAGTTTCTCATGAGACAAAAAAATTTGTTGCAAAGCAAATTAAAATTCATTTTGAGCAAAATAACGTTTATTATGTAAAAAATCGCTTAGTTGGATTGGGAAAATTTACATTTCAAACGCCTACAGATAAAGAACGAGCTGCATTGCATGAAGTAGGTTATGATCCTGTAAATATGAAATGTTTCAAAAAAATCAAATTGAACGGACAAAACTATACGTGTGAAAATATGAAAAAGCTAAAATTCTGTAACTCAGTTATTCGTGATGGTAATGGGACGTTTGGTATAATAACTAACATGATTCAGTTTCAAATTAACCCTTTAGAGTCTGACCTTGAAACCCCACTCTTCAGTCTGGCAGAACCCGATAGAATTAGAAAGACTGCGAAGCAAATGTTACAGGGTCGTATTATAAGAGAAAAAATTTCACCTGAGTGGGGAGTAAAAAATAATTTTATTTTTTATTTTTAATTTATTGAACAATAAATATCAAAGGGCTTAAATTCAAAGTAAGAACAACATTTGGTTACATTATAAATATAGTTAAGTAATATTGCAATTACATAGCAATGTACAAAATTTTTTTAACTTTTCTAACCTTACTTTCGGAGACTATTTCCTCATGTCTACAATACTAACTACGTCACTGTCGATGAACGCAGCGCGAGATTCAAACGAGTGGAAGGGTACTCACAGGCACACTACTACTATCACATGTCACTCATACATGCTCACGGGACTCTACGATTCGCGCTCTCCCCACTAGTCTCACACGTAGACGTTTCAAGATCCTCTGACTCTAAAGGGTTAATGATGAAACAATTGGTGGAATGCTCATCAAATGTTTTCAACAGGTCGGACATGCATTCAATATTCAACATGTCCAACGAGCAAAAACTTTAAATCATTTAATTTTTGTTAAGGAATCAACGTTGATCAAACCAGCCGTTCTGATTGAAGCAGGAAAAAACTTATATTTAATTAAACAAACAAACTGCTGGGAAACTGACTGAGATTTCTCAATTTTTGAATTTCGGATTTCACACACAGAAAAAACAGTTCACCTGAATCAAAAAATATATCGGGGCAAGAAAATGTTTATCGGTGCAAGTAAACTTTTTTTCGCTCAAAACGTTGGTTTTTTGGAATGAGATGACTGATTTTCTTTAACCAAGAATTTTTTTTCTTAAACCAAAAAATCTTCAATTTCGCTTCAAAAATATACTTTTTTTTTAGCAATCGAATTTGCTATCTGAAACCAAAAGAAAGTTTTCGAATCAAGTTAACTGTTTTTTCTATGTATTAATTTACACAATGTACCTGCATTTAGATCGCAACACATTATTTCGATTCTTATAAAGATGTCGTCATGATGTGATTGCAATTACGGTCATTAAGTAGGGAAGAGTGAGGTCAATTGAATCACGGGGCAATTGAACCAGTAAGCTTCAAAAATCGAAAAAAATAGACAAATGAGTCGTCCTCTTGGAATTATATTTTAATACACTAAACCTTAGTCTGACCAAAATTTGGAACCAATATGATGATTTAATTTTAAAAAATTCAAGTTTTTGTGTTCTTAGGCATCTGAACTTTGTTTTTCAGCTGTTGACAAATTGTTTAATAATTTTTTAATTTTCAAATGTAATCTCAAAATTTTTTCTGTAATACCTTCTTCCATATATTAGTCATAAATTTCTAACTTTACTTCTAGTAAAATAGCTCTTAAATATTTTTTTTTAAACTAATTATTTCAATAAAATCATATGGGGTCGATTGAACCAGTACTATCGGGGACGGTCGAACCACACGAATCACTCTGTGAGCATCAGATATGCGCGCGCATCTTGACAGAATGTGAAAACTAGCTAAACTAACCAAGAAAAAAAATAATTATACTGACAGAAGTTTTAAAAGAGATTGTTATAACATATAATGTTATATAAAATAATCAATATTATTAGAAGTGTTGTAATTTTAGTTTTAAGCTGTAATGAATAGTAAATTATTCATTAAAGTCATTCGTTTGTGGTTCTAATACTCTTGGTTCAATTGTCCCCGACTAGTGGTTCAATTGCTTCCGCAAAGGGGACGGTAGAACCATTTGATGCAGTTGTACAATTTCGTATTTATTGAAAATTTTCATCATTTGTTAAGTTATGTGCTTATGAGAAATGATAGTCTATATAATAAATTATAATTTAAAAAAAAAAAAAACTTATTAATTTGCTTTTATTCATATAAAAAAAAATTGTCAAAGTATTTTTGGTTCAATTGACCCCACTCTCCCCTACTTACTATGAAAGTATTATAAAAATGTCTTAACCATGCTATATAGATATATTGATGTAAATAAGTTCGATAATCAAATAATGTAAGCTTAATTAAATGTTTATTTTGTATTTTTTTATGAACAAAGTAATATAGACTATTCGAAAGGATAATTGTGCCTAATATTTGCTGTAAAAAATAAAGAAAAAAATGATAGATATTAATAATTGTTTATGTCTATAACAATTAACAATTTTGAATAAAAAAAATTAACTATTTACCTTCACGCATTGGTAGTCTATTGATTTTTTTGATATTAGGAGTCAACGCCACCTCAATGTTTGTCTCTTGAACGAAATAACCGAATTTAATCTCAATTGAGGCAATCAACGTAATTGTTTTCTTAGAAGATCTAATTAATTTTTTGAATTAACAGGTATAAAAGTCTAAAAGAAATTCTAAAAATGAAACAAATTTTTGAAAATATACTTCCGAGATCAATCAAAATCGATCCAAATAAATCTTAACAAATTTTCAAGAAATTCAGTGATGCCTTTTCGACTGCTATAAACGACATTCTAATCAGTTGAGCCGTTCAAATGTTATACAAGGTTGATATGGAAAATTCTACGCCAAATCGACCACTTTTGATCCCGACCTTTATTGATGTTGCTGAAATTTATGGACCCTTTTTTAGCTGATAAAAGACATTCTTCAGAAGTTAATGGCGTTTTATTTTGGGAGTATAAACTTTTGAAAAATTTTTAGATAACGCAATCAATACACCCATTTTCATTTTTAATTTAATTATTTAAAATTATTTTTAAATGTCGTACAGAATTAGATATACACGCTTTCGAATTTTAAAATATATGCTTTGAATTTTTAAATACATCTACTTGAAAATAGAAAAAATAACATTAGAATTTTAAATATTTAAAGCGTTAAGTACAGTGTTTTAAAAAATCGGAAATTTCTTTTCACAGTGCAAGTACAGAATTTTTTTTCACAAGTTTTTCAAAAACTATTATGAATTTAATCCTCTCAAATATACTGTTTAATCATGGTGAGTACATCGTGGAATCGCGTTGGGTACACCCTGGAATCACGGTGGGTACACCCTGAAATCGCGGTGGGTACACCCTGGAATCACGGTGGGTACATCGTGGAATCGCGGTGGGTACACCCTGGAATCACAGTGGATACACCGGAATATCATAGTGGGTACACAGTCGATACACCGTGTAATCAGTGAATACACCGTGGAATCACAGTGGATACACCGTGAAATCAGGGTGGGTACACCCTGGAATCACAGTGGATACACCAAAATATCATAGTGAGTACACAGTGGATACAGCATATAATCACAGTGGATACACCATGGAATCAGTGTGGGTACACTATGATATCATAGTGGACACACCGTGGAATCAGGGTTGGTACGCTATGATATCATAGTGGGCACATCGTGGAATCAGGGTGGGTACATTATGATATCATAGTGGGCACACCGTGGAATCAGGGTGGATACAGGGTGATAAAATGGCACAAACCCACCCTGTATCCACCGTGGATCCACCGTGATTCCATCCTGTTTCCACTCCCAAGGTGTTTCCAGGCTGTTTCCAGGCTGATTCAAAACCGCGAGGGAATGATTTAATAAAATTATGGACCGTGCCTTTAAACAATTAAAATTTCGTCAATGACGAATGAGCTCACTTAGAAAACTGAAATCTTTTTCAATTTCCAGAAGAGCTGATACCAGGTAGTAACATCCCTTCCAATAATTATTTAATTAGACCAATTATTTTATTAACTATAAGTAAATCAATATTTTTTTATAATTTTTATTTATACATATATTTTTCATGACTTCCAATGCAGTTAGCAACATACGCATAAAGCATTGGCGTCGAATTCACAAATCAATATTTATTGATTCTTATTTTTTCCTTTATTGTAATAAACTCTTTAAAACATTTTGAAATTTATTTCATTTTAATTATTAATAACTTGTTTGTTAATAATTATTATTGTTGTTATAATATTCCATAACTTCATTTCATATTTCTTTTTTTTTTTTTTTAGTTTATTATTAATAAACTTATTATTAATAATTATCTTTCATACATAATTTTTTATCAATATTTAATTATTTCAGAATTCTATTTCATATTTTTCATAATAATATTCTTTTCATATTTTATAATTTTCATTTCATTTTCAATTATTAATTATCATTATTTATTTATTCATATAATTTCATCAATTCATTTCATTATTTCTTTTCAACATTTCATATTTCATCATTTCTATCATTTCATTATTTCATTTATTTACTATTTATTTCATACTTCATAATTTTTATTATTTCAATATTTTATTTATTCAACTTTAATTTAATTATTAATAAATTGAATTTTTTTCATTAATGATTGATAAATATAATAATTTAAATTCTATTCAAATTTCATAATCATTTATTTTTTGATATCGAAAATTTTTATTTTCATATTTATAATTATTAACAACAGTATTTCATAACATGATTTGAACCTAAATTCAAATTTAAAAATCATCAGCCGTAATAATGGCTGGAAGTCAATTGCTAATTAATTAATTCATGCATGGCCAGATGGCATAACATGTACGATTTTTAATAAGTTGATTGACAGTAAGAATACGACGTCGTGACGTCACACATACAACTAATGATATCACTCGCACGGAATATTCAAGAGCTAACACTATAATCTCGAGAGAGTCTTTCAATATTTCAAGGAAATATTTCGTACAATTAAACCACTGGTGAATGTTTTACACTATTCACAAACATATTAATCGCAAAATAATAATATAATGATACTACTCAAAATTAATAATAATTACATAAAATGATATCTAGAAAGTCTTGTATTACTCACATGTGAAAACAATAATAATAACGCAATAACTAATAATTATAGCAGTAAATAATAAAGAAAAATTACTAACTATTTATCACACTCAATATTTGGAAATAATAAAATAATACTGAATATTTTTACTGATTGTACTAGTAGCTACTGGGCACAATAGTCACGCATTCCATCTTATGCTTATCGAAAATATTAATACTCAGTATTCACTATCTCTCTTACTCTTATGAGATAACAAATGATCACCAACGCGGAAATAAAATTACACGCCAATGTATTAGCCAAAAAGTACTTACAGATTACGTATTATTCAACTCCCTTGGTTGCACTCAAATACGGTAAATATATTTTCCTTTTTGCTTTTACCAAAACTCAAATAATGCCAATGGATTTATATTCTCTACTCAAATACCAAATGACGACAAATTTATAATTATTTTAATGTAACAGAGCACACACGCTACTCTTACAGATGTTACGTCCTGGTTGATGTTTTGGCGCTGGCGTAGTTGAGCGGTCGATTTAAATTGGACGTAATGAGAACTTATACATAATTATAAATAATAATTAAGAATGGGTTGAACAGCCACCATTTGGTGGTTGCAATAAACTGGTCGTTTGATTATATATATTATTTCATATATCTAAATCCGATTTATTAAATTATAAGGATATAATTTTGATTGATGTGAAAATATACAGTTGAATTAATTTATAAATTGTTATTGTTCTCTTAACAATAACTTCGAGAGGGTGAGAATGAAGTTGTATTTAATATTGAGCCTGACTGCTCTCGATAATTCTATGTTTTAGACTGACTTCTCTTGATCGAGAAAAACTAGAGTAGCTCTTATCAATACGCTTGGGCATCAGGCCCGCGCATCGATTCATATGGAGGGGTCATTCGAGATAACGCATGTTCTCGAATGATCCATTCTAATATTTATTGAAAATACTTAATTCTCACGATCTCTCCGCTTTTGTTACTAACAAATGAGTCACTTATCTATTAACAAAAGTTATCTTAAACAAAATAGATGTTTGTGCAGCTGCACGTCTCGAGGATTTACTCGAGGCGTCAGCACTTATTTATATTTGATAAAATATAGAAAAATAACTTTATCAACGATTACTCATATCCTTTACTTTCAAACATCTTAAATAATATGATTATATTATATTATTTTATATAATTAATTAAATACTATAGAAATTACTTGGTTATCGATATTCGATATTATTAGTTAGATTTCAGGTCGGTAATTAGAGAAGTAAATGCCCACATCATCTGACGTACAGGCTGGGACGTAACACGCCCCCACCCGTTAGACGAGCGCCCTCGCTCGTTCGGGCCTTATCCATGAAAGATACTAAGTATTAAAAAATTTATTTTACCGACGTGAAATCTGTACACGTTCAATTTCTTTAATATGGTATTTTTTTTTTTTTTTTTTTTTTGCTTATTTTCTATTTTTTTCTTAAATCATTAGAGGATTATGTTTACATATCAATTTATTCATGCAATACTATATAATATAAATTTCTTATTCACTATAATGGTTAGATAGGCAAAAAAAATTGTATTTCTTTTATTTCTTAAGATTATTATTATATATAAAAAAAATTGTATTATATATATATATTTTTTTTCTTTTTTTTTTGTTTTTCATTATATTTAACTAAATTATTAAATAACTGTCGTTTTAAGTTATGCGTATGAGTAAGAAAAAAAAATTTCTATTATTTTATTTGTCTATTATCAATTTATTGTAGTAATTTTTTTTTATCCATTTATTTATTTATTTTTCGTTAGTATATCTATGTGATATATTCTGTTTAACTATTTTCTCAATTATTTTACTTTTTGCTTCTCTTTTCTATTCTTCTTATATTCTTAATATTTTATCTTCAAAAATGTCGTTATTATTTTTTTATTTTACAATTGTTTATTGTCTATTTTGCGTTATATTATAAACTATTATTATACTAATTCTAGAATATTCAATTTCTAGCATCATTTAATTCGATTTATTTATTATTTTTTTTCTTATCTTCACTAATTATTTATCTTTAATTATGTCTATGTTTCCAATCTTTCGAAATTATTTAGAAATAAAATTAAAATTTTTTTAATTTTCGTAGTTATTCTTACATTTTATTTAAATCAGATCATGAATTATTTGATATCATTTGTTTTTCTTTGTTACTTTTAATAAATCATTTTGTTCCCTAGAGTTACTTAAATGCGTTTTTGAAAAGGTACTGGTGTAAAAAAAATTTCAATTTACTTATAAGCTATCTTAGCTCTGTCACAATGGATGAGTTTTCTTTTTCCTGGCTTATATTCAATTTCTATATCGTTTTTATCTGGGAAGATTTCAGTAATTTTATAAGGACCTAAATAATTATCATCAAATTTACCATCTCTCTGATTCTTTACTAAAAATATATTTTGACCTATTTTAAACTTTACAGGATGTATTTTCTTATCGTATCGTACTTTAGATTTTAATTTTGAATTTTCTAAATTTTCTCTTGCTTGTTTTCTTGCTTCTAACAATCGAATTGCGAGTTCTTTAACGTAATCTGCGTATGTAGGGATATCATCTAAGTATGAAAACTCTGATGGTAATCGCGCTTCTTTACCAAAAACTAATCTATATGGGGTAAACTTTGTACCTTCGTGTACACTCGTATTATAAGCAAAAGTTGCATGAGGCAACCATTTATCCCAATCATTTTTATTTGTAAAATGTTTGATATAATCTGTTCATAGTTGATGACTTCTTTCTAATGAACCGTTAGATTGCGGGTGAAAAGCTGTCGTTTTTATTTGTTTCATTTTGAAAATTTTAGCTACACAACCCATAACTTTACCTATAAATGCTTGACCTTGGTCTGTTAAAATTACTTTTGGGCAACCGTGTTTTAATATGAAATTCTCGACTAGTGCTATCGCAATGTCTTTGGCTGTCATAGATACTAGCGGTATTGCAAAGCAATATTTTGAAAGATCGTCTTGCATCGTTAAAATATATGAATAACCGTTTGCTGATGTTTTATTAGGTACTACTATATCTAATGCTAATTTATCCTAAATTTCTGCAGATGTATCTGTTATTACCATCGGTTGTTTTGTTTTTATCCTTACTAATTTCTTTTTCTGACAACTAATACATTTTCTAACAAAATCTTCGACATGTTTTTTAATATTATTCCAAAAATATCTTTGTCTAATTCTGTTGTAAGTTTTAGTTACACCTTTATGACCTGCCATTGGGGTCTCATGATTTTCAGCTATTATCTTTTGTCTCTCTTCTACTGGAGGTATTACTATCAGATCTCTACAAATAATTATTTTAATATCGGTTCCTTTAAATGTTTTAACTATAATATTTTTAATTTTTGACCATACAGTTTTGGATAAATCACTTCGACCTTGAGAAATACTAATCGATTTGAATTTTGTTTTTTCCATATATAATTTAAAATTTTTAAAAGCTTTACAATAATCTTTTTCGGTTGGTGTATCTCGACTATCACTTTGAGTTACTAACGCAAGTACTTTCTTTTTAGATGTTCCCATTTTAATTACTTGACCTGTTTTATAATTAGTTAAAGGGCTCAATTTTAAGTATCCTGACACTAAAAACTGTTTTCCGATTTCGCTTGGTACGGTACCATCGGCGTTAATAAAACATAAATAACAACTTTTCTGCATTTCTAAGTTATCTCTTGTTTCGTGTACGTTCTCGTTACTGTAGTCGTTTGAAGTGTTTGAAATTATAGATATATTACCGTCAGAGTCTATTTCCTCGTTAGATAAATTTTCGTTTGCTATTATGATCGCATTGTCGTTTGATTTGTTTTGATTTCTGTCTGAATTTAATTGTGTTGAATTTTGTTGTATGTCTATTTCATTATCAGATGAGTTTATCTGTTCGATTTGGTCAAAATTTTGGTCATTAAATGAATTTATTTGTTCTATCTGTTCGAAGTTTTCGTCGTCAGCTGAATTTATTTGTTGATCGAAGTTCAGGTCGTTGATTGAATTTATTCGTTCAGGCGATTTTGAATTTCGATCAACAGGTGAATTTGGTGTAGGGTTTTGTGATTCTCTGCAAGATGTAGTTTGTTGTGAATTTACTGGGCTTGTATTTTCGTTTATTATTGACAATCTATTATTAGTTCGTTTATTATTTAAATTTTGTCGACGTTTAATTGCTTTTAGAGTAACCATTATGTCTGGTAATTTGGATTGTGAATTTTTATTGTTTGGCTTTTTCGTTTTATTTTTAAAATTTTTCGCAAGGTGTTGTATTTTATTTGGAATCTGTTTTTGTGTATGTGTATGTTCGTCGTAGTCTGTACAGCATGAACATGTTTTGATATTACGTTTTCTAGTCGATCTACGTAGTTCCGGTGTAATTTTATTAGTATGTGATTGTTCTGCAACAGTACCGTGAGGTCTGTTCTTGTCTGCGTCTGTTAAATTTGGGTTTTTTTTTGTAGTATTTGTTTTTGTCTTTTCTGTATTTTTATTGGCTATTTTCTTTTGTGTTATTGTGTTAGATTTTATGGTTGTTGTGTCGTCAGGTGATTCTACTGTCATGGGTTCAATTACAAAAGAATTTTCTCCTATGTCGTTAGTTGACATGTTTATGTTATTTTCTGGTTCATCATGAATTACCGCAGAGACGTCCATAATTTTTGGGTAATCGCCTCCTTCGTCAGAAGACCAAGGGATTGCAACTCCCATGTCTTTTTTATTTACGGATTTGGGTTTGATAAGAGTTCTTGGGGTGATAGGGATTGTTTCGATAGGTGATTCAGTACTAATGTCATTTGAATTTTCTGAATATATTTTTGAATAAGTCATTTCTGTCTCGTCAGTGTTTGATTCGTCGTCAGAAGTTTCTGGAATAATTATTTTTTCAATTTTCTTACTTTGTTAATTTATTTTTCTACGTGAACGTATTGTAGGAGAGGGTGTAAACTCTGCCATTTTAGTTGTCCTTTTGATTTGAGAAGTATTAAATTTATTTTTATTAATTTTTGCATTTTTCTTATCTATCTGTATTTGTGGATTTGGATGTGTAGATGTAGCTTGTGTTCGTACGTTGGGTAATAATGATAATGGAGTATTCGTGGTTTTACCACTTTCAGGTGTCTGTGGGTTTGGAGATTGAGGTGATGGTGTTAAATTACGTGAATTTTTATGTTTTGGAGAGTTTATAGAATTATTAGAAATATAAGACAAACCGAAATCTGTCATATCAGATTCGTCACTTAAATACGAAGGGTTGTTTTTAATGAGTTTTTTTCTCAGAGTTACAGCATCATACATGTCTCCTGATGACGACGATCCGTCAGAATAATCAGGAAGACTAATTGATTTATCTGGTTCTGGATTTGAGACGACTTTGCATTTAGAATTTTCATTTAATTTTGCATTTTCGTTAGATTTACGTATGCGATTTGAATTTTCGTTAGAATTTAAATTATTTTTATTATTTTCATTTTGATTTTTAGAACTGAAGTTTTTATTTATCGAATTTGAATTTAGTTCTTGAGGATTATTTGTTTCCAAGTTTGTAAATATTTTATTATTTTTATTTTTACTTAAATCATCTTCGCTTAATGATTCAGTACTCGAAAATTTTTTGTATGGATTATATCGTCTGACGTCAGATCTTTTCATTCTTAAATTTTTATTTTTACCGATATATCCGTTTTTATTATTTTTAATTTTAACTAACCGTTGGTCGATAGGGTGATCAATCCTATTGCCATCGCTAGTGGGTTTGACGACTGGGTCTGTAGTATTATTACTGACTGGCCCAACCGCTTGAGTTTTTGGCTCAAGTATTTGACGTTTTTCGACCGAATCTTCTATACCGACCGCTTGAGTATTTTGCTCAAGATTTTGAATTTTCGAATTTATTTTTCTAACTCCATCGACTGAGTTAGTCGCAATTTTATTTTTATCGCGAATTATTTTATTACTTGGAGTAATTTCCTCTGAACTTGAATTATTATTTCTGTTAAAATTTGTAGGTAATTTATTTTTATCATTATTCGAGGTAATTGACTCTGAAGTAGTTTTGTATTTAGGTTTCTTTTTTAAGACTTTACCATCGTCTGAAGGATCTGAAGTCCTCAACCTAGTGATTCCGGGTTTTCCAGGTCGCCATTTAATTTTAATTGGGTAAACTTCGCGGTTTTCAATTATTGGGTTACGCGATAAAGCGTCCGCGTTTGTATTTATTTTTCCAGCCTTATATAACACGTTATATTCGAACTCTTTAAGCCGTTCTCTCCATCTCATTACACGCGATGTTGGGTCATTCATATTATTTACCCACACCAGCGGTCTGTGATCGGTGACAAGAGTAAACTCTCTGCCATAGAGATACGGTCTAAATGTTTTCATACCGAATAAAGCTGCGACCATTTCTTTTTCGGTGGTCGAGTAATTTTTTTCGTGTTTATTGAGCACACGAGAAGCTGCTGTAACAATTGTGTTCTCGCCAATTTTGCCTTGTGAGAGGATTGCTCCAACTGCATAGTTAGATGCATCGGTCGTTAAAATAAACGGTTTCGAAAAATCGGGGTATTGCAATATCGGAGCTGTACATAGTTTGTCCCGCAAGGTTTCAAATGCTACCTGATGTTCAGGCGTCCATGTAAATCTTGCGTTTTTACTTGTAAGGTCAGATAGGCATTTAGCGATTTTTGCGAAATCCTTAATAAATCGCCGATAATAACCAGCAAGTCCAAGAAATTCTCTCACTTGTGTTGTAATTACGGGCGTTTTGACACATTTGGTCGCTTTGATTTTATCGGGATCAGGCTTGACACCGTCAGCAGATATAAGATGGCCTAAATAAATTGCTTTTTTTAAGAATTCACAATTATCGGCTCGTAGAGTTACATTTGCACTACGTAAACGTTCGGCTAATTTTTCGAATTTGGTGTTATGTTCTTCTAGAGAACGTTCGTAAATGATTATGCCGTCTAAGTAAACAAAGAGATCTGCTCCTTGTAGCCCGTGTAACACTAAATCCATTAACCTTTGGAACGTTGCTGGAGCATTTTCAAGTCCAAATGGCATTCTATTCAACTGATAATGACCATGAGGAGTTGTAAATGCTGTTTTATGATGATCTTTTGGATGCATTTTAATTTGGTGAAATCCAGATTTTAAATCAAAAATTGAAAAATAAATTGCGTCACCCAGTTGATCAAGAATATCATTTATCAACGGTAATGGGTATGCGTCTTTAATAGTTTTTTCATTTAATTTACGATAATCAATTACTAAACGCCATCTTTCATCGCCTTTTGAATCAGCATTTTTAGGTACTATTCATAGAGGGGAATTATAGGGGGAGGTCGAAGGTTCTATTATGTCCATCAGCATTAATTCTGTAATTTGTTTTTGAATTTTGTCTTTTTGTGCAGGTGGATGTCTGTATTGTCGAGTATTTACCGGTACGTCGTTAGTAGGTATACTGTGTGCTACTGTCTCTGTAGCGCGCAATGATTCTCCTGGAATGTGGAACAGGTCAGCCTATTTCTCTACAAGAGAAACTATCGTTTTACGCTCTTCCTCATTCAAATGTCCTAAACGCAAGAGTTTTAACACTTCTTCAGTACGATTTCCCCGCGTCCGAGTACTATTATCGTATCTATCTGTATTGTCTTGCGTCAAGCTAGTATCCTCATTTTCACTTGTTCCGAAAGGGTACAAAGGAATTACGGGTACTTTCACTTTAACATCCTTATCAAGAGTATTTATTGCGTACAAATAAGCGATCCCATTACTATTTCTAACTAAAGCTTCGCCCGCGTAAATACCATTTTCAAATTCGATACGAGGTGTATAACCCTCTTTAAGTTTACTATCGACTCGAACAAACATTGCTGTTTTCGTTCGAGCTTTTAAAACGAAATATTCTCCCTCGGTAAATGATAATTCTAAATTATTTAAATGTTTAAAAATTATAGTATTTTCTACTAAATTAATTATTCCGCCATGTTCGCGTAAAAATTCCATCCCGAGTATTCCACTATAATCTAAAGGAAATTCATCTGGGATGACATGAAAGTATGTAGTTTCATTAAAAATTTGTATTTGAATTCTACCCAAAGTTATAGATTCAGATACGCCATTTAGTTTATAACAATAAGAATCATCAATTAGATTTTTATATTTTACTTCGCCGTATTTTATTAAATTTAAACTACATCCCGTATCAATTAATATTTTTCCGTTACTCGATATTATATCTTTAGATTCAAGCATGATAGACGTAGGTTTGTAGTCTATTGACATAGCACCTACGACATAAGTTTGCGTTGGTATTCTTAATTTTTGTTCGAAATTTGGCGCTGAGTTGCTACGTTTCCCATCGGAGCGCCGTCTCGAGGGAACGCTTGGTCGTTTCCCGTACTTGTATTCGGTTTTGAATTTAATGCATCGCGTTTTCCTTCGTTATAAATTTTTTTCCAACAATTATTCATTAAATGACCATTCATTTTACAGTAATCACATTGAAGAATATTTTTGTCTATAACTCGATTAGATTCAGTGCTTTTTCTTTGCATTAAATTTCTACATTCTTCGATACTATGATTATTTCTTTTGCAAAAATTACAAAATTTATTATTTTGATTAAAATTTCTTTGATTTTCATGTCTATTTGGTTCCAATTTTTGTGCGTAGTTTTGATTATTCTTTTGATATTGATTTCGATTTTTATGATAATTATTTGTATTACGAATGTTGTGAGTAAAGTCAGTATCATTTTGAAAATTTTGTTTAGTGTGTGGAGTAAAAACGTGGTGGTAATCTGTACTTTTTGTTCGAGAATCATATACATTGAAAAAGTTATCAACATTTCTCATTTGTTGTAGCTGTTTTTCGACTTTTTCGGCTGATTTTGTCGCGGAGTCAAGGTCCGAATATTTATCTTCTTGTAAAAAAATAGCAAATTTCGGATGTAAACCCGATATAAATGAACGAATAGCAGTTTCTTTAGCTAGCGTAGCTTTTTCTGTCTTATTTTCCCCGTCGGTATATTCAATTTCTGACAATGTATTTTGCAAATGTTGGCTTATTCTATAGTTAAAATCCCTAACGCGTTCGTGCGGGCGTTGTTGAAAGTGATCAAATTCTCTCATCCATAGTGAGATTTCTTTACTTTGTCTAAAGTGTAAATTTAAAAATGAAATAAAGTCGTCAATGCTTGTCGGGTCTACAGTACTAACTCTTTCTAACGGTTCGCCTTTACATTTGGTTTGTAGTAATTTTACTAAAAATTCTTCGTCAATATCGTCTTTAAAAATTTTTTTAGCATTTGTACATGCTTTTGTAAATGATTCTATTGGATAACCGTCTTTTGTACCGTCAAAGTCTGGGATGGTTTTTAAAAAGTCTTTATAATCAATTTTATTAATATTACTATTATTTTGAGTTCTGTTAGAATTTGATGTGAATTGTGAATTTAAATTTGTGGTGTTTAATTTACTCATTTCCTCTCTTACGCGTTGCGCTAGTTCGGTTTCAAAATGTTCATTAAAAGTATTTTTTACACGTTCATGATCTGATCTTAATTTTTGAATTTCATTTACTAATGTTCCTATTGTATCTTTTGCTTCAGCGAGAGAAGTTTCCATAAGTTCTAATTGAGACATTTTTATGAATTTATATTTTTAAATTTATACAACGCAAAAAAAATTACAAAATTGAATGATATCGATAAATCGACTTACTACTCAGAAGATTGTAAAAATAAATTATGGTCGATGCGAAGATCTACGTTGCCGTCGGAAGGTTGATGGTGAAGGTCAGCAGGTATGCACGATGTAGATATCTCAGCACTTAATGATGTTGAACTGCGTCCGTCGGGCGTCGTAAATGATGTTGGTAGATTTGATTTGTTTAAAAAAAATTTTTGATTCTTCTTTAACTTCACTCACTTGAATTTTATTATGACTTTTATTTTTTTATTCACAAAATTTTACTTTTTTTCCTTGATATGTCTGACTTTTATGAATATATATATATTTTTATTTATTTATTATTTTATGAGAGCGAAATAAAATTAAATTTCGATTCTTGGAAAAAAAAATTTCCGGATTTTTAATTTAAATGTTCGATGTTATTAATTTAATTTTTTTTTAGTCATGATTTTATTTTAATTATTTACGAATTTTTAATTTTATTTATTCGAATTTTTATTATTATTTATTTTACTCACTTCACTTCTCACTTTAATTTTCACTTTTATTTCACAATTTTACTTTTTTTTTCTTATACGTTGATATAATTCCACTTTGATAACTTGATGTCAATTTTCTTGTAAAAAAAAATTTCGGATTTTTGCGATTTTGCCAGTCTGTTCGGGGGCTGTTCGAATCCGTCGCTGCCACCAATTTTAATTATATATAAGTTGTTACGTCCTGGTTGATGTTTTGGCGCTGGCGTAGTTGAGCGGTCGATTTAAATTGGACGTAATGAGAACTTATACATAATTATAAATAGTACAGGGTTGCAAAAAATGCATTTTTTTAAAAATGCATTTTCGATATAATTGATTAATTTAAAATAAATCTTTAATTTAAAATTATTTTAATTATTAATTTTTTCATAATCTAGTATTTGATCAGATAGTAATTATCCATTTTTGTTTTAATTCAATAATTACGATAAGATACATTATTCATTTTTTATTTAATTAAAAATTAAAAGAACTTACATTTTTTCATTTTTTAAAAAATGAATTAATTAAATTTTTCCCATTATCCATTTTTTTAAAAATGGATTCATTAAATTTTTTCCATTATCCATTTTTCAAGAAATGGATTAATTAAATCTTTTTCATTAACAATTTTTTGAGAAATGGATTAATTAAATTTTTTCTATTATCCATTTTTTAAGAAATGGAAAATAAAAGAAGTTTCATTAATCAAAATACTTATAATTATCCATTTAATGAAAAATGAATAATTCAAATCATTCGAATTATTCATTTTTTTTAATAATCACAATTTTAATTTTTTTGATCGAAAAATTTGCACCACAATATTTGAAAAACAAAACATTTAATAATACACGGAGAGAAATTAATTATATTATTTTCGATATCAAATTTTTAATTTTAACTATTTGAAATAGTATAAAATTTTTCAGTGATTATAATCATTAATTTTACCATTGAAAATGGTAGCAGTAACAATTGATGATGGTAGCGATTACTATCAAAAATGATAATTGAAACTATTAAAGATTATATTTATTACAATCGAAGATGGTAGCTGTTACCATTCAAGGTTGTAAAAGTTCTGATACAAGAAATAGGATAAATTTAAATCCTTCATTTATATTCGTGCGTGTGTACGTGCGTGTATGCGTGGGTATGTGTGTGGGCGCGCGTGTGCGTAAGTATGTGTGTGCGCGCGCGTGCGTGTGTCCATCGAGCGTGCATATGTGTGGGCGTGTGTGTGCACGGATATGGGTGCGTGAGTATGTCGGACGTAAGTGTGTGCGCCCGCGCGTGTGTGTGTGTGAAATTAATCATACACACAGTTAAACAAAATGAAAATGACACATAGACGAGTTTCAGCCTGAAACGCCGATATTTAAATTATTTATTAGTTTAGGAAGTAATTATTACCATCACGTTTTTAAAAATTACGATGTTGATAATAGTAAACATTATTTAAGATGATAAAAGTTATGATTTCTGATTATCATAAATAATTGTAAATTTTACCATATAGTTGGTAGATATTACAATTCAGATTGTTTATTTAATAATTTAAATAATATTTTTTACTAAAAAATCTAGTTTCAAAATTGAACTATAACTCGATGATAATTTCCAAAATAAAATTCTCTCCGTGTAGGGTATTTAAAAAAAAAAAAAAATTTTTTTTCTCGGAAAGAGTATTGAAAATTTCATTTAGATATCGAAATCCACCTGTCAAAATTAGAGTTCTTAATATTAATATTAAGAGCTTTCGCATCGCACTTTAATAGTTTCCATAATAACATTGGAAAAATTTTTTTTGCGTCTTTTGATGTTCATAACTAGCTAAAGGTGCTTCGAAGAAAAAGTCTGTAGACATATATTTGTAGGGAATTAAATGCTCTACAAAAAAAGTCTCATCATTTTTCTATCCGAAAATTTCCAAAGAATCCACTCAACTGCGACAAAAACCGCATAGAATTCTATAGACTGTATTGGTTTCTATGCGGTTTTTGTCGCAGATATTCTATGGGAATTTTCGGATAGGGTTTTCTATAAAATCATCTGTTCAAAAGTTATTTGAGTTTGAAGTCAAATTTATAGTAAATTTTGAGATCTTTTTACTTTTCCGGCGAAGCTATCAGACTTATTACATAATGTCATAGGATCTTTTTGCAGATAATTTTATTTCCCAGAAATTTTATAAATATATATATACATTAGGGTGTTTCAAAAAAACCAACAATTTTTTTTTTTTTTTATGGTGTACAAAAATTGAAAGTATAACTAAAAATATAATTTTGGGACCAATCCGGGCTCTTAATAATGATATTAAGGTTTGCCTCAATCCATTTTTCTATTTTCCATTTAAATAACACGGGAAAAAAAATTTTTTTTTTTTAGAATTTTCTAGCTCCCAAACTAATTAATGGATTTTTATGCAAAATACATATGTTTGTAGGAAATTGAACGCTCTACAAAAAAAGTCTCTTATCATTTTTTGATAAATCCCACTGTTCAAAAGTTATTTAAGCCTTAAGTCAAATTTATAGTAAATTTTGAGAATTTTTTACTTTTCCGGTGAAACTATCAGTCTTATCAAAAAATGTCATTAGAACTTTTTGTAGATAATTTTATTCCTTACAAATTATTATGAATAAAATTTTTTGAAATTCCGTATTGTTCACAACTTATTCTCATTTCAATGTTAAGCTCTTAAAAAAATAAATTTCTGATTGATTTTAAGAGCTTGACATTGAAATAAAATAACTTGTGAACAATACGGAATTTCGAAAAATTTTATTAACAATAATTTGTAAGAATAAAATTATCTACAAAAAGTTCTAATGACATTTTTTGATAAGACTGATAGTTTCACCGGAAAAGTAAAAAATTCTCAAAATTTACTATAAATTTGACTTAAGGCTTAAATAACTTTTGAACAGTGGGATTTATCAAAAAATGAGACTTTTTTTGTAGAGCGTTCAATTTCCTACAAACATATGATTTTGCATAAAAATCCATTTATTAGTTTGGGAGCTAGAAAATTCTAAAAAAAAAAAATTTTTTTTCCCGTGTTATTTAAATGGAAAATAGAAAAATGGATTGAGGCAAACCTTAATATCATTATTAAGAATTATAAAAAAAAAAAAAAAAATTGTTGGTTTTTTTGAAACACCCTAATATACATATACATATATTTCATACCAATAATTTCTGGAGATCTTGATAACAGTTAAGTAAAATTTGATAAATTAAAAAAAAATTTTATGATATTTCATAAAATTATTTCATGGTTTCTAATAATATTTTTTAAATTTCATATAATTTCACAAAAATATATAAAATTTCATGCTGGTCCGTCCTTGTGATGTTGATCATAATTAATTAAAATTTTATGGAACTATAAAATTTCAATAGTATAATTTCATAAAATTTCGATAGCCCGCGCGAAAAAATTTATACCCCGACAAAATAGTATATATCCGGCTTATATCTTCAGTATTGTCGCATGTATGTTATTTTGCCGGCATATATTCCCAGATATATCTCTTTCCATGCGAGAGTATTATTTCAGAAAATTTTTTTAAGTCCCAAGAAACTTTATGAAATTTCATAAATAAATTTTTTTTCCGGGTAGTGGATAATTAAATTAGGAATATTAAACAGTTCTGATAGCACTTGTACAGTAAACGATTAAAAACGAATCGCTATGGTAGCCGTACGAATCGCTGTCTAGGGTTAGGATATTCTCTTCAACCATGTCCATTTAATGATACTATAGATGGCTCTGACAGAAAGACTGTGTTCCTATATTCGATAATCAGTGCAAACATCAATTTTGTTCAGAAAATCAATTTCTATTGATTATTCGTTCTATAATTCAACTTTTTGTTTATTTCGTATTGAAAATTCAAAGAAGAGACATTTGTGTAAGTATAGCAAATACTTAATTGTTTATTAAATCTATAGTTTTCTAATAGCTAAGAAACATAATTATAAATTTTTAATAATACATAACCTCAAAAATTTTACTCACTTAATAATTTATATCACTTTATTAATGATTATCAAATTATTAATTATGCAGTCAAGAATTTTATTCTTTAGAATTCAAATTACTAATTTTATTTTTAAATATGCATTCGATTTTATATTTTAATGAAAAAGTTATAAAATTTAAAATGTCTAATGTACTTCTGATTGAATTTTAAAATGCGTAAGATTAAATACTCTCATAACAAATATTCAATCACAATAAATATTTAATAGATATTTTTTAAAACTCAGTAATTATAATTATTAATTATAATCAATGCCATTGATGATTGAGTTTAATTTTTACCGTTCATTAATGTTTCTTCTTCTTAAAAAAAATTTCTAGGTGGTGCCTCACACTTTTTAAAAATATTCAATAACATTGAATTTTCATAATTGCATCAAAATTTAAATCATTAATTTAAAAAAAATTAAAGTAACAAGAAATCGACAACGTAGTTACAATTTCGTTAAAATAAATAATTTTTGAAGAATTACTCACAGCTATTATCAATTAGGAGCTAAACAAAACTTGGTAATTAAATTTTAGCTTACTTAATTTAACGTTTTGATTTATAATCTTGAAATAAAGATTTCCTGAAATTTATTTATTAGATGCCGTTTATTCCTTATTGATAATCATAAGTAATTTTATTAATTAATTCACAAAACTTCAATACCGTTATGAAAGCTTGAAGTCATTAATTACTTTTAATTTAATTTAATTTAATTAAGAAGCCTTTTTTTTTAAGAATATACTTAAATTAAGTTGTTAAAATCAATTACAATGATCGCATTGTATATACTTTATGTCATTTTATTTTCACAGAATTTTATCTATCTTTAAGTGAACGCCTTCGTATAATCTTTTATTTTTAAGGTGCCAGAAAAAAAAACTATTGTAGTCAATATTAATTTATTGACCTCAAATTAATTAATGGATTCAGCAGAAAGCTCACCTTCGTCTAAACGACGTAAAACTACCGATGGAAATTTAGATGCTGTAAATGATGAAAGATACAAAAGAGAAAATGAGGATATAAATGAATTAGATCGTTTGGCACGTGATTTATCATTTGAAGAAAAATCAAATGAGGCTTTAGATATCGATATCAATAATAATAATAATAATAATAGCAGCGATGATGATGACAATAATAGCGATGATGATAATAATACTAATAGTGATAATGATGATAATAATAATAATCACAATGTTAATGATTTAGATATCATAAATGTGGATAATATCAGAGCCGATCCGAATTCACAATGTAAATCTTCTGAAATTACATCAGGAAGTAAAATTAATGACGATACTAGCCAAGATAAATCTGCTTCAACATCTAAACGGCACAGAAGTTTTGAAGAAGAAATCGCAAGTACTCCATGTATCGATGGAAAGTTTTTTAAAGTTGATTTAAAAAAATCTACTCAAGATGGTCAAATACACGCAGTTTGTCGTTTCTGTAAGCCGTCTAAAACAATCATCGGTTATATGCGAGTAACATCTAATTTTACTACGCATCTAAAAGTACGGTTCAAATATTTTTTTTTATTTTAGAAATTTGTGTATCTCGAAATTTATTGGTAATATTATGCCTAAGTATTAAATACTTTAAAATATTTTAAAAATTATTTGATCAATTTTTGTTGGACTACATAAATTTTATTTTATTTGGATAAAGTTAGAAAATTAAAGTATACAGTTTACAATGCGTAGTTTCATCTGTTAATTTAATTTGAATGTTTTTAATTTCCCCTTCAGAAAATTGTTTTATTTCTAATTAATTTTAAAGCTAATGTCTGATCAGAGAAATTGTTCGATGGTATATTTTAAAAAGTTATTTTCATAGGATTATAAACAAAATATTAATTCCGCTCGTTAGTTTTATGGTTTTTTTATACTGCTATTTAAACAAATTATAATAGAAGTGTCTGAATACTTTTAGAAAATTCATCCAAAAGTTCATGTTCAGTACCGACAATATGTAAAAGAGAAACGAAACCAGAAAAAGACAGAAACTATCGATAGATCGCGTTGGTCTTGTACTTATGACATGGATCGATTTCATGACGATATTGTTTCTCTGATCATGGATACTTCGCTACCTTTGAATATCGTCGAGAGACCATCGTTTCGAAACATATTTGATCGTAAATACATTCATATATGAATCTATATATATCATTTTCGTTGCGTGTATATTTTTGATTTCAAATTGCAATACTTTTTGTCATTCAATTTTGTAGATTTTAATATTAAAAAAGGAACCGATAGATTAAAACATCTAACGAGATATCACGTCCAGAAGAAAATTGATGTACAAACAACTACACTTTTTGAAGAAATTAAAAAAACGGTAAGCTCGGTAGTGGATGCCGGTTATTCTGTTTGTACAACAGCAGACGTATGGACAGGTGGGGGTCGGCGATTTATCGGAGTTACAGCTAGTTGGGTAATTAATAAAAATGACATTAATAATTTAATTCTTAATTTATCAACTAAGACACAATATCAAGTTAAAATAACTGTATAAGTTTATAGTAAACTTATATTATTAAATGATTATTTGATCCTTGACTATCACATGGGACCCAGAAGACTCCAGGCAATTTTGAACTTGATATCTCTAAGTCTAATTGTTTGAATTTTCGACTCAAAATATTTCACTAACTATTGAGTTATTAAAAAAAATACAAAATAATTTTCTTTTAAAAAAGCCTGAGCTCTAAAAAAAAGTATCTCACAATTTTTGGTATACATTAATATTTCCAAAGATATTTGCAAAATACCCATCACACTTTTCTTTTAAAACTTTAAAATTTTTTATGGCAAGTTTTTTATTTAACTTACTAAACTAATTATACTTTTTGAAAAGTTTACTTTTTTTATCGATTTCATGTTAAAATACATGTTTTTTGTTACTTTACTCCAAAATTTAGTTAAAACTGTTAGAAATCAACAAAATTATAGCCATAGTAAAAATTCATGGTAAAAATAGTTACTAGCTTCGACTAAAATGTTCAACGAACATCTTCATAACATTTAAAGTAAAACTATTGATCAGTTTAATTTCTATAGCTGATCGAAGACGTCGCAGCACTATAGATCCTGTGTGACCGTTAACGGTTATTTTAATATATGTTTATACTTTTATATTTAATGTTGGTAGATATAAAATAAGAAATAAACTAACAGTAAATTTAAAAAATCTAGTATAAAAATAGTCCCAATTAGTCAATAAAGACACTTAAATTTTAATAATTTATTTTATTAGATCAATCCGGAAACTTTCAAACGTAAGTCTGCTGCAATCGCTTGTCAGAGATTTCCAGGAACGCATTCATACGATGCGATTGCAAATAAATTGTCTCAAATTCATGCATCATTTGGTTTATATTCTCATAATATCCGAGCTACAGTAACTGATAACGGTTCCAATTTTATTAAAGCTTTCCAAGAATTTGGAATAACTTTAGATGAAGAAGAATTTTTAGGTAATTACAATATATTTATCTTGTTATGCACGGTAGGAATTCCATGTCAACTCAACCCTTTGTAAGTTTTGGTATTATTTATTGGCTGACCTAATGATTTTTGAAGTGAAAACTTTTTTAGGCGCGTTGAACGATTTTTGGATAGGGGCAAGCTTAATTTCGCGTTACCGACATACTAATGTTAACAGTATATCTGTAGCTGTAAGTATGACGTATCGCACTAGAACAGCAAACTATAAAATTAAATTAGCATAATTAAATTGCAGATTATGTAAAATTAAAATTATTTATTAAGGGTAAATGGATCTTTAACAAATATTGATTCTCGAAATTAGAAGGTCTGAAACAGAGGGTAGTCTTTTGAAAATTTTTAAGAAAGGAAATCAACTCATGCTCACTTCTATTTTTTTCCGGAATTCATATCTTATGAACAGTTTAACTGAAAACTTCTTTATAAAAACTAAAAAGCATGTTTTTTTTTTTTTGAAAATCCCAAAAAAAAAAAAAAAATACGAATTTTACGCAAATTAGAAAATGTTAAGGTTCATAACAGATTAATTTGACATGGAATGCCTTATATGGGGGTGTTTCAAAAAAAAAAAAATTTTATGGTATCTAAAAATTGAAAGTATACCTAAAAATAAAAAATTTGGTACTAATCAGAGCTTTTAATAATAATACTATGGTTTGCCGCAATCTACTTTTCTATTTTCCATTTAAATAACACGGGAAAAAATTTTTTTTTTTTTTTAGAATTTTTTAGCTCACAAACCAATCAATGAATTTTTACGCACGATAAACATTTTTGTAAGAAATTGAACGTTCCCCAAAAAAAGTCTCTTATCATTTTTTGATAAATCCAAGCGTTCAAAAGTTATTTGAGCTTAAAGTCAAATTTATAGTAAATTTCGAGATCTTTTTACTATTCCGGTGAAACTATCAATCTTATCACAAAATGTTATAAGTACTTTTTTGAAGGTAATTTCATTCCTTAAAAATTATTATGAATAAAGTTTTTCAAAAGTCCGCCTTGTTTTCTAGCTGTTTTCATTTCAATGTCAAGCTCTTAGAAAAATAGCTTCTGATTGATTTTAAGAGCTTAACATTGAAATGAAAATAACTAGAAAACAATGTGGAATTTCAAAAAACTTTTTTCATAATAAATTGTAAGGAATGAAATTACCTACAAAAAAGGACTCATAACATTTTGTGATAAGACTGATAGTTTCGCCGGAAAAGTAAAAAGATCTCAAAATTTACTATAAATTTGACTTTCAGCTCAAATAACTTTTGAACAGTTGGATCTATCAAAAAATGATAGATACTATTCAGATAGCTTCAATTGGCGTAATCATTATGATAATTATGACTTATCATAGGGTTTTGAAAAGCTTGAGAAATTAGCTTCGAAGATCTTCGTATAAATTTGAAAAATATTGAGCAGCTTACGAGTAATTACACTTTTAGTGAAAAAGTAAATTTTTACATGTTAATTATAGATGGGAAATTGAAATTAAAATAGCGACCTCTTACAGTTGAGCTACAGAGCCCATCTTTTTTTGGCAACCACTAACGTTTCAGGGGGTAAGAGCGAAAAAAAAATTAAATTTTTTTTTGAAACACCCTAATGTATATATATATATATATATATATATATATATATATATATATATATATATATATATATATATGTATATATATATATATATATATATATATTTCATTCTACAAAGAAAAAAGAATTTCTTCACGGAAAAAACAATACAGTAGTAGCAACTCTCTGGGATAGTACTGAGTACTTTCTGTGAAAAAAAATTTCAGAAAGTACTGTATGCTATCTAGACTGTATTTACTACTCTCTGGATAATACTGAGTACTATCCTAGTAGTGGATACAGTCTAGATAGCATACAGTACTTTCTGACATTTTGTTTTTATAGAAAGTACTGAGTACTATCCCGGAGAGTTGCCACTAGTATATTGTTTTTTCCGTGTTGGCGCAAGAATTTTTTTCTCGGCGCAAAAAATTTGTTCTTGCTTCGAAAAAATTTTTTCTCGCCCAAGAAAATTTTTGTTTTCAATTTGTAATGCGAAAAATTTTCTTGGAGCGAGTAAAAATTTCTTGTTCCGAAAAATATCTTTCATAACGCTATTATAATTAAATTAATTTATAGATGATGTTAGCTCTGAAATATTTGATGAAAATGCAGACGATGACTTTACCCATGAAACTCAAGAACCTAGTAATGATCATATTGGGGTCGATCTTGATAATAATGAATTAATTTCTAATACTAGCTATTCATTGCCCAAGCATTTACGCTGTGCTAGCCATACCCTAAGTCTCATAGCAACAACGGATATTCAAAAAATAATATTAAAATCTAAGGAGCTGAAAAAAAAACATACTAATACTTTAAATAAATGCACTCTTATCTGGAAAATGTTGCGATCACCAAAAAAGAATGAACTCTTAAAAAAATTTCTTGGTGTTTCTTTGAAAAAACCTGTTGCTACAAGGTGGAATTCTTTATACGACTGTGTTGATCAATTAGTTAATTTGCAAGACAAAATTCTGGATAAAGAAAACATTTTAACAAATAAGATTTTAAATGATTCTGATTTTGAATATCTTGAGGAGTACAGGAAATGTACGAAAGAATTAGCTGAAACGATTGATATATTGCAGGCTGACAATTGCCACTACGGAATTCTGTTCCCTTCAATCGTGAAATTGAAATATAATGTGGATATTTTACATAATGACTCTACGATTGATTTTTGTAAGCCTATTCTTAAATGTATTAGTGCAAGTATTGAAAAAAGATTTAAATATTTATTTAATTTTGAATCTACTGGAATTGATGCTGCTATTGCAGCTATAAGTAATCCCAATTATAAAGGTACATGGCTCAGTTATTTTTGTGAAAGAATCCAACGGAATATATACGATCATTTTATAGAAGCTTTAACACAAGAAGTTAATGATACGTCTGTATTGAACGTGTCAAAAAATGTCCAAAGTGACTTCAATTTTGGAAATAATATAATTATTCCGGAATTTAAAACTTCCAACAACAGTAATGAAGTGAGCATTGAAGCACTTAACTATTTAGGATGTTCAAAAGAAGAAGTGAACAGTTTAAAAGACTTCCCTTTGGTACAAAAAGTATTTTTAAAATATAACACACCTCTTCCTTCTTCGGCACCAGTCGAAAGATTATTCAGCTTTGCGACATTGCTCAATCTCCCCAAATTTAATCGATTATCAGATCTGCATTTTGAGCAACGTGTACTTGGAAGAGCAAACGCGAAGAAGACTTATCTCTAAGTGCACTTGTTTTCAAAACTTGTAATTCCATCATATATATTTCTTAAATTTGTTTTAAAATAAAAAAAACTTAATTTAAAAAATGTTTTTTATGTTAATTATTAATTTCTACAAAAATAAAGAGTGTTTTTTTTTCTATTAAATAATAAATATTGTATTATAATGAATAGTTGAACGATTCGTCCTTTCAAAACTAATAAATTAAAATAATTTTAATTATCCATTTTTTCACAAATTAATAATTAAAATACTTTTAATTATTCAATTTCCAAAAAAATAAAAATTTCAAATACTTTTCATTACCCATTTTTCAAAAAATTAAAAATTAAAACACTTTTAATTACTTATTTTTCAAAAAATCAAAAATTAAAATAATTTTAATTACTCATTTTTCAAAAAATTAAGAATTAAAATAATTTGAACTACCCATTTTTCAAAAAATTAAAAATTGAAATACTTTTAATTATACAATTTTTCAAAAATGGTTAATTAAAATACGTTTAATTAATCATTTTTGAAAAAATTAATCAATTGTATTGTTTTAATTAACAATTTTGGACAAAATAATAAATTGATATAATTTACATTAACCATTTTTTTTTAAATAAAAATTAAAATCACTTTCATTTCCCATTTTCAAAAAAATTAATAATCCAAATCATTTCAATTATTAATTTTTTTAATAATAATAATTATAATTTTTTTAATTAAAAAATTTGCAACCCTGAAATAGTAATTAAGTATGGGTTGAACAGCCACCATTTGGTGGTTGCAATAAACTGGTCGTTTGATTATATATATTATTTCATATATCTAAATCCGATTTATTAAATTATAAGGATATAATTTTGATTGATGTGAAAATATACAGTTGAATTAATTTATAAATTGTTATTGTTCTCTTAACAATAACTTCGAGAGGGTGAGAATGAAGTTGTATTTAATATCGAGCCTGACTGCTCTCGATAATTCTATGTTTCAGACTGACTTCTCTTGATCGAGAAAAACTAGAGTAGCTCTTATCAATACGCTTAGGCATCAGGCCCGCGCATCGATTCATATGGAGGGGTCATTCGAGATAACGCATGTTCTCGAATGATCCATTCTAATATTTATTGAAAATACTTAATTCTCACGATCTCTCCGCTTTTGTTACTAACAAATGAGTCACTTATCTATTAACAAAAGTTATCTTAAACAAAATAGATGTTTGTGCCGCTGCACGTCTCGAGGATTTACTCGAGGCGTCAGCACTTATTTATATTTGATAAAATATAGAAAAATAACTTTATCAACGATTACTCATATCCTTTACTTTCAAACATCTTAAATAATATGATCATATTATATTATTTTATATAATTAATTAAATACTATAGAAATTACTTGGTTATCGATATTCGATATTATTAGTTAGATTTCAGGTCGGTAATTAGAGAAGTAAATGCCCACATCATCTGACGTACAGGCTGGGACGTAACACAGAGACCACCTCACGTCCGACCATGGCAGCACGTGAATCTCATAGCGGTACCTAGGCCGGTGCCATTTTGTCATACATTTCACTTCAACCAAATGGAGATGTATGACTGTCACATGTTATTTTCATACAGTACCACCAATATGATACATGACTGTGGTTGTGTAATTTATTCCCATCCCAACGGTAAATGATCAAGTGTATCTTTCATAATTAATTCTCAATATAAGTTATCGATAAATCAACCAATGATTTAATCATAAACTAGTAAATTTATTTATAATGGATAAATTTACTGATGCCAACTATTGCGTTCGCGCGCATGCGCCAACCAATCAAAATAATCATAATAATAATAAGCATATAAATTAAATGCGTAATTATTTTCTCAGCGCTACAAAAATCCAAATTCATACTCAAATTACTCAGTGAAATCCTCTGAGTTAAATACAATTTATACCTAAAAATCAATAAAAGATTATTAGCGCCGTAATTAAACAAAATCTTATAAATAAACAAAATAATTATAATAACAATGGGTCGGATGAAACGTGTGAGCAGTATGTGCTGCCCCTTGCTGTTCACCGACCTGATGCGAGACTGCCGCGATATTAGAATATCGTGACAAGCTATTACCTGAATCCAGTGTTTGAGTAAATTTGCCTGTGTTTTCCCAAGTCCACATTAGACAATTAAGAGTCTCCTTAGCTACTACATTGGGTACCAGTATCACGGTCCAAGGAGACGATTTCCAAGGATCAACCAGTGGCCAGTCCAAGGACATCCAGGATTACATCCATCGCCGAACTGAATTTTCGGCTAAGTACTATAACGTTCTCCTCTATTTTACATGACCCACGGCGGAGTGTGGGTAGTGCTCAATAGCCGTTATGGCTCTCCGTTGGTGACAAACTGAAAATAAAATAAAAAACAATCAAAATGTCCCACCTGGAGATATCCCGAATCTCCCTGGACAGGCAGCTCTGCTCACGCTGGGTTAGATATCCTAGTTGGGCGCCAGTTCGTGTGCCCACGAACGAAATTTAAAACTCAAAATAAAATAAACCACACGGAGAAAATAAAATGAAAATGAAAATGATTACAGGATAGCAGATTTCAGAATAGGAATAGGATAGCAAGAAGAAGATAGCAAATAATTAAAATAATAAAATAACTACCACCGGGTTGCTGACCATTTGCATTTAATTAAAAGTTAAGTAATAGTTTGTTCCTCAAATTGTATTGCACCACAATAACAATATTAATCATGAAGAAAAATAATAAGGAATCACTTACAAAATAACTAAAATAATAGTTGTGTGCGTATACAAAATTATAAATTATACGGTTGTAAACAACAAGAAAAATGATACGTGATAAACAATAGATATTCGCCGTCAAAAGAAAATAATTATTGCATGTAAATAATAAATAAATCACTCGCCTGTGATTCTCAAAACTCAAATTATAAATATTAATAAATGAATATTAATAATAATTTCACCCGCTGGTGATTTATATCGAATCTCAATATATAAATAATACCTGATAATTTCACTCGCATGTCAAATCAAATACTAATAAAGTATATAATAATTAATATCAAGGCTCAAAACAATAATTAAAATAATACTTCAATAATTATCAAATAATGTATCACTAAATCTTAAAATAATTAACGCTATTCCACTGGTGAATAACTCGCAGATCACCAAATAATATAAATAATAACTCAATAATTATCTTAATAATTATGTAAACAAAACTCAGTAATACAATTCATACATTAAAGTATCAATTATGCTTGATACTCTATTTACCTAAATGATACTAATACTCAAAACTTAGTAATCACGTGATCACTCAGCAGCTTCAGCCCCCTATGATATCTAGTAACCAGGAAAATTTTCACCAATATATACATATATATATATATATCTATATACAAATGCTACAGACCCAGTCGCATATATTCAGTTCCAGCAAATAGTGTTTATCACAAAAACTCTATATATAAATAATATCCAGATATTTAATATTTAGTATTAATATACACTAACCAATATTATTGCAAATTAATTCTTAATCAAACATCCACTGGGCTCTATAATCATCTATTTCGTAATATGCTTGTAAATTCTGTGTACGAGACAAAGTACTATATATATATATATATATATATATATATGTGTAGCGGAGGTTTTGACGACATTTTTTGGCTTTATATGGCAGGTTTGACGACATTAGGCAGGTTTGACGACAGTCGTCAAAGACAACGGCGTGTAGCGGAGGTTTTAACGACACCTCAAAACTACCATTTAGAGCAAACGGCAGGTTTGAAGGCCGTATATAATTTTATACGTATGAAAAATGTACTGTATATGGCAGGTTTAACGACATTTAGCAGGTTTGACGACAGTTGTCAAAGATAATGGCGTGTAGTGGAGGTTTTGACGACACCTCGAAAACACCATTTACCGCTATTCCAGGTTTGAAGGTTGTATATAATTCTAAACGTATAAAAAATGCATCGTATATGGCAGATTTAACGACATTTGGCAGGTTTGACGACAGTCGTTGAAGATAACGGCGTGTAGCGGAGGTTTTAACGACACCTAAAAAATACTTTTTACAGCAAATTGCAGGTTTGAAGGCTGTATATAATTTTTAATACATGAAAAACGAATTGTATATGACAGTTTTAACGACAGTCGTCAAAATGAATGGCAAAACTAGATGTCCGGACGGCATCTCGAACTGTTGTTTGGAAGAAATGACGGGTTTGAGGGTTGTATATTCTTCAGCACATATTTAAAAAAATTCTGTGGAGCGATTGGACCTGCGGGCCAGCCCTAAATTGTCCCATTATTTTCAAGTTCACGGAGTTTAACAACCGCCTGAATGCAACTGTTTTTTAATAAGTTTTTCGAGCTTACACGAATTACTTTTTTTGTTAAAATTAGAAAATTGAAAAACTAAAAGTAATTAATGAAATAAGATTTTTTAAATTCTTATTCACGATTTTTTTTAAGAAAATGAATTCGTTCAGGCAGAAATTGAGAAATGATCAAAGTATGGATTTCAATGTGTTTTCATTTTGATCACAACGTTAATATATAAAATACCTGAGAAAAATGTTGAAAGCAGTATTTTTTCAATTTTTTCGTTGATGGTATTATGCCCTGGCGGATCCGATTCCACTGAATCCCCTAAAATTCCACCGTGAAAATGGGAAAAAATTCCACAACATACACTTAAATTACACCGTACTCCTCCGGGTTACACGATTTGTACCTGCTATTCCCACCGGAGTTTCAATAGAAGAAGGAGTACACTAAAACTACACTTATTTTACACCACGGCTGATTCAGTGGAAATTAAAATTGTACGCTTAAATTACATCGTATTACACGATTTTTACCACCTATTCCCACTGGAGCTTCAACAGAGAAAAAAATTACACTAAAACTACACTTATTTTACACCACGACTGAATCAGTCGAAATTTAAATTGTACGCTCAAATTACATTCTAAACAATGTATTAAATAAATTGTAAATTATTGTTCATATAGTAGAGACTCTATATTTCTCATCAAAATGAATTTTTTTTAAGTCCAAGTTTGATTTCTAAGAAAAATTATTTATGGAAACATTGATAAAAATATTTTTGTCATAATGTGATATAGAATGTACAATATTACCATTAAAAAAGGTACTTTTTACTCTGCTAAATAACGAAGGAGTACCCGGGCCAGAATAGTCTCAAGTTTGGAATTTAACACTTCTGAAATAAGTTTCTTACCAGGGACACTACAACTGCTCGGCGCGATCTCGTGGCGAGCAACGAACTACTTCCGCTGCTGCTTCTAGCACCGGTGACTTCCCTTTCCTACATATATACGAGGGTGCTTAGAGAAAAAAAAAAAAAATTTTTTTTTTTTTTTTGTCATCCAAACATTAAAAGTATAGCTAAAAATGAAAATTTTGGTACCAATACGAGCTCTCAATGATGATATTAAGGTTTGCCTCAATCCATTTTTCTATTTTCCATTTAAACATTACAGGAAAAAAATTTTTTTTTTTTTAATTCTCTAGCTCACAAACCAATCAACAGATTCTTATGCACTATGAATGTTTTTGTAGGAAATTGAGCGCTCGACAAAAAAAGTCTCTTATCATTTTTTGATGAACTCTACTGTTCAAAAGTTATTTAAACTTCAAGTCAAGTGTACAGTAAATTTTGAGATCTTTTTACTTTACTGGCGAAAGTATCAATCTTATCAAAAAATGTTATGAAAACTTTTTTGTAGATAATTTTATTTCTTACAAATTATTACGAATAAAGTTTTCCGGAATTCCGCATTGTTAACCTGTTATTTTCATTTTCAGTGTCAAGCTCTTCAAATCAATCAGAAATCTATTTTTTTAAGAGCTTAACATTGAAATGAAAATAACTTTTGAACAATGCGGAATTTTGAAAACTTTATTAGTAATAATTTTTAAAAATAAAATTATCTACAAAAAAAGTTCTCGGGACATTTTTTGATAAAACTGATATTTTCGCCGGAAAAGTAAAAAAAATCTCAAAATTTACTATAAACGACTTAAAGCTTAAATAACTTTTGAAAAGTAGGATTGATCAAAAAATGATAAGAGCCTATATTTTTTTTAAAAATATTGATATTGCATGAAAATCTGTTGATTAGTTTGTGGGCTAGAAAATTAAAAAAAAAATTTTTTCTGGTGATATTTCAAAGGAAAATAGAAAATGGATTGAGGCAAACCTTAATATCATTATTAAGAGCTCGGATTGGTACAAGAATTTTCGTTTTTAGTTATACTTTCAATTTTTGGATGCCGTAAAAAAAAAGTGTTTATTTTCTTAAACACCCTAATACATACATATATGTTTTTACTCCCAAGTTATTTTTCTCTTAGTGTAAGCATTTTTTTTTCTTTGTTAGAGCATACAAAAATTTTTGCGTTGAAAAAATAGTACTTATTCCGAAAAAACTGATTGTCTTCAAACCAAAAAAGGTTATATTGTTTTAAAAAACTAACACATCATTCTTAAAAAAATATTTCTCATATTTCTGAAAGTTGATTAAATTTCAATAAATAACATCTTTTTGATGTAATATATCTCAAGAAAAATGACATTTCACATCATTGGTGGATACAAAGGCAGAAAATTTTTTTTTTTGTGTGGCAGAGAGGTCTCCCTCCAAAAAATGAAATTTTTTTTTTGTTTTATGTTTAAATTGTTTTTATCATTAAGAATGTATTTCTTTCTCTCGACAACTATTTATGGTTTTAAAATATTCAAATAAAATTTATTTAGGTGTAATAAATCGTTCTCCTCGATTAACTTAATTACTAATTGTTATTTAATATAACAAAAAATAATTCTATATTTCTTATTTGTCATTATTTTGAACCCAAAAAACATATTTTTTGACTTTTTTGATTACAGATTATTTTGCATTATTTAAAAAATTTTATCAATTAAACAATAAAATATTATTTGTAAATATTTAAGTAGCCAAATTTGCCCCGGATATAGAAAATCAAACGAAAAATGTAAAGATATATTATTTTTTTTTTAATTTGACAATAAAAATATGGAAGAATCATTTTTTCATAATTGTCGGCTGGTCCATTTTTCCCCAGGTGTTACGGTAGGGCTAAAAATGTGCGAATTTATTAAATTTTTTTTAATTTGATGTGAAAATTTGAAAAAATCATTTTTTCATGATTTTCGGCTGGTACATTTTGTCCCAGATGTGATGCATAAGCGTAAAAATATGCAAATATATCGGATCTATAGTAATTAGACGAAAAAAAAAAAATTTTTTTTTGTTTTATAAAACTTAGGGGGTACCGCGCTTTCCATGCCCTACCAAAAAAAAACCTAAACAAAATAGAATAAAATAAAAATTATTAATAAAATATTTTAAATGAATATTTCGATAAATATTTAAATATAATATGAATATTTCAATATTTTATAAATATTTCAATAAATATGTTAGTAAAAAAAAAAACTTAAACAAAATAAAATAAAATAAAAATTTTCAATGAAATATTTTTAATGAATATTTCAATATTTTATGAAAATTCAAATATTTGATAAATATTTCAATAAATACGTTAGTAAAAAAAAAACCTAACCAAATTAAAATAAAATAAAAATTTTTAATAAAATTAATTAATAAATATACAAGAAATATTTGAATATTATATGAATATTTCGATATTTTATAAATATTCGAATATTTAATAAATATTTCAATAAATACGTTAGTAAAAAAAAAACCTAACCAAATTAAAATAAAATAAAAACTTTTAATGAAATATTTTTAATGAATATTAAAATATTTTATAAATATCTAAAGATTTTATAAATATTTAAATATCTCATAAATATTTGAATATTTAATAAATATTTCAATAAATATGTAAGTAACTAAAAAATTAACCAAAATATAATAAAAAATTTTAATAAAATATTTTTAATGGATATTTCAATAAATTTTTAAATATTATATAAATATTTCATTTTTTTTCAAGTATCCAAATATTTTATATATATTGAGATACTCGATAAATATCTTGATAAATATGTTTGTAAAAAAAGACCTAACCAAATTAAAATAAAATAAAAATTTTTAATAAAATATTTTTAATGAATATTTAAATATTTTATAAATATTTAAATATCTTATAAGTATCTAAATACTTTCTAAATATTTAAATATCATATAAATATTTAAATATTTAAGAGATACTCTAATAAATATGTTAGTAACAAGAAAATTAACCAAAATACAATAAAAAATTTTAATAAAATGTTTTTAATGAATATTTCAATAAATATTTAAATATTATATGAATATTCTATTATTTTATAAATATCCAAATATTTTATGAATATTTAAATACTTGATAAATATTTGAATATATATGTTATTAAAAAAAATCTAACCAAAATAAAATAAAATAAAAATTTTTAATAAAATATTTTTAATGAATATTTAAATATTATATGAATATTCCATTATTTTACAAATATCCAAATATTTTATGAATATTTAAATACTTGATAAATATTTGAATATATATGTTATTAAAAAAAAATCTAACCAAAATAAAATAAAATAAAATAAAAATTTTTAATAAAATATTTTTAATGAATATTTAAATATTATATGAATATTCCATTATTTTACAAATATCCAAATATTTTATGAATATTTAAATACTTGATAAATATTTGAATATATATGTTATTAAAAAAAAATCTAATCAAAATAAAATAAAATCAAAATTTTTAATACAATAATTTAAATTAATATTTCAAAAATTATTTAAATATTGTATCAATATTTCAATATTTTATGAATATTTATATATTTTATCAATGTTTCAATAAATATGTTAGTAAAAAAACAACCTTACCAAATTAAAATAAAATAAAAATTTTCAATAAAATTAATTTATAAATATTTAAATATTTTATGAGTATTTCTATTTTATGAATATTCATATATTTTATAAATATTCAAATATCTTATAAATATCTAAAGATTTTATAAATATTTAAATATCTTATAAATATTTATAAATTTAATAAATATTTCAATAAATATGTTAGTAACAAAAAAATTAACCAAAATACAATAAAAAATTTTAATAATAAATATTTTTAATGGATATTTTAATAAATATTTAAATATTATATGAATATTTCATTATTTTATAAGTATCCAAATATTTTATATATATTGAGATACTCGATAAATATCTTGATAAATATGTTTGTAAAAAAAGACCTAACCAAATTAAAATAAAATAAAAATTTTTAATAAAATATTTTTAATGAATATTTAAATATTTTATAAATATTTAAATATCTTATAAGTATCTAAATACTTTCTAAATGAATAAAAAGAAATTGAATTGAGACAGATGTTAAGATTAACATAATAGTCCAGTCGATGCGCACGAAAAAATGGTCAAAGATCATAATATCGGTGGGTAAAGACTGAATTTGAAATTTTTTTTTTTACATAACTTGAAAAAATATAAGGAAAAAAGTTGACATAAATTCGGAGGGTGATCTTTTTTTTTTTATAAAAAAATTAGATGTAAAATGAAATATCTCGGAAACTATTGAGAAGTTATAAAGACAAATTAGTATCATCGTTTTTGGGATTTAATAACGAACAAAATGAATTTTGAACGGAGTCTCTACGATGAATAGTTGCTGAGATAAAAATTATTGAAGCGCGAAAAACGAAAAAGCGCGTCATTTTGCCCGCGCGCGGATAAACAAAAGGCTGTAACTCAGCAGCAAACTAATATTTTTGCAAATTTTTTTTTTATTTTGTACGTAAATCATATATCTACTAGAAAAAATATTGGCAACTTCCAAAACAATTTTTTTGAATTTAAAATTTAAAAAAAGTAAAAATCAATTTTTGTTAAATAAAAAATAAAAAATATCAAAAATAAATAAAATTACCATATGGATAATTTTGTTTCAACAATTAACCACACAATTACGGGTAATGACAGTTAAAAAAAAAATTTTTTTCGATAAAAAAAGCGTTTTTGAAAATTTTGGAAATTTTTCAACAATTAACAAAAAAAAAAAATTTTTTTTTTGATACGACAGAAATTCATCTCGCGAAATTCTGAATCGAATGGTATATACGAGTTTTGGTCGATTTTTTGAAATTTTTCCTTTATAAATTTTCAGTGTGAGGACTTAGAAAAATTTCTTGCTGCGGGACTTAGAAACCTAGGACTTCGGATATCTTCGGGAATCGCTAGAGAGAGAAAGTGGGCATAATATGTAGTGTCTTTCTCTAAAGGATGACGTCTGTGCGTATCCCCACGAACAGATTATGATCTTTTCTTTTTTTTTTTTTTTCGTCTTCAACGACTGAAATTCTCTTTTTCATCATTTCTCGTTTCTTATTTTGTTATAAATAATATTATCAAAACTTTAAAAAAATCGTTTCAACAATATAGGTATCAAAAGATTGCAAATTTTCAGAATCGCAAAAATAACGTATCGTGTAAAAAACAATTTTTAAAAAGTTAACGTCTTTATTTATAAAAAATTACTTAAAAAATTTTGTAAAAAAACGTTTCAACAATATAGGTACCAAAAGATTGCAAATTTTCTGAATCGGAAAAATAACGTAAGAAAATTTGCAATCTTTTGGTACCTATATTGTTGAAACGATTTTTTACAAAATTTGTTAAGTAATTTTTTATAAATAAAGACGTTAACTTTTTAAAAATTGTTTTTTACACGATACGTTATTTTTGCGATTCTGAAAATTTGCAATCTTTTGATACCTATATTGTTGAAACGATTTTTTTAAAGTTTTGATAATATTATTTATAACAAAATAGAAACGAGAAATGATGAAAGAGAATTTCAGTCGTTGAAGACGAAAAAAAAGAAAAGATCATAATCTGTTCGTGGGGATACACACAGACGTCATCCTTTAGAGAAAGACACTACATATTATGCCCACTTTCTCTCTCTAGCGATTCCCGAGATTATCCGAAGTCCTAGGTTTCTAAGTCCCGCAGCAAGAAATTTTCTAAGTCCTCATACTGAAAATTTATAAAGGAAAAATTTCAAAAAATCGACCAAAATTCGTATATACCATTCGATTCAGAATTTCGCGAGATGAATTTCTGTCGTATCAAAAAAAAATTTTTTTTTTTTTTATTTAATTGTTGAAAAATTTCCAAAATTTTCAAAACGCTTTTTTATCGAAAAAATTTTTTTAACTGTCATTACCCGTAATTGTGTGGTTAATTGTTGAAACAAAATTATCCATATGGTAATTTTATTTATTTTTGATATTTTTTATTTTTTATTTAACAAAAATTGATTTTTACTTTTTTTAAATTTTAAATTCAAAAAAAATTTTTTTAAGTTGCCAATATTTTTCTAGTAGATATATGATTTACTTACAAAATAAAAAAAATTTGCAAAAATATTAGTTTGCTGCTGAGTTACAGCCTTTTGTTTATTCGCGCGCGGGCAAAAATGACGCGCTTTTTCGTTTTTCGCGCTTCAATAATTTTTATCTCAGCAACTATTCATCGTAGAGACTCCGTTCAAATTCATTTTGTTCGTTATTAAATCCCAAAAACGATGATACTAATTTGTCTCGATAACTTCTGAATAGTTTCCGAGATATTTCATTTTACATCTAATTTTTTTATAAAAAAAAAAAAGATCACCCTCCGAATTTATGTCAACTTTTTTCCTTATATTTTTTCAAGTTATGTAAAAAAAAAATTTCAAATTCGGTCTTTACCCACCGATATTATGATCTTTGACCATTTTTTCGTGCGCATCGACTGGACTATAAAGAGCTCTAGTGTTACTAGACATCTTATTTAACCTTCCTGCAAGTATAGAAGCAGTGAGTGTGTTAAAAAAAAAATTGTCACAAAATAGCACGCCCTAATGAAGACAGACTTTTAACCGATTATAAATTAGTTCGAAAGAAAACTATTATTGTTTTTTTTTACCAATTATTAGTCTACCGTTATGTATCTTCCTATTTCAAACTCCAAGAAGTCTTTCTTACACGGGTGGAAATTTTTCGAAATTTTGTTTGAATAACTCTGAAAAAGTCTCTAGAACTTTAGAATTGAGTTTTCCAGAGAGGATTCCGAAAAATTTTCGACGAGGTAACGGTTTTCTAAAAAAACACTTGAATGTATGTCAAATTTGGCTAAACGATGACTCTGAAATGAGTCAACTGATTTCGTTTAATAAAGTAGCTTCTTTGCTATTTCAAAAAAAAAAAAAAAATATCAATGATCATTGGGAATAATCGATAATAGTTATTGCCAACGATCTATGAGCATTTTTAACATTTATACAATCTTTATGACAACGGAAATCAGACAATGTCGCGAAAACTGCGATTACAGAGATGTTGTAAAAACTGCAAATGTCGTGAAAACAACTATTACAGAAATGTCGTTGAAACTGCCAATGTCGTGAAAACAACCATTCCAGAAATGTCATTGAACTTGCCAATGTCGTAGAAACAACCATTATAGAAATGTCGTTAAACCTGCCAATGTCGTTAAAAGTGCCATAATGGAAATGTCGTCAAAACCAACAAATTGTCGTCATATATACCTTATTAAGTATGTCGTCAAAAATGCTGTTTAAGGGAAAATTTGAAAATATAGCAAAAAAAAATAATTAAAAAAAAAAAAATTAGTGGACGTACACTTATAAACTAACAATAAATCGATATAGATCATTAATGAAAAATGTCGTCAAATCCTCCGCTACACATATATATATATATATATATATATGTATATACGCGCAAGTGCAAATGGCCACCAACGCGGGAATGCAAAGTTACACGTCAATGAATTGCCAAAAGTACTTACAGTAGTTGAAGTAACTTTCACGTACAAACTCCCTGGTGGATACACCAAATAATACAAAATAATTGTATTCCAACAAATTAATAATAATTGAAATATTCAATGTAATTAATTGCACCATAGCGAATGGCGTCACAAATTAATATTTTCCTATCAGCAAACGGCACACCCTGTTCTCACAATTGTTTATCCACGTCTGACCATGGCAGCACGTGATTCTCATGCCGGCACCTCGGCCGGCCATCTTGTATATCGGTATCTCATTTCAGCCAACGGGAGAAGTATCTCTGTCGCATGTTACTTTTAAATACTACCAACGACAAATTGCATGATGTCAACTGTGTAACTTTGCATGTTCCCATCGTTAAATGCCCACCTGATTATCGTATTATTAATTAGAATCAATATAAAATGCAAAATCAATCGATGATTTATGCAGTAACCCTCTCAATTAAATAAAATTATAAGGAATTTGTCGATGACAACTGTTGCATCGACGCGCATGCGCCGAGCAATCCCAATAATTACAAGCACACCAATTAAATACATGATTATTTTTCCCAGCATCATAAAAATATAATTGTATGTCTGTTGTAATCAGTGAATTTTCCTGATTACTAGCTGTTCAGTCAAGACCCAATTCGCTTCCACCTGCGAACGCCGAGTCTCACCAATAGGTCAGCAGCACTATCGCTATTTGAACTTACGCGCGAGATCTTGGCCAATGAGAAAATTCCATCATTTAACTCAATTAGTTCCAACTTTTAATAAAAGAGTTGCGACGTGAAACACTCTCATTGGTTCAAGATCTCAACTCGCTACGTGGATTTTCGCTATTGGCTGAAAATTAGTTAGCGTCTGTTATTAATTTTCTAATTGGTCTATCGCTCTGACGTCACAAGGAAACCGTTGAGGACTGCCTTTTCCGCCATTAATTGATCTTTCTACAACGTGCTTTTACCTCGGTAACCTCGTGCTTGAACCCGCTTAATAATTTCTCTTGTGTTAATTAATTCTAAATCGCTCTGCTAATTTCTCTCTTCATTTAGTCAGTAAATTAAGGCTGCTATTTACTGAGAGTAAATTGATTGATAATTATTTATAATTATATTACAAATAATTACCGGTATTAAAATCGCTCTGACCACGTGTCAATTTATACGTGATATTTTACTGTGAGTTGCATTCGCTATCGCGTGTATTAATTTGAGTTGAATTCGCTTCTTATAATTATTTCTCACAATAATTTTGTACAAAGTGTAAATAAATTGTTAATTTATTTAATCTATAAAAAGTGTGTAATTCTTAATTGTTTAATAACCTCGCCTAAACCAGATCCAATATTGTATATTCGCACATTTTTCAATGGTCCTTCGAGCCGGATCTGGCGAGTTTTAAACAATTAAAAATTATTTAAAATTAAAATTCCAAAAAATTGTGAGAAAAAGTGCAGTGTGAGTGCTTGTGTCGTGAAAATCGCTAAGGGCCGTGGGCATTGCTGAGCACTGCTAGAGTGCTGCCTGGGGTGATCTACTTTACACACCGGTGTAAAAAGACTTTTTAGAAAAAAAAGATCGAAAACTTAGCGTCGGTTACACGTATCGCCGCCATTTTGTGTGCCACGTCAATTCAAGATGACCGCCGAAGCCCAAGTCGCTCTCCAACTGAACCGCATCGACACGATGCGCAACATGTCGGATCGCTTAAGCAACAAAGTACTCGCTACCCAAGGTGCCGCCGCCATTGATGCTGAACTCGCTATCCTCAACGAATTGTGGAATCGCTTTAACACAACTCATGAGAAAATGTTTGAGGATATTCCTGAGATCGTCGCTAACGAATACCACACAGGTAATGCGTATGGTACCGCTAATCTTATATGCACTGAGCTCAGAGTGAGACTCAGTGCTGCTAGACCCGTTCCAGAACCGGTACATGAAGCTCCTGCCGTCAATCACGATCAAACGGCGTATTTTGGAGGCGCCCATAAAGCTAACCTGCCTCAGATCAAATTGCCTACGTTCCAGGGCTCTTATGACGAGTGGGACTCATTCAAGGATTCGTTCAAGTCACTCGTCACTAATGAAGATTCGCTAACTGGGTCGCAGAAAATGCATTATTTAAAAACGCAGGTCAAAGGTGAAGCCACTGCTCTACTCGCTAACCTCCAGATCACCGACGACACATTCCAACCTGCTTGGAACCTACTGAATACTCGCTACACAAATCCACGCAGATTACTCGATATGCATATCGATGATTTGCTGGATCGTCAACCGCTCACGTCACACTCCGCTGCTGATCTGGACGCGCAGTTACTCGCTAATAAAAAATCACTGGACGCTATCGCTACACTGGGAATTCCAATTGGTGAGTTGGATCCCTTTTTGATTCGACTGACTGTTCGCTGCTTGCCATCAGATCTCCGTGTCGAATGGATGACTTCGCTTGGGTTATCAAATAAGTTTCCCACTTACCAACAGCTTCACGACATGCTAAAAGCGAAGGTTCGTGCGTTGGAAAACTCCGAGATTGGCGCGAAGATAACCTCTACGCAAGCTAAGAGTGTTAGTGAGAAACCTCCTTCACCTAAGTCTTACGCTAAGTCAACCGCTTCTACCAAAAATGTGAAGTTTGGCAACAGTCGATCCGCTACATCGTCTACTCCAGCTACTTCTACTAGTTCCGCTAGCTACACCACTTTCACTCTGAAAGAAAAGACGAGTGAACCGGGCTTGTGCCGAATCTGCAAGGAGAAACACTTTGTTCTCTTTTGCCCCAGCTACCAGAAGGCGTCGCCACAGAACAGAAGGATGATCGCCCGTGAAAAAATTTTCTGATATGGCCTGATATGGCTTGATTTCGGCGGTTCACATCAGGCCTGATATGGAAATTGGCCATATCAGAAAATATATGTACAGATAAGATTTGATATGTTCTGATATGGACATATCAGACTATATATAGTGAGATTAACATTGTTATCTCGGGAACTAAATTTATAGATAATTTTATAAAATTGTGTATAACTTTGTAAAGTTGTATATGCAATAATTGTCATGAAAAAAAAAAAAAAAGAAAAAAAAATCCATCCAGGTCATGGGTTCGAACCCGAGTACTTCTGATTCTAAGTCTGATCTATTAACCACTCTGCCAAATCATGAACTTGAAATGTAAGGTTGATTATATCTATTTGGATAAAATTGAAACTAAGAAAATTAAAGACATCAGATAAATGATTGATTTGGTTACTTGTATTATATTCAATTGCTATTGTTTATAGAGTAACGGGACCATCAACGGTATACCCATCAGTAACGGGGCAAGAACTACTTCTTTTGGTAAAAGAAAAAAAAAAAAGTTCAAGATTTTTTAACTTATAAGTTTTAAAAAAGTATACATAAAAATTTAATAATAATTAAACTTTTTTCAATTTAAAATCTTAATTTTTTATCCTTAAATTCATTACGAAAATTTGAAATTCTCACAGAGATTTAAAAATTGATCTCGTTAGCTTATGGGAAAAATTTTTCAACAAAGTTAGTATACTTTTCACTATTAATAAATGCGGTAAATTAACATATTTAACAGACTTCATAAGATTTTATGAATCATTATAAGCTCGGTTTTTCCGAACAATGTTACGTTATTTGGTCATTTATAAATTATTTTACCAAACGTATGTATACGGAAAACTCGAAAAAACTAGTATACGTGCCCATATCAGGGCATATCAAGCCATATCAAACCTGATCAAGATTATTTTGACAAGCATATTAAAATCTATATACCCTTATCAAGTTATATCAGGTCATATCAAGACATATAAAAAAAATTATATGCAAGCATATCAAGTCAGATCAAGACATATCAAATCTGATATCGACATATCAAGTTGATATGGACATATCAAGTTGATATGGCTTGATATGACCAATTTTTATATCAGACTATATCAGAATATATTAAAAATTATATATGGGCATATCAGATCATATCAGGTCAGATATGAATATATCCAATTTTTTGATATGGCCATGTCAGGTTATATAAGGCTTGATCAGAAAATTTTTTCACGGGCGTCCAGCATTACCGTCTCTGTTTTAACTGCCTGGGACGCCACCGCTACGCTGACTGCAGAACTAAACCGAAGTGCCGCCATTGTGACCAGCCACATCACGACTCAACACACATTGATGATGGTGCTGCAACTAAGTCAGTACAGGACGCTCCTGTTACTGAATCAGGTAACAAATAGTTCCAATTTTGGTAACTTTCGTTGTTGAATTCGCTAACTTAGTCTGCTTTCAGCTCATTCGCTCAATGTATTACTCGCTACCGCTATTGTTAAGTTGCATTCGCTAACAGGAAGTACATGTACTGCCCGTGTACTTATTGATCAAGGATCGGAGTTATCCCTTGTGACGCATTCGCTAATTAAGAAGCTGGATATACCGCTAAATAAGGCTGCTGTACCATTACGTGGGATTGGTAATGTGTCAGCTGGGCATTCGCTTGGTTCATGCAAGATGACGCTGCATTCGCTACATAGTTCCGCTTCTATTACCATCCAAGCCCATGTGCTTGCACTATTGACGATAAACTTGCCGTCATTTACGCTAACTGAAAGAAAATGGCCGCATATAACTGGGCTACAACTCGCTGATCCAGACTTCTTAACATCACGACCTATTGACATCATTCTGGGTGCAACACCAGTTGCACATATAATCAACGCTAAAATATGGAAAGGGAGTGACAATGACCCAATCGCTCAGTCAACATCACTTGGTTGGATCATCTATGGATCTGTGGACACCGCTACATCAAAATTGACAGCCTATGGTCATCATGTCACTGTTGATGATCAACTACAAGACTTGTTAAGCAAGTTTTGTCATCAAGAAGAGCCACAGACAGGATTCGCTACACGCTATACTGGAGAAGAAGAAGAGTGTGAACAACACTTTGTCAATACACACTACAGACAGTCTGATGGTCGATATGTCGTTCGCTTGCCGCTCAAATCTTCTCCAAGTAAACTGGGTGATTCGCTTGGAGCTGCACAATACGCTTTACTACGTCTTCGCAAACGTCTGGAGGCTGATCCAGTCTACAAGAAGTTGTACTTCGACTTCTTGAAAGAATATGAAGACTTGGGACACATGAGACGCGTAAAATTGAAGAATTTACCACCTAATAGCTACTTGTTGCCTCATCATGGGGTCTTAAAAGAGCAGAGCACTACCACCAAGCTCAGGGTGGTTTTCAATGGGTCCTGGAAGACAACATCAGGTGTATCAATCAACGAGATACTTCATGTGGGCCCAAAGATTCAAGTTGACATCAGTGACGTACTTATTCGCATCCGCTGTCATCGCTATCTATTCGCTACTGACGTAACTAAAATGTTTCGTCAGATCGCAGTTGACAAGGAAGATCATCATCCACAGTGCATACTCTGATTTGACGAAGATGACATCCCAACAGTATTTGCACTCGCTACAGTTACGTATGGAACAACTTCAGCTCCATATCTCGCTGGGAGAGCACTTTTACAACTCGCTGAAGATGAAGGAAATAAATTTCCAAAAGCTGTCGAACCGCTGACAAATACATGCTACGTTGATGACATCTATGGAGGTGCAGATGAACTCGCTGAGGCAATCTAAGTTGCTCTCGATACAAAAAATATGTGTGCCACAGGATGTTTTCCGCTTGCCAAGTGGGCAATAATTCAACTGATCTACTATCGCAAGTCGCTCCAGTTGAAACCCAAGTAGATACACCAAGAGAGCTTGGGGATACTACCGTAAAAGTGCTCGGATTAACCTGGAATTCTACACAGGATAAATTCCAGTTCGGCTATTCGCTTCCAGAAGCATCACCAACTACTAAACGCACAATTTTATCTGAAATTGCTTGCTTGCTTGACCCACTGGGGTTTTTGGCTCCGATCATCGTAAGAGCCAAGATGTTTATGCAGAAGCTCTGGCTGCAGAACTTCGACTGGGATGCTACGCTATCTCCGTTGCTTCTTCAAGAATGGAATTTGTTTCGAGATGAACTACGTCAGATCTCGAAGATTCAGATACCTCGCTGGAATCATGTAAAAACAGGTGTATCAATTGAATTACATGGATTCTCTGACGCTTCACAACTCGCTATGGCTGCTGTTGTTTATCTGATAGATACTGACGCTACTGGAAGCTCCAATATTTCTCTAGTGTGTGCCAAAACACAAGTCGCACCACTGAAACCAATTTCTATACCAAGAATGGAGCTCAATGCCGCTGTTTTACTCGCTCAACTGGTACTCTACGTGAAGAAAGTCTTGAAACTTGGAAACGTTCCAGTTTTCATGTGGACGGATTCCGCTGTATCCTTAACGTGGATACGAAACAACCCAGCAAGATGGAAGGTCTACATTCGCAACAGAGTGACCAAGATTCAAGAATCGCTACCAAGTGTCAACTGGGATTTTGTTCCTGGGAAACTTAACCCAGCTGACTGCGCTTCAAGAGGTTTATCAGCAGCCAAACTAGAACAGCATTTGCTATGGTGGACGGGACCAAAATGGCTCAGTCAATCAAAAGAAAACTGCCCATCTTTTGACATCCTTACGCAGACGGTATCACATCTTGAAGAACGTCCAGGTCTGGTTTTTACCATCTTCAAGGCAGATTCACACCCGCTATACACGCTACTGGAAAAATTCTCTAAGTTGTCACCGTTACTTCGCACTCTTGGAACCTGTCTTCGTGCCATCGCTAAATTTAAAAAAGTGCCACAGTCCACACTGGCCACACTACTCTCTACAGTTGACCTGGAACTCGCTAAGACTTTGCTGATCAAGTATACTCAAAGTCAGTACTATTCGCAAGAGCTGAAGCTACTGAAAGATGGTGATTCTCTACATAGAAATCATCATCTCGCTAAATTGATTCCCTACGTCAATTACAATGGAGTACTCAGAGTCGGCGGTCGCTTGAAGAATTCGCTGCTGGACGACGAACAGAAAAATCCAGCTATTTTACCGAGGTCATCACGCTTAAGTACGCTACTAATAGATCATTCGCATCAGAGAACGCTTCACGAGGGAACTCTATTGACACCCGCTGATCAACGGAGATCTGTCTGGATAGAAGGTGGTCGAGTTCCAGTCAGATCACACATTCTTCGCTGCGTCGTGTGCACGAGACATAGAGGTGTTCGTGCACAACAATTAATGGGACAATTGCCATCCGCTCGTGTAAGACCATCTAAAGCATTCTTACACACTGGTATAGATTACGCTGGGCCAGTAAAACTGAAGACTTTCCAAGGTCGAGGTGCGAAAACCTATAAAGGTTGGATCGCTGTCTTCGTATGTCTCGCTACATCCGCTATACACATTGAAATTGTCACCGATTACTTTACTGAAGCTTTCGTCGCGGCATTTAGAAGATTCACTAGTCGAAGAGGCGCCTGCAGTACCCTATATTCGGACTGTGGTATAAATTTGGTAGGAGCAGACGCCGCGCTAAAGAAAGAATTCGCAGCAGGATCGAGACAGCTAAAAGAACTTCAGTATTTACTCGCTACAGATGGCACAGACTGGAAGTTCAATCCGCCAAGCGCTCCTCACTTTGGTGGCAAGTGGGAAGCAGCCGTAAAGTCAATCAAGTTCCATCTCATACGAACTATTGGTGAATCGCTATTGACTTACGACCAACTCGACCACCTGCGAACGCCGAGTCTCACCAATAGGTCGGCAGCACTATCGCTATTTGAACTTACGCGCGAGATCTTGGCCAATGAGAAAATTCCATCATTTAACTCAATTAGTTCCAACTTTTAATAAAAGAGTTGCGACGTGAAACACTCTCATTGGTTCAAGATCTCAACTCGCTACGTGGATTTTCGCTATTGGCTGAAAATTAGTTAGCGTCTGTTATTAATTTTCTAATTGGTCTATCGCTCTGACGTCACAAGGAAACCGTTGAGGACTGCCTTTTCCGCCATTAATTGATCTTTCTACAACGTGCTTTTACCTCGGTAACCTCGTGCTTGAACCCGCTTAATAATTTCTCTTGTGTTAATTAATTCTAAATCGCTCTGCTAATTTCTCTCTTCATTTAGTCAGTAAATTAAGGCTGCTATTTACTGAGAGTAAATTGATTGATAATTATTTATAATTATATTACAAATAATTACCGGTATTAAAATCGCTCTGACCACGTGTCAATTTATACGTGATATTTTACTGTGAGTTGCATTCGCTATCGCGTGTATTAATTTGAGTTGAATTCGCTTCTTATAATTATTTCTCACAATAATTTTGTACAAAGTGTAAATAAATTGTTAATTTATTTAATCTATAAAAAGTGTGTAATTCTTAATTGTTTAATAACCTCGCCTAAACCAGATCCAATATTGTATATTCGCACATTTTTCACTAGCCAATTTATACCTAAAGAAACAATTCAGTGGAAATAATATAATAATTAAAACAAAAATCACACATGTAAACAAAATAATAATAATAATAATGCATATAGAGAAGTGTGAGCAGCGTGTGCCGCCATCTGTCGCTCACCGACCGGATGTCAGACTGCCGCGATATTTAAATACCGCGACAGTACTATTATTAGTTTAGAGTTGTCAGGCCAGTTCGGGTAAATTAATTTATTGCGAAGGCATTATTAAATCAGATTCAATAAGTCAGAGTTTCATAAGAGCTAGCGGGGCAAACTTTGACCCACGAACTGCACCCCTCCATCACTAAGTGCAGGATAACGTTCCCCAGCGTTACTAGATTTTGATATATAATATCTAAAATATTAATAGTTACTTTATATATTTTGATAAAATTTTTTATTTCCTGATCGAAAAATTAATAATGATTTAGTATTCATTCTAAATGCAAACAGCTATTTACAATCTTAGTGACAACATTATCTAAAAATACATATCATAATCAAATATATTATATTTGATATAGTGGAAACCTAAACATGCAAGCCTTCTCAATAAGACAATTTAAAGATAAACTGAGAAAAATATAGATAGCCCGAACTGGGAATTGAACCCAGAACATGTCGATATTACGCCGAGTGCTCTACCAGTTGAGCTATCCAGCACTATACTATATTCCGTTCAATTTGATCTATAATTCATTGAGCCACACCGTCAATCGTACGGTAATACACCATTTTCATATGGTGGAAACCTAAACATGCAAACCTTCTGAATCAGACAATTTATAGATAAATTGAGAAAAATATAGATAGCCCGAACGATAGACTATAATGAATTTGCAATACATTGAAAAAGTATAATTTCGATGTACCGCGAACCATATATTTGAAAATATAAATTCCATACAAACTGCGTCAACATTTCTTCGCCAACGTCATCTTTTCAACAAAGTATTCAATTTTTATGGTTAATGTTACAATTCATGGGTTTTATCGAGTTCTATTAGCTGATTAAAATTAGGAATCGATCGGTTTAGCATTTTCTACAATGACCGAATAAACATTGTGACTTACTATATCATTCGTTCGCGAAATTTTTCGAACTAATGGAGTAATTGAGATATTTCTTGCGACAATTGATGGTTTTTATTATATTCTATTGCTGACTAGATTTTAGAATGATAGATTGATTGATAGATAAATTGCGTAGCAATGGTCTTAAGTTGCTCTAGAGTTTCTGCACCACCTGAGATGTCATCAACATAACTACCTTTGAGTCTGTTAATATCAGATTTGATATGTCTTGATCTGACTTGATATGCTTCTATATAATTTTTTTTATATGTTTTGATATGACCTGATATAACTTGATAAGGGTAAATATATTTCAATATGCTTGTCAAAAAAAATCTTGATTAGGTATGATATGGCTTGATATGACCTGATATGGGCACATATACTAGTTTTTTCGAGTTTTCCGTATACATTCCGAGACAATGTGAATTGTCTTCGTCGTCCTCAGCCTTGCGGTTCCCGATTTTCTCCGTCTCGTTGCTGCCTAAATTCAGTACGTCATAGTGCGATGGTCACATGACTTAATTTTCACGTCGACGCATGTCCGTAAGGGTATAGTGGGGAGAGTTCAGAAGAGAGTCCCAGGCCCTCAATTATCGGTCAATCACTTCGATCCTGGATCACTTAGCGTCTAGACGTGTTATCTAGTATTCATTTGCGATTCTTATTGAAAATATTGCTATATTCTATACTGATACTCTGGCAATTAACTTGCAATATTATTCGAATAGTCACTCGCGGTAGTAATTATTATAGTTTATTAAATATTAAATATTGTGTGTGACTGCGTCATTCCATTGGGAACAATATTGTATCCGGTATCTACGAGGATATTCGACATATTGTTAATTGCGAGGTATTGATTGTAAGTAACTGAATATTATTATAATTGGCAATAAAACTTGCATTTTCTAGATAACTCCTATCACTCTTTCTCTCACTCACGTTATTTATTTTCCTATTCTACTGGTGATAATTATTAAATAGTTTATTAGAAAGTATTATTAATTAACTAAGAACTAATAAGTTTATTTTATTATAAGAAGTCTATTGATAATTAATAAGCCGTGAGGTAAGTTGGTAAATTTTACATACGTTGCCGAGTTTGAATAAGTGCGGGTCTTTGCTTTGCAAGAACCCCAGTCCACTGCTCTGTCCAGGCAAAATAAAATTTGTTAGAGGCCAGCCTAAGCCAGGCTTCAACCCGCGAATTCTGGTGGCTGCTGGTAAAAATCGCGAAGCATAAAAGCGTTTTGTCTGAATACGTTTCCTAAAATAATTTATAAATGACCAAATAACGTAACATTGTTCGGAAAAACCGAGCTTATAATGATTCATAAAATCTTATGAAGTCTGTTAAATATGTTAATTTACCGCATTTATTAATAGTGAAAAGTATACTAACTTTGGTGAAAATTCTTTCCAATAAGCTTACGAGATCAATTTTTAAATATCTTAGAGAATTTCAAATTTTCGTAATGAATTTAAATATAAAAAATTGAGATTTTGAATTGAAAAAAGTTTAATTACAGGGAGAAAAATGTTGGCTTAAAACCTACCAATTTTTATTATGCTGTCGACTGAACTTGAAACAGGAAGAAAAGCATCCAAAAAATTATTATGCTCATACAAAAAATTATTATGCTGTATCACAATACTTACTACGCGCAAAAAACTTATCGATGAGATGTAATGACAATAACTCTTATACATTATAATAATTATGATGCGGCATAGTAATTTTTCGTATGAGCACAATAATTTTTCGTACGAGCATAATAATCTTTCGTATGAGCATAATAATTTTTTGCATGCCTCCCTTTCTGTTTCAAGTTTGGTCGACAGCATAGTCGAAATTGGTAGGTTTTGAACCAACATTTTTCTCCATGTAAGTTTAAAAATCTTTAACTTTTTGTTTTTTTTTTTTTTCACCAAAAGAAGTAGTTCTTGCCCCGTTACTGGTGGGTATACCGTTAATGGTCCCGTTACTCAATAAAAAATAACAATTGAATAAAATACGAGTAACCAAATCAATCATTTATCTGATATATTTGATTTTCTTAGTATCATTTTTATCCAAATAGGTATAATCAACCTTACATTCCAAGTATATGATTTGGCAGAGTGATTAATAGATCAGACTTTGAATCAGAAGTACTCGGGTTCGAACCCATGACCTGACTGGAATTTTTTTTTCTTTTTTTTTTCTTTCATGACAATTATTGTATGTACAACTTTACAAAGTTATACACAATTTTATAAAATTATCTATAAATTTAGTTCCCGAGATAACAATGTTAATCTCACTATATGGGTGATTCCGTTTTAACTGTGATTTTTTTGATTAAAAATTTTAAGATTTTGAAATTAAACTTTTTCAATTTTTTTATGCATATTATTTATCTATTTTACTGTAAAAATAAAAACCTGAGAGGATTTTACTACAACTTCAAAGTGTCAAGAACGAGCAACAATTTTCAAATTTTGCGTTCCACGGTACTGACTCATTTATCCACCGTACTGACATGAAATAAATTCGGTAGAATTTGTTTGAGGAAATTATCGAATTTATTAATAAACTCTGTTATAACACTTTTAAACTCTTTTTTAATAATTATTTAAGACATTAATGATGATTCATGACAATTATAACGATTAACTTTATCATTTATAGCGACTATAATCTACTTCATAGAATTTACTAAAAAATTAAATTAAATTAATTAACAATGAATAAATTAATAAAATTGATAAGTTAATAATGAATAAATTAATTAGTATATAGTTCTTGGTTTTCATCACTTTTTTGTTCATTTCTTGAACTTCTTCGCAATAATATTGTTTCTTTTTTTTCTAAATTATCTTTAGCAACAACTTTTTCAAGACATTTTAAATTTTTAGTTAATTTTGGTGATGAACTATCCGATTTCTTTGTTCTTGCTACCAATCTTTTGTTCATTTTTTCACTTGTATCAATTATAGAGTAGTCAATTTTTCCCATAGCAAAGTGTATGCATGGATTTTTATTCGAACAATCAAAACAACTCAATGAATTAAATAAAATAAAATTATGTCGTACTTTATTCCACGTATACTGATGTACTTTCATAGTACCGACGAAAGGCTTAAAATTGTTTGGTAATATTGAATCAATGTTTGATATTTCATCTTCTGCAACGCAATCAATATATACAGATTTAACACGATCTCGCAAAATCGCCAGCAAAGAATCAGAATTTGACACATCTATGCCATATTTTACTTGGTCGTCAGCTAATTTTTTTATGTAGCCACCGATCCCATCAGCTGAACTTTTTTCATGGCCAGCCTCACTAAAGTTGTAGGTAATGTCTTTTAACTGAGAATAGCACTGAGGCAAGTACTGCGTTATGAGATAAAACATTTTTTTATTACGGTACTGCGTCGTTGGACCATCGCTCATTATGTGTAATTTTTTTATGTCTGGATTGATAGCTAGATACACGTCAAGTATTTTTTTTATATGAACAATAATTGCAGAAGGATCATGTCGAAGTGATTTTGACAAAGTAGCAAAGCCATGGGAAGATTTTTAAAAGTAGACCATGCCAGTGTGTAAAGTACATTGTACTCTACTAGCCCCAAAGTGTACTGACTGAACTTCCGTTTCATACTTACAAGAATAATTTTCACTAAAGTCAATGAGAAGTCCTAACTCATTACTTTGTAGAGACTGAGTAAGTTTTTTCACGGAGTTATTTTGGTGAGTAATCCTGTATTCATGGGCAATAAACAAATCTAATTCATGATTGAAATGGTTAATTGCTTGTCCTATCGTACATGAAATTTTCTTTTTTGAAGTAATTTTAACAGTTATTGGTTTTTTTTTTTTTACGTTTAGTCGTTGCTCTGAAGATAGTTCCCATTTCATGTAAGATATTTTGTCAACAGGATTAGTATCTTTTAAATTAAACTCCAATTTTTTTAACTTACGCATCTCACATATTCTTGAAAAACATTTTTCAGAATTACTATCACACAAGAAACTGTTTAAAATTTTATATGACGTATTTTCCGTCAGTAACTTATGGATGTGAAAAGCTTTTATCAAAAAAGAAAAATTTTCATGAGTGAAACACGCACACGTATTTCGAGTAGTAACTTTAGGTTCAATGCAATATTTTGGGCGTAATTTTGCGAAAGTAGAATAGTTAACACGGTACGTACTTTGGGAGCAAAATTTAGAATGTAAATCTTTAATCGTAGCAATCATATAACGCTTAGTTACTTGTTTACCATTTATTTTAATAGAAACTTTTTTATCAGGAATTATCTTACTATTTTCTTCATAAAAACTTGTCACTCGATCTTGAATAAATTTTTGATTGCTTTTTGTATTTTTTATATATTCTAATGGTTTCTTACTTCTATGAACCCTTGAAGGAATAATAGGGACATTATTTTCCCTAACAGCAGATAGTTTTCGGTATTTTTTCACAATTTTTCCACAAATTGTTCTACCCAATATTTGCTTGAACTTTGAGCTTCTTGACTCTTGATAAGATAATTTTAGTTGCTGTATCATGACTTCACGAAGTATTAATGTTTTGCGAACTTCGGGATTTACATTTTGACCGTTTAACATTTTATTAACTTTATATTCAGGTGATGTCAAGTCTGATTTTTTGATATTCAAACGTTGTAATTTTTTTTGTAAGCTATTAATTTTCGTCCGCAGATTTTTATTATCATCCAATGATTTTTTATTGTCTCTGAAACATTTACGTAGATTTTTTTGTATTCGTTTTCTTCCTACTTTGGCTTGCTTAGGTTCAACATTATTATTCATATCATTTTGCTCCGTTGTCAGCTCAATATTTTCTTTTTGCCGTGTCCGTGAGTTTTTTTTCCATAAATTTCGTTGTTTGCGACGAGCTCGCTTTTCTCGTTCTGATAATTGATCAATTGACTTGAGTTTTCCTTCCTTTTTTTTTTTTTTCATTTCTTGCTCTTTCACTCTGACAGTAATTTTTGTAAGCCTCTGGATCGGTCCGTATTTTTCTCTTCTTAATTTTTCAGCAGTACGTTTTTGTTCCAGACTATGTTGTTTTACTTCGGCACTAACTTTATTTTTACGGTTGACTTTTGTTTTTGATGACAATTGTTGAATTTTTCCACTTTTATCGTCAGTTCTATCAGGTAGCTTTCTACTACGACGTATTAGTGCCATCTGTATTAAAAAAAAATTACAATTAATGGTTAAAATAATTTTACAACTAATTGTTATAACTATATACTATTTTTATTATTCTTTCACATGGTACTGACAGACACGGTACTGACAATTTTATTTTAAATAACAACTGTAATTGTTTGGCTATGTATTTGATAATATCCTTTTACTGTAAAATTTAGACTGGTATTAAGTACAAGAATTTAATAATTTAGTCAAAAAAAATTAATAGTTAATGAAGTTTATCAATACCACGGTATCGACAAAAAAATTTATGACATACCTTTTTGTTCGGAAGTAAGTCACTAACTTAGCGCGGACCATGGAGAGATACCATGGTTCATTAACTTCGCACCGACCGTGAGAAAGACTGTTCGCTCTCCGTACGCGACCGACCAATAAGAGTTGACTCGACCCCCTCCACACTCAACGGAGACTTCTCATTCGCTCGCTATTAACTTGCTCTCAACCAAGCCATCTCATTGGAGCGCAGATACCGACATCTCCCACTCCGTTGAGAACCTTCTAGAAGCCGGGCTCTCGGGTATAAAAGAAGGTGATCTGAGAGCGCAAGCGCATTCTATTCTGATCAGTCCTACTGTAAGGAATAACTCTACAGATAGCGAGCAAGGCTATCAGCGATCAACATAAAATGTTCAAGCGAGCAAGGCTCAAATATCATTCAGCTACTTCTCAACACCATCAGTCTTTTAAGAACTCTCTCGTCAAGTTTTGACTAACTCTTCTCAGGGCTAGTCTCGTAAGAAACTTTCAAATTCAAGAGACCTCCGGGTCTCCAGCTAGACTACGCGAGTACAACAAACGGTTCTTCTCAGGACCAGCAGTCAATTCTCATCGTCGTCTCTAGCTCAAACATTACTCTCAAACGGTCTTTCTCAAGACCACAACGGCCTTTTTCAAGGCCACCAATTGACTTTAACGTAAAGAACTCTCTTCAGTGCAAAGTTATACTACCGGCAGACTACTCGTTAAACACTTTTTAAAAATTGAGTTCTAAAATGACACAAACTCTTGGCACTATTCCATCAATTCAATGTTTGAAAATATTACTCAGATGACGTACTTTCAAGATGGCTCACTAGACGTTTCATAAATCTCAAGGTAGATGGCGCTCAAGTCACACAAATTCAAATTCAAAAATTCGTTAAAATTTAAAGACAAATGTTATTGAACCGGAATTCAATGTTAATTTAATACATTAAACAAAATGTGTGTCAATTTTGTTCAATTTGATCATAAACATTAGAATTTATGAGGTAATTAATTTAAATCATTTATTGCGGCAATAAAAATTAACAATTTATAGGTAAATTCTAGAAATTGACATGACACGGTACTGACATTTAAGTGATATATTGTAAGTTTTCTCTTAGTGGCAAGTTATATAATAGAAAAATAATGTTAAAATATGTTTATCATTATCCAATTAACACAAAAATTTCATTAATTGATTATTAATTAATGACCTGTGAGAACAAACAATACAGGACATTGAAAATCACAGTTAGAACGGAATCACCCATATATAGTTTGATATGTCCATATCAGAACATATCAAATCTTATCTGTACATATATTGTCTGATATGGCCAATTTCCATAGCAGGCCATATCAGAAAATTTTTTCACGGGGAGACATGTAAATTCCATGACAATGTACTGGGTATATAGAGTCCCAAACACTTCGTCGATTTTGTATGGGGAATTATAACACCATCAACAACAATTAGGGGCAAAGTTTCTCGATGTTACATCGTTAAGTTGGCAATAGAGCCTAAAAACACAGCTTTCGTTTTCAGTAAATTCATCTCCAATCTAATGTCTTTAGCACTATCAACAACTGCTTGCGCATCTGTAGTAACCTGTCTAATTGCTTCTTGCAACTGATAGAGATAAAAGTGTAAATAAGGAAATTTATCATCCACAAATAGACCATACTTACAGTATATAAGTAGCTTAGCGACTGAGTTCATTACCAGTAAGTAAAGAATGGGTCCAAGAACTGAACCATAAGGAACTCCAGAAGTAGTTTGGAGAAACTCAACTGGCATGCTCTTATCATCAATGGCTGATTGTGTTCTACTGGCCAGATAAGACAGAAACCAAGTTACAGTTTTGATAGTAAAACCTCACTCCATTAACGTTACTATTATGACTTCATGGTTTACATAATCAAATACTTTAGTTAGATCGAATAATACTAGTAGTATCAACTTGTTCTCATCCATAGCTCAACTAATATCAGATAGAAGTCTTAGTAGTTGGTCTTAACATGTATTAAGAACAAGAAATGTATAAGCTTTACATACATTAAAGTTTGTTTGATTGAAAGTCTTCACGAATTTGAACGGCTAATATCGTGTCACATAGTATATTGTGTAACAAAGAATGAAATAAAACAATTTCAGACCCAGCTGACATCACCTGCAGTCTGGCATCGTGTTTCATTCTGTATCACAAGCTACATTTTTCGTAATCATGACATCAGAACTTCTACTTTCAGTATCAGCAGCCAGTGAGAAACAAGTAATTTTAAGATTAATGGCATGATCAACTTCTAGTATAATGGTTAATTGTTTGTTGCAATCTATAACTAAGCAAAAACAATAAATTCTATTTTTTATTTCTACTAATTTATATAAATTTTAATTACCAAGTGAAAGCTGGCATTTATAAAATATAATCTAGTATATTAGGGTGCGTCATTTCGGAGCAACATTTTTTTTATAAGTGCATGTGGAAATATCATAGTCCAACACAAAAAAAAAATTTTCGCGCAAGAAAAACATCCTATGTCGATTGCAGACCTAGCTCATTGAAAAATTTGATTTTCCCATTTAAATAGTACGGGAAAAATTTTTTTTTAGCTATAAGTATGTTTAAATCCTCGACAAATCAATGGATCGAATAGACTAATGCATATTTTTGTAGGAAATTGAACGCTCTACAAAAAGGTCTATTATCATTTTTTGATAAATCCATCTGCTCAAGAGTAATTGGAACTCGAAGTAAAGTTAGAGATCTTTATACTCCTTTGTCGAACCCATCAGATTTATCACAATATGATATTAGGTTTTTTTGTTGACAATTTTATTCTCTAAAAATTATTTTTAGTCGGTTTTTCGAATTCTGCATTGTTTGCAAGTTATTTTCATTTTAATTTCAAGCTCTTAAAAAAGTGGTTCTGATCGATTTCAAGAGCTCGACATTAAAATAGAAATAACTAGAAAACAATGCGAAATTTGAAAAAACCTGACTGATAATAATTTGTAGAAAATAAAATTGTCAACAGAAAAGACCTCATCATAACATATTATGATAAATCTGATAGTTTCACTGGAAAGTTATAAAGGTCTCTAACTTTACTTAGAGCTCTAATTACTTTTGAATAGATGAATTTATCAAAAAATAATAAGAGACCTTTTTTGCAGAGAGTTCAATTTCCTACAAAAATATGCATTAGTCTATTCGATCCATTAATTTATTAAGAATTCAAAAGTACTTAAAGCTAATGAAAAATTTTTCCCGTGTTATTTAAATGGGAAAATCGAACTTTTCAATGAGCTAGGTCTGTAATCGGCATAGAATTTTTTTTCTTGCACGAAAATTATTTTTTGTTTTGGACTATGCTTTTTCCCACGTGCACAAAAAAAAAATATTTTTAAAGACAAACGTTTTCGGGAACAAAGTCAAGATTGTCTTGAGCCAAAAGAATGTGTCTTGGTTGAAAAAAAAAACAGTCCGTAAAGATTTTTACTTTATTGGAGAAAGTTTAGACCCCAGAAAAAATTTCTTGAATCAAGAGTATTTACCTTCAGTCGAGAATTTTTTTTATTAGTGTATATACCTGAAAATTAAAATTTTTGCCTACCCTCGCAGTTTTCATGATACGGCTTAAACACTGTATTAAAAGAGCATCAAAACATAGTCGATGGCGTGGTTTTACCGTATTTATATGGTAAATTTGTGAAATAAATTACGGTTTTCCTACAGAGCTTATGCTGCATTTTTTTTATAAGTTGAAAAAAAAATTTTTTGACCAGTTGGGTTTATTTTACAAAACAACATCCTGGAAATTTTAGAAGATTTATAGACGATTTTAGTATTTGAAGAAATGAGACTAAAAAATTAATTGAAAGTAGTAATAGTAATTCTCAAAAAAATTTAAATTTTTTCTAAAAAATTAAAAAAAAGAATATGAGATACCTATAAATAATCTAACTGTAATATTTTCCAAAAATGACACCTGAAAACAAAGAAAATGAAAAAAAAGTTGCCATTTGGTTTATTTTTGACGAAATCACAGGCTTTTAAAATAGCGATATGCGTTGGATTTATTTTTCGAAAGCCTGTCACTTGGTCAAAAATAAATTTTTTCGAGGATTACTACTTTCAATTGATTTTTTCATCTTAATTTTTAAGACACTGGAGTCGTCTATGAATTCTCAAAAATTCCCAGAGTGATGTTTTGTAAAATAAGTCCAACAGGACAAAAATTTTTTTTTTCAGTTGATAAAAAAAATCGGAGGAAAAGTCCGTCCGATAATTTTTTCAACTGCTACGTCAAAATAACACATATTAAGAGTAGCGCTCCTGTTTAGCCTTCGCCGAGCGAAATAACTGGGACGGAGCTATAAGGATGACTGTTTATTTGAAATTAAAAGAAAATAAAAGTTAAAAATGGTTTTCGTTGTCTAAGAGATAAATTAAAATAATGAATTGAATTTAATTAAAATTAACCGGGCACTCAGCTTGTGTTAGCCATTGTACCCGGGCCCATTAAGGACAATTTTTATAGTTGTTGGAGAGGATCGCGGTCCTGGTGATCATCGTTATTAGGCCTTGCATTTTTTGCTAGTCCACCTAACAATGAACTTTGCAAGCCCACTGTCCTTCCGACAACTATATATAATTTAACTATTGTAGATACTATTGTTTGTGAGTTGATAGGTGGAGGAGACATAGTTTTTATTTCGGTGATTCCCCGCTCCGAGTCTAAGGAAACACGTCGCGGGACACAGCCGCTGTCAGTAGTCCCCGCTAGTTCAGGAAGAATCGGGACCTGGCATTAGCTAAGCCCACCGTCGTACTCCCGTCGCTATGAGTCCTAGCCTCCAGCTGCCGTGGCCATCTTACGTCGTGTCCTTGTCATCGGGGGGTCTTGTCATCCGAAATTATGTCTCCTGGGAAGTTAATGTGGGTGGATTGTGGTCCATCCTACAGAGCCCACTGTGTAAGATAAGGCACTTATACAATGTTTCTATCCATCTCAGAGGATTTTTAATAGATAGATTAGTCGATTATTGCTTTTTCTACGCCCAAGCGGAATCCTGCAATAATTGACTGCAAAAAAATGTTAAGTGTAAAGTGCCTTATTGATTATTTCAACGCCGAAGTGGATACCTGCAATAAGGTTTAAATAGAAAATATTAAAGATCCTCTTATTGACTTTTCAACGCCTAGGGCGGAATCCTGCAATAAGAGTGCACGAAAATACGACGTTCGAATAATCGCGGACCGTAAGTTAGAAGAACCGACTGGCCAAAAAGATGCCGATTTTAGGATGCCTTATTGCTTATTCAACACCGAAGCGGATTCCTGCAATAAGGTTTAAATAGAAAATATTAAAAATCCTCTTATTGACCTTTTAACGCCTAGGGCGGAATCCTGCAATAAGAGTGCACGAAAGTTCGACGTTCGAATATTCGTGGACCGTAAGTTAGAAGAACCGACTAGCCAAAAAGATGCCGATTTTAGGATGCCTTATTGCTTATTCAACGCCGAAGCGGATTCCTGCAATAAGGTTTAAATAGAAAATATTAAAAATCCTCTTATTGACCTTTTAACGCCTAGGGCGGAATCCTGCAATAAGAGTGCACGAAAGTTCGACGTTCGAATATTCGTGGACCGTAAGTTAGAAGAACCGACTAGCCAAAAAGATGCCGATTTTAGGATGCCTTATTGCTTATTCAACGCCGAAGCGGATTCCTGCAATAAGGTTTAAATAGAAAATATTAAAAATCCTCTTATTGACCTTTCAACGCCTAGGGCGGAATCCTGCAATAAGAGTGCACGAAAGTTCGACGTTCGAATATTCGCGGACCGTAAGTTAGAAGAACCGACTAGCCAAGAGCTATGGGTGCTCAGGCTTTTTATAAACTTTGGTTTGGCGATTGATGGGGAATTTTTTATTATTGTCATTGGTGGGAAGTGACGACAGTTTATTAATTATTCGTTAAACTCATTGCAGTTGTCCTCCCACTATATTTTGTCGCATAAAAAGGTGGAAAAAGCTGACGCTGCGTTTTCGCGCGCTTTTGAGAAGAAGAGCTCTGTAATAATTAATTTTGATAATTATTGGGAAAGAAAAAAAAAATTTATTTGGACATAACAATCTCCCGGAAAGTAAGAGGGTTGCAAAACTTTCTTGCTTTCCTAAACATATGTCCCGTCTTTCAAAAAGCTTGCGATAACGCTTACAAATCGAAGATGTCTTACAACTATGAAATTATATTATTACATAAAATATGAGAGATTATATTTGTTTCTCTAATCCTTCTACATAGATATATATAGCAATATTTATGATAAAATTGTATATATTATTATATCATTATTTTATATAGTTTTCCCCGAAAATATATTATTTATACATCACCAAAATAATAATAATTATTATTAAATATAAGGATTACATAGTATGGTTATTTCAAATTAGGATTACAATATTATTGTAAATTCTTTATCTCTCTACATGCATATAATGCGTGCACATTTGCATATTCCCGTATATGACCTTGAGATTGAAAATGGTAACGAAATAAGCCGGAGAGAATAATTCATTTTTGCGCTAGAAATCTGCATTTAACTGACATCTAGCGATGTTTAATTGTGAGTAGATTTTTGCCGCGTCTGCACGAGCGAATATGATCCGGCTACCGTCTTATCACAGAACGCATTCCAGTTTAAAGGTTTCTCTATCACCTGGCGTTTTTCTCTTTTTTTTTTTTTTCAGGCGTTAATGTTTTATAATTCAAAGAAATTAAAAATTTTTTTTTTTTTTTTTTTTAGTGAATTTTAAAATGTTAGAAATTTTATTGTCAAAGTTTTTAAGAGTTACTCTCATTATTTTATTCATAAATTTTATTTCATGTGATTTAACCAACACTCTCACAGCTAGCGCGTCGTATTACTGCTGACTGGGCGTTTATACGTAAAGTCGAGCATTCAGTCATCTGATTTGAAACTGACACAATGTGCACGTCTTTCAGTCAAAAGTACGACCTTGGGGATCCCATTTATTATTTTATAAGATCTTACTCGGAATATATTCATATTTGGAGAATCCTTGCGATTTGGGATCCCAATGTTCACGTTTGTGAGTGTTATTATTCGTGTGGTGTGCGTAATAATCTGTTACACGTAAGTTTTTCCTATGTGTTAATTCAATTTAGATGTAATTATGGTGATTATTAATCTGTCTGTTCGTTTAGTATTATCTAAGTTGTGGTTCTCTGCCGTCCTGTCCCGACCGTTTAATGCGTGAGCTTTTCTCGTTTTGGAGTAAGCATCTTTGGAGGGAAAAGGACGAGGATATAGATGATTGGATGGAAGACTGGGTACCAATCTCTTGGCTCTTTGAAGAAGATGGGAAAGGTGAGCCAGAAGATGAAGTATTCGAGGAATTGGATTAAAAATGGTGCTATTCGATCATCACCAGCGTTTGCTAGGTGACCTTGGAGATGTTATCACTCTCAAGTCACTTTTAGCTGTCAATTTTCTCTTTTCAATAGAGGAAATGAGCTTGAAGATTTTTTTTGTTCCTTCTTTTAAAACCTAAAAAGCTACCCATCCTTTTATATACTCGAAACGGGGAGAAAAAGCGATTTTTATTTCCGTTTTCTTTTTGGTTTTTTTTTTTTTTTTTAATTTGCTATTATTATTTTTCTTACGGCGTAATCGCCATGTAAGTTAATTACAATCTATTAAGGAACACGTAACTGTTATGAGGTGAGTAACATACTGATGTTTGTTTTTGAAAGAAAATTTCTTTTCTATTTATTGCTTCCATTTTCTGTTATTATAGGCGGTGAAATAAGAGTAACAAGGATGTTTCCTTGGTGCTGATTTTTAAAAGGAGAATTTTAGTGGGGAGAAGAAAGATGTTCTGTCAAGAGTTTTGTCAACGGCTGTAAGAAAATTCGGCAATGGCTGTTATTAATGTTCAGAGTTGCGCATGCGCTGTGAGAGGTAAGCACTTTATCTCATTAGTTAGAATTTTGAAATAATTTCTTTAGTTTTAACAGGGATTTCCGAATTTCCTGTTTTCTCAAATGTCCAGGTGATTTGAAAATTCGTTATAATTTAATTGAATTTCGAATTTAGTTAAATAATTTTCTAAAATTTGATCTTGTAAATTTAGATTTCAACTATTTTTCTAATTAGATTATTAATAATATAATTTTCTTAAAATGTCATGCCGGTAAAATAGGAATCCTCTTTCAAAACGACAATAAGTGTCGGTAAATTTATAAGAATTTTCGTAAAATTTTCATAAAAAGGCCCATAAATTATTTTGGGTCTGGATTAAAGTAATTTAAAAGAGGATTACTATTTTTCCGTGAAATTTTGGTTTGAATTATACATTATTCTTATCTTGTTTAGGATGATTAAATCGGAGCGTTGAAGTCTGAGAGGCGAGGCCTCTAGTGGTACGAGTTGTCGTTGGTGATTTGTTTGTAGAGAAGACGACACGAGTTGGAAGAGCTGGTGGAGTTTCTCGGAGTTCGATGACTTCTGGTTCGTCTTTGATTTGGACAGACTTCGGTTTAGAGTCTGAGGTACGTCTTGTTTCTTTTACTGATTTTGGATGTACCTCGCCTGGCTGCTTGTTTTTCTTGTAGGTAAAGCAGCGCTTCTTACTCGAGAATATGCAGCATTTGAAGACTATTGGAACGACGAGGATGACACACAGGACGACTAAGGCGGACATGTTTCCCACCGTCATCGTTCGATGAATATCGTCTTCTTGATGGTGCAGCGATATTTCGGACATTCGATTTTCTGTTTCTTCCAATCCTGCTCCCCAGGGTTGGAATTTGTCTACTGTTTTTAACGGATCGACGTTTTTCTTGAAGAGAAAACCGGATATTTTGGGTTCAGCTGTTAAATTCGTTGATAACGTTTCCCAGGTTAAGTTTCACTTTGGCAAGGTGATGTTCAGCTGAGTGATCTCTTCGTCTATGCTTTTTATTATATATTTTCCGTCTCTAATTTCGCATCTACCGTGAATATGGACCATTCCAGTTCCGTACATGTAGTATTCTTTCTCGACTGGACTTATGCACTTGAAGATTAATTTTTCTTCTTTACAAGTCGAGTACAACCAGGAATTTGGTCGATTGAGCTTTATCCACGTGGTTTTACACTCTGGTATGATGCGAACATTGCAGGTTCTTGAGATATCTTCAGTTGTCTTCGAAAGCAGTTTCGTTTCGCAGTCTACCTCTTCTTCTGCCTCCGTAGACTGGAATGGTATATCGGGACGACAAGACAAATCATCTCCGATAGATTTGCATTTGTTGATATATTCAGAATCTGCTAAAAAGAATCTTCTCAAGCCTGGATCCGTAACCAGGAATCTTTTTGATGGTAGTATCGTCAGTGTTTGAATCTTTCCATTCAAATTTTCTGGCTTCGGTAATGGTGTCATCTCGTATGATAATAACGGAATTTTATGGAACAGCGGCAAGGTTACTATGATAAGTAGATAAGTAGAGTTGCTTTGATGATATAGCCTGTGGAGAGAGTCTGCCGGCCTTGGCTTCCTCAATGACTGTTTCGGCTTCTTTCAGGACTCGAAGATGGTTACTGGCGATCTCTCTTCGTTCATCCCCCAGCATCATGACTTTCATCAAATAAGCGAGTTTTCCCAAGGAATCTTTGGTAGAATTCATAAAATGTGTCTGCGAGATTATCCAGATTAGTCTGCATTTGTGCCTCGCTTTGGAGAATATTATTGATTTCACTCTTAACGAGGTGGGTGGCGTTCTGTACTAGATGCACCATCTCTGCATTGTCTTGATACAATTTGTTGATCTCACTAGTGATATGTTCTTTGTCTCCGTAGTCCATGGTTCCAAACAGTTCTCGAGCAATTGTACCGACGAAGCCAAACCATGGAGCTCGTTGATGACGGTCAAACGTCGGAGTTTTAAATGTTGTTTCTTCGAGGAGCTGATTCAAGCGGCTTGTAGCTTGGTTTACTGCGGTTTGTATCTCAGTTATCATGTGCATCTTCGAGTAATACATACAGGTCGCAGCGTCGAAAATTTTGGTACAACCTAATATGGTTGAATGGAGATGGTCCCACTCGAATGGATACATTTCGACTAATCCTCGGACGTTAATGGAAGAGATGATGCACCAGTTTTCTTCTACTAGGTGAATTTTCTTAAATGGGTCATACAGTAAACCCGGGTTGTCTGACAATGGTTGGATGGTCAGGTCGTCCTTGGATTGACTTCTTTCGATGATGATGATCAGGAACATCAAGAATTGTCTCATAATGGTGAGAGATTTGGATCTAAAACAGAGAACTTTATAAAGGTTTAGCCTTATGGTCGAAAGCAGGTTTAGCTTTGTTGGTGTTTACCAATTTGCGGTTCCCTTTGTCATTTAGGTAAATCAGACTCCCAAATTCATTAATTTCGACAATTTCGTAAGGCCCGGTATAATAAACATCGAGTTTATTCTTCCGTGGTTCCTTTAAAACATAAATAACGTCGCCTACCTTGAAGGTTTTGGCGTGTATGTGTCGATCGTAACGAATTTTGGAATCTTGTTTTGCCTTATTGAGACAATCAGCAGCGATTTCTCTGACTTCGGACAATCTACTTATAAGATCGGCGAGATAGTCGGAATAAGTCTCGATTCTGGAATAATCAGGGAATTGGGTTGGTAACCGAGCTCTTCGACCAAACATCAACTCCAATGGAGTGAATTTGGTGGAAGTATGCACATTGGTATTGTAACTCAACGCCGCAAGTCCCACATATCGATCCCAGTTCGGGTACTTATCCGATAATACTTTTAAGAAGTCTATCAACGGCTGATGGCTCCTTTCTAAAGAACCATTTGACTGGGGGTAATAACCCGAAGTTGTTAATCTTTGGATTTTTAGAGCTTTTGCAAGTTGTTGTATTATTTTAGAGGTAAATGAAGTACCTTTATCTGAGAGGATAACTCTCGGACATCCGTAATAACACATATAACGATCAACAAGGGCTTCCGCCACTGTTGTTGATCGGATATCAGGTATCGGGATTGCTGTTACGGCTTTAGAAAAGTTATCCTGAATAGTCAGGATGTGGACATTTCCACTCCTAGTCATAGGAAGTGGTCCAACAGTATCAATGGAGATTTTCTCGAAGGGTTCGAAGGGAGTATCGGTTATCATCATTGGTTGTTTTGTTTTAATTCGAGTGAGTTTATTCTTCTGGCAGATTTCGCATTTCCGGATAAATTTATAGATTCTCTCCTTCATGCCTGGCCAGTAGAATCTCTCTCGAATTCGCCAATAAGTTTTCACGACACCTTTGTTACCCGCAATAGGACTACAGTGGTTTTCCTCAATGATGTTATCGCGTAACTCTTCGGCAGGAACTTCTATATTTCCTTCGCAAAGTGTTACCTTGATAGGACAGTCGCCCAATTCTTGTATAAGATAAGGCTGAATGTTTGAATCATCGAATTCATCCCCCTGTTTCACCATGCGGAATGTATAGATTTCATGTTTGAACATGGACACTCTTAAATTTCGTAAACCTTCAATCAAATTATTCAAATCGAGTTTTTCAAAATGATTTTTCTTAACAAAGACCGTGAAGATAAAACACTGACCCAATTTTGTGACTAATACATCACCCATTTTTGGTTTAGCTGTCTTCAGGTCTTCCCGATTGATGAAAGTGAGATCTCTCAGCAATCGTGAGACTGGTTTCATCATTTCACAATCCAGAGACAGGAAATGTACCATGTGGTCTCTCACATAGGTAATTCCACCTCTACTGTCTTTGAATTTAATTCGATTTCCAGGTAGTTTTGGAGGTCTATCAGACTCAGAGCTCGAGGAAGAAGAAACTTCCGGTGGTGAATAGCGTTGATCACTCAAATCTTCAGCTATATCTGAAGAAGGAGGATCAAATACGTACCACGGAGCTTGATTCGGAATTTAAGGAGGTAAATCAACATTCATCTCCGGCTCATCCCCCAGTTGTTCGTCAACAACTTCCGGTTGTCGTGTTGAGAGTGCCAGATTCGTTTACCTGAGCATATCCGTCATCTTGTTCCTGATGTACTTCCACTTGAATCACAGTGGCTCCATCGGATTGGCTTGCATCTGATTGGTCTGATTGAGAAGATCTCTCTGCTATGATTGTGCGGTCATTTGCAGAGTCTCGAGTTGGTGAACGGGACTGCTGACTTTCATTCAGCAAGGTCTTTCCATTTTCTAAATTTTTACAGGTGGACGTTCCTTTGCGTTTGGGCGTTTCCACGTGTGCCATACTGGATGAAGCTGCAGGTACATCTTCGACGTTCAGAGTTTGACAAGTGGAAGACCTCGCGAATACTGTAGATGTGTTGTCATCAGAATTTTCTGCGTCTTTCCAGTAACAGCTTTTTGTATGATTGTCATAGTCGAGTTCTTTGCAATTTGCTTGCGCAGCTTTCAGCACCGTGTTCTTCCACATAGGAGTCGAAGGACTTCTACCTGCGGTGAGATATTTCTCTCGAATCTCATCAGCTCGAGGTGTTTTTGGAGTTGCAGGAGTTATTTCCACTTGAAATTCCGTTTCAGAGCAGCTGGCTTTACTCGAATCTTCATTTTCTTCTATGTCTTGGTTTTCACGAAGGAATTCTTCTTTTTCCTCCTCGTCGGACTCGTCCAAGTCTTCAGATTCGTCGTGTTCATCTGATAAGTAACCTTGTTCAAGATATTTTCTGACTTCTTTGGCTACTTGAGGGCTGACTACAGGCAGTGGATTGTAGTAATCATCTGGACGAACAGTACGATCTGCTTCTTCATCTGAAACGTTAATCGGTCGTTTTTCTAGGGCTCTATCGAAACGTTCAAATGATTTTCTCAAATCTTCGCGCATTTGTTGACGATTTATCGCTTCTGGAGAATTTTCATCCCCCAGATCGCTGGAACTTTTCTCCGACTCGTTGAGCATATATTCTTCATTCATAAGTCGGACTGCTTCTTCTTCTTCGTCATCTGTTTCTTCAGGTTCCAGTCCGATTTCTGGCCCAATCTCTACTACTGGGTCGGCTGGAGCTTGAAGTGCTGCGGATTGCCCTGGTTGATTTTGATTAAAAACGTCGTCTTCGATACTTTCTGAAACGTCAGGTTCGGTTGTACTTAATTCGCAATAATTTATCATTTTCTGGTTTTGTGTCATTTCCGTAGCCCGTCTCATTCGCAACCGGGATGCAATCGTGTCACGAGGTTGTGGAGCGCTGTTGACCCGAGGTTTGTTTTTACTTCCGGGGTTTCTTCCTCGTTTTACAGCTGCTATGGCTTCTTCATCGGGACAAAAAGTTTTCCGGAGTGGTAGCATTACTGCTTCCTGGGCAGATTTTTGATTTAAAGATGCTCCATCTGGAGATCTGCCCTCGGGGTTATAGGACAACCCTTCGGCATATTGTTCTGAGATCTTATGTCGGACGATAACTGAAAACTTGTATTCGCTTAATTTAGATCTCCATTTAATTTGTCGTTCAGTGACAGTTTGGCTGTCTTTCAACCAAGATATGCAAGGGCTGCTTGTATACAAGGTGAAAGGCTTGCCATAAAGGTAAGGCCGAAATTGTTGTACTGCGTACAAAACTGCCAAACACTCTTTTTCATTGTGAGTGTATCTCGTCTCAGTCTCTTGCAAGACTCTAGACGTACAGGAGACAATTTTTTTGATATTTTCGTCAGGATCGTCAGGCGTACGGTCTTCGTTCTCCAGTTCCTGGCTCAAGATGCCTGAAATACCGACATCGGAGGAACTGGTTGCCAATATGAAAGGTCGCTTGAAATTTGGATATGCGAGGAATGAGTTCTCGCATAATGCGTTCTTAATATCATCGAAAGCCTTCTGCGAATCAACTGACCAAACAGACGGTTTAGTTTTTCTGGTAAGGTCAGTGATCGGTTTTGCTCTTTCGGCGAAGTTTTCGATAAAACGTCTGTAGTAATTTGCTAATCCCATAAATTTTCGAGCTTCTGTGTGATTACGGGGGTGCGAAGCGTTTTTAAGGGATGATATTTTCTTTGGATCGAGTTTCACACCATCTTTAGTGATAATGTGACCCAAATATTCCACCTTGGGGCAGAGAAATTTGCAATTCTCGGGCTGAAGAGTTAGCCCAGCCTCTCGAAGGCGGTTGAAAAGTCTTTGGACTCGCACTTCATGCTCTTCAAGCGACGATGCATAACTTACGAAGTCGTCGAGATAAATGAATCATTCTGTGCCTTTTAAACCACTCAACGTGGAATCCATCATACGTCGAAAAATTGCTGGAGCACACTCAAGCCCAAAAGGCATACAGCAATATTCCCAGTGACCGTCAGGGGTGGAAAACGCAGTTTTCTCATCATCTCTGGGGTCCATTGGTACTTGGTGGAACCCACTGGCAAGGTCAAATACACTGAAGTACTTTGCTCCGCTGAGTTGGTCTAAAATGTCGATTATGAGTGGGAGGGGGTAAGCATCCCCAATGGTTATCTTATTCAAATTTCGAAAATCGATAACCATTCTCCACTTTTTGTTACCTTGAGCGTCAGATTTCTTAGGAACAATCCACAAAGGAGAATTATACGGAGATTTTGATTTGCGAATAATTCCTTGTTTTAGTAGATTATCCACTTGTTTCTTAATTTTCTCGCGATGTTCTTGAGGAAACCGATATTGTTTTACTCGGACCGGTTTATCGCTGGTGGTTTCGATTTTGCAAGTGAACTTCTTAGAACGTCCCAGACGATCACCCGGGAGGTGAAATATATCGTGATTTTTCTGGATAAGTCTGAGAATTTGCTTCTTTTCCGTGCGACTGAGATGATTAGTAGGAATTTTGTCAAAGATTGCCTGGAAACGATCTCGCCTAGAGAGTGAGTGCGTTCCAGATGGAATTTCCGCTATGTCGGAAAATTCATCAGATGGATCAAGGTGATCAAATTCGAATTCTTCAAGTATTTGGGGTTCAATTTCGATTTCTGCTGGATCTGATGTGGTATTGATGACCATACACATCGCTTGATCGTCATCGACTGAGACAACGGCTTCGCCTATTAAGAGTACCTCTTTAAGAGGAATCTCACGGAGGTAGCCCTGTTTGATCTCAGGATTTACAACAGGTACCGACACGGACATTCGCATACGGGGTGGAATTACGTATGAACGGGATGATTTTATTCCGAGGCTGAAAGATAAGGGTCGGGAAGGTCGAGATGATAAATTCAGAGATTTATGATGGTATGAAATCTCTGCTTGTTCATTTTTCAAGAAATTGTTGCCCAAAATTCCGACACCGTGAAAGGGTCAATTCCCATCACAAACATGGAATCGGATTTTTGCACCCAAAACTTTTAATCCCACGGTACCAATTGTTTTCATGGATTGCCCATTCAAACCACGGAGTAGCATCGTGTCATCACGATCTACTCTAATTTCGGGTTTAAGAGCGGAAGAACTTATCAAACACACATCCCCCCCCCCCTCGTATCTGTAAGAAAGCATTGTAATTCTCCATGAAGTGAATTTCATGAATCGAAAATCTTAGGACCTGTCCCTAGGGACAGGATATATCTCACGTCAAGGTCATTATCCATTGAAAAAGGGATAGGGCGAGTGGGTCGATTTCTGAGAACCAACGTATTCCGATAAAAGAAAATGCCAGCTCGTTCCTTGATGAAAAATTCATTTCCAAGGATGCCCAGGTAACCACCTGGTGACCTAGGTACAACCTGGAATCAAACATCGACATCGAAGATCTTGAGAGTCACAGTTCCAATTATTGGCATACTGCTGGTCGCTATGCCGCCTACCACACCGCCATTTTCAGGGTAAAAGGTAGTATCATCCCCCAGTGCGTCGATGCAAAGGAGATTCAGGTCAGAACCAGTATCCAACAAAACTTCGCATCCGCCCTGGAAGAGGTCTGGAGATGTTATCCAGACTCGTGGACCTTTACCGATGACTAGTGTGAGGGTTTCGGGCGTTGAAGGATTCTGAATTCCTTCACCGTCTGAGTTTTCTGATGAAGACTCGTAGGTCGGCGAGACTCTCGGGGCATACTCGCAGTCGCCTCGGTCTGTCGAGCGCCCGTTGAGTTTAAATGTTAGTCATTGTCTTTTGAAGAGTGAGATTTATTTGCCTCTCGATGAGGGCAGAAAGGACAATCACAGCAGGGAGCCTCTAATTTTAGGTGTTCAAGTTTTTCAGAGTCAATTTCTGCAGAGTCAAAAGTCACAACCTTTTTCTTTGTTGAAGAAGGTTCTTCTGTTCGTGGCCGTGATGAACTTTTCTTGAACGTTCGTGGAGTCGAGTCATCGTCGTAGGTCCGTCTACGTCCTCCTTTACTTGAGGTGTAAGTGTACGTTCGGTAGTCAGCGGACGCTGAACTGCCATCGGAGTCTACACTGTCTTCGCTGTCCGTAGCGTATTTACTCGGTCTGTAATATCGTTTAGAGTAAGTAAACGTTCTTCCTCTCGTTTCTCGACGGTCATCGTAATCGTCATAATCTCTGCGGTGTCTCTGATAGTCGTCTTTTGAGTAACGTCTGTTGTAGTCTCGATCGTAACCTCTGTCTTTATGAGACTGACGCGAATAATCGTTAGAGTCGTGCTTACGCCTTGGTCGTATGCATTCGTGAGATCGTTCTTCCTTTACTGCTTTATAAAGATCCTCGAGTGTTTTTGGATCTTTTAAACTCGCGAGAAATTTTGGAAGGTCAGGCAAAGCGGAATAAAGCGTATCGAATGCAACCTTCTCTTGCTGCGACATGATAATTTCTCGATTTTCCATTGGCAACGCAGCTTCCAAGCCTCTAATCATTTTGCGTAACCTGAAAAAGAAATCTTCGATAGTTTCACCCTTTCTCGGACTAGCTGAAGCTAGTCGTTTATGCCAAATCAGAGCTGGATCGCCGTCTCGATACCTTTCTCCTAGTACTTCGAGAAGTTCTTCGACACTGTGAATCGGAGTACATTCAATTAGATCCCTAGCGCGACCGGAAATTCTTTTTACAATTTTCGCAACGAACATATCCTGATGTTCTGGCATGATGCAAGGCATCCAACTCCGTACAATTGCGTCAAATTCCTTGAAATCTTGTTCGCAATTTGGACCTTCGCCGTTAAATTTAGGGTGCTCTCGATAGAGCTCCTTGGCCATATCATACTGAGTAGGTGGAGTGTTTGCATCATGTAAAGTGCAATTAGCCGGATAACGGGTCTTTCGTCCTCATTGACCATTTCGGCTCTTAGACCACCTGCTGGAGGAGGCGTTAAATTTCTTCGCCTCCTGTTTTTGTTGGTTTTGGTAATGGTGACGACCACACCCTAAGGTGAAGCGTAAGACAAGGACGTCAAATGTCTTTCAATTCGGAGCAAGGTTGCTGACTTGGTCAGAAAGAAAAGAGAAAGTTAATTTTTTTAACAGCTCAAAGCTGTACGTGAAGTCGATGTCCGACTTCTTGCTGACTTTGCGATTCGGTCGCGAAGTCGCGGACGGTGAACTCAGACGTTTCGCAACTCGAATTTGAGGGGCGAAAAATACTGAGTTTGCAATACGTGGAATCACTACCTGTTAAGCTGTGGCAAGTCCACGGAAGCAGGGTGTGGCACTTTCAAGAAAATGCCATGAAACTCGAAATTCTAAGATGTAAAAATTTCGAGAAGAGAAAAACAACCACGAAAATCTACCTTTCCTCAAAAATGGTAGGGAAATTATACCTGTAACTCAACAAGAAGAATTTTGACTTTCGTAAATCCCACCACTGCCACCAGTGTTCGTTATGTTATGTCCACCGCTTAATTTTAAATTAATTATCCGGGATTTCTCCCTTTGGTAGCGATAGAAAAATTTAGACGAGCGATTTGGAGGTTGCGGACAACATTAAAGAATACGAGGAAGAGTTATCTTCCTATAATTTATTATTTATGGTGGATCTTTCGAAAAGTAAGAACCCAAAACGTCTCTAAAGAGACTGGCGCTCTTGTGTTGAACCAGTTATATTATGAAAGAATTTAATGTAAATCTTTCACCTACCTTTCGATGTTTCTTTCTTTTTAGTCACGGCAGGTTAGATCCCTCCAGAACGTTGCAGCTCACTCAGCTTCCTCCTGTAGGATTTGGTTGAATGGGCGCGGCTGGGGTAGTAGGATGTAAACTTATGTGCTACTCTCGAATGAAACTCAGAAGGCTGAACTTGTGATTTTAGTCTTTTATTTACTGATTTAGTTACAATTCACTCGTACACTGAATCTTCTCACAATTTTAAACAATTGATATTTTTAGATTATTTATTATTAACGAATATTTGTATGAGAATTTTATTTTATGTTTAATGCGTCCTTTTTACACACCCGATTGGGGTTTTATGCGCAAAATTACTCAGCCCGAGATGGAATCACATATTCACGTGATTTGTGTCACTATTTCGATCGGACCGGATGTTTCTATCCATCTCAGAGGATTTTTAATAGATAGATTAGTCGATTATTGCTTTTTCTACGCCTAAGCGGAATCCTGCAATAATTGACTGCAAAAAAATGTTAAGTGTAAAGTGCCTTATTGATTATTTCAACGCCGAAGTGGATACCTGCAATAAGGTTTAAGTAGAAAATATTAAAGATCCTCTTATTGACTTTTCAACGCCTAGGGCGGAATCCTGCAATAAGAGTGCACGAAAATACGACGTTCGAATAATCGCGGACCGTAAGTTAGAAGAACCGACTGGCCAAAAAGATGCCGATTTTAGGATGCCTTATTGCTTATTCAACACCGAAGCGGATTCCTGCAATAAGGTTTAAATAGAAAATATTAAAAATCGTCTTATTGACCTTTTAACGCCTAGGGCGGAATCCTGCAATAAGAGTGCACGAAAGTTCGATGTTCGAATATTCGTGGACCGTAAGTTAGAAGAACCGACTAGCCAAGAGCTATGGGTGCTCAGGCTTTTTATAAACTTTGGTTTGGCGATTGATGGGGAATTCTTTATTATTGTCATTGGTGGAAAGTGACGACAGTTTATTAATTATTCGTTAAACTTATTGCAGTTGTCCTCCCACTATATTTTGTCGCATAAAAAGGTGGAAAAAGCTGACGCTCCGTTTTCGCGCGCTTTTGAAAAGAAGAGCTCTGTAATAATCATTTTTGATAATTAGTGGGAAAGAAAAAAAAAATTTATTTGGACATAACACTATCAATAATTATTTATTTGATTTTAATTTATTATTCCTCCTTCTTAGTCCTTCATAATTGATGGAATTTTATCAATATTGAATTTTATTTATTGAATGAATTATATTTAAATAATTCAACTTGAACTTGATAATTGATGGAATATTTATCGAAATTATTTTTATTAAAATGAATTATTACTTTCAATAATTCAGTAATTATTTAAAAATATTCTGAATTATATTTTTATAATTCAGTTTATGAATATTTAAATCACATAACAATGATTTGATAAAATTAAGGACCGTGCCTTTAAATAATTAAAATTTCGTCAATGACGAATGAGCTCACTTAGGAAACTGAAATCTTTTTCGATATCCATAAGAGCTATTACCAGGTAATAACATCCCTTCCAATAATTATTTAATTATACCAATTATTTTATTGGCTATAATTAAATAAATATTTTTTTATAATTATTATTTATACATATATTTTTCATGACTTCCAATGCAGTTAGCAACATACGCATAAAGCATTGAAGTCGAATTCACAAATCAATATTTATTGATTCTTATTTTTTTTTCTTTTTTTTCTTTGCAATAAACTCTTTTAAATATTTTATTATTTATTTCATTTTAATTATTAATAACTTTGTTTATTAATAATTATCTTTCAAGCGTAATTTTTATCAATATTTTATTATTTCAAAATTCTATTTCATACTTTTCATAATAATATTCTTTTTGCAACTCATGGTAAGGAAGCACGTCTCTGATTGGTTAAAAATGACCCTAAAAGAATAAATATCGCGAAGAATATCCACATTGTTCGTGAAAAATATGACAAACGTACACTTTTTACATGTATATAGATATACTATTTATTAGTCATTAAACGATACACCAAAAAAGCCAATCAACAGCCGACTCGATTTAAGACAACGGAAAGTCCCAGACTATAGAAAATCATCTTACTGTATTCAATTATAATGTACAATTCACTATATGAACTTTGACTTGAAACCCTAGTTATTTTTTGCTGAATATCAATATTTTGAAAAAAATAAAAATAATCTTAAATTATTATAAAAATCAATTACATCATGTTTAATTGTTACTATTATTATTTAACAATATTTTGCATCAGAAATAATAGAGGAATTAATTTTATATTAATAAGATTGAATATTATTTTAGGTTGATTAAAAAATTAAATTTAATGTAGTGTCCTTTTTTACCAATCAGAGACATTCTTTCTTACCATTCGATGCAAAAACTATTGTAACGGATTGAGTGAGAAAGGCTTTTGACACTCGTGTGTTGGCAACACTCGCCTAACGGCTCGTGAACCAATCACACTCGTTGTCGAAAGCACCTTCTACTCAATGCGTTAATATACTATTTCATATTTTATAATTTTCATTTCATTTTTAATCATTAATTATCGTTACTTATTTATTCATATAATTCATCAATTCATTTTATTATTTCATATTTCATATTTTGTATTTCATATTTATTGATTTTTATCATTTCATTATTTCATTTATTCACTATTTATTTTGTGAACGTGCGTTGTGATTTTTTACGACTCGAAAATCGAGCGCAAAAATCTAGTTGATTCTACGGCCATCTGTTAGAAGAATTTCTATAATTATTAACACTTCCCAGTTCCTTGGGGCCATGTCAGAGGCCACCTCGATTGAATTTGAACTTGGACGATAGTGGGGTAGTTCCACCCCTCCAAAATTAACATATAAAAGGGCCAGCAGACACTTGTTTGAGGACTTAGGCCCTGGCCATCGCCTAGAGTGGACTGAGGACGCTTAGCGAGGTCCTACTCTAGCACCAGGACTCAACAATTTATTTGAGTCGGCCTAACGATATCTAGTCGATCAGTTTATTATATCTAGTCATTTGTTCCAACACTCAGTTCTATTTTGGTCAGTCTGTTACCTGAATAATTTTATTTGTTGAGACTTTTCTTTTATATTAAATTAAATTATTTATTTTATTATAAGTGACATTTGTTTATTCGAATTTAATTAAATAAGGAGATTTTGCGACTCCTTCGTCTGGTTGAAGAAAACCAAATTACATTTGTGAGTGTGGTGGTTTGGTGTGCAACGTCTGCCGAAGAGGATCGACCTCGAGTCCAAGGAGCCCGCGAGGATTTCACGAAGAGGATCGACATCGAATCCAAGGAGCCCGCGAGGATTCACTGAAGAGGATCGACATCGAGTCCAAGGAACCTGTGATGAACCCGAGACTGATTCCACCAGTAATAAGTCCACTTACAACCAGATAAGTTCTCGACAAATTTGTCACAAACCTTCTCTCTCTCTTCAACGTTACAATTATTTGAAATAATTATTTTGCCTGTGTCCATTAAATATTTGCGCGTTAAATAAATTTATTTCATTGTCGCTGGACACTCAATTATTTTAATTAAAAATTAAATTTATAACAAAGGGGTATTTTGTATATATATGGGTCTTGGTTAAATAAAAATTTCATTTTATATAATTAATTTGAATCTCTTATCAGCTATTTCTTTTATCACCAACGTCGTCTAGAATAAGTTGTATTTCAGCCGCGTGTCCGGTCAGAACGAGTCGACCCACTCCTGAGATATTTTCCCGTACCAGAACCAGCTATAAAATAATTAATACTTATATTGAGATTTGATAATTTATCATTAATCAAATTAATTATTCGGGAAAATTTAGTAACAGTGGTTCGTGGCTATTGGACACGAAATAGCCAGGGCCCACCGTTATAATTTCATATTTCATAATTTTTATGATTTCAATATTTTATTTAGTTAATTTAAATTTAATTATTGATAAATTTTATTATTTATTAATAATTAATACATATAATAATTTGTTTTATATTTAAATTTCATAATCATTTATTTTTTTAATATTGAATAATTTTATTTCCATATTTATAATTATTCACAACAATATTTTATAATAAAAATAATTTGAATTAAATTCAAATTTAAAAATCATCAGCCGTAATAATGGCTGGAAGTCATTTGCTAATTAATTAATTCATGCATAGCCAGATGGCATAACATGTACGATTTTTAAATAAGTTGATTGACAGTAAGAATAAGACGTCGTGACGTCACACAACCTTGCTAAGTTTGGCACCTTGATTAATTGATCTTAATAAAGGCACTGCTGGAAGACTCGGCCTTCCAGAAGCGGAGATATAATTTTGAAGTCGGGGTCGTCGAATTTTACAAGAGTGAGGAAGGATGAGGAATTAAATTTAATTATACACAATATGTAACTAATATAATTATTAATTTTATTTATTACATAACAATTATACCCACCAGGTTTTTATTTCACTTATAATTTATTAACAAACTTTTTTCACCGGACTTTATACTCTTATGATCTAACTAGTTCCCTGGACTTTTATCACACTAAATTATTTAAAAGAAAACTATTAAGCCCCCTGGAATTACAATAAATTTGGCCACCGGCCTGATCCCCTGGATCCTTTATTTAAAATTAAGTACCCTGGACTTTATTCATAATGGCCACTGGCCTGATCCCCTGAAGTACAAATGGATGCTTCCAAGATGAGGGGAAAACTCCTGATAGCAGTGATTGATTATATAAATCAGTAATATAACTTAAGAAATACGGTAATAAAATGGTTATAAGTTTTAATCTCAAAATCATCAGGACACATAGAGCTAGAAGTTAACCTCATTATCGATTTTTTAACAGTATAATTGTCAAGAACGTTAAACTCAAAATTATTATTGCATTTAATTAAACAATCATCCAAGTAACAATAATCAATCTAATCAATAAATGAACCTGAAGCGCTGACAAAGTAGTTATTTAATTCGTTTAGGTTAATGCTATGAACAATGAAAAACTCTGGTCGTTTAATTAGCCCTAAAATCATTCTAAAGAGACTTACAATTGTTACGTCCAGCAAATGCTGAACATTATTATTTCTCTTTCTTTTAGAATTTATTTTCCTTAAATTTATTCATTGCAAAAAAATACGTGGCGACCAGATTTTATTTTATCTTTTAATAACCCTTGAGTGATAAGAAATAATACAGTTGTAAAATGTGTTTAATCATTAGTAAATTAGCTTGCTCTGACGCACGTAGAAATCCTAGCGCAAACAACTTAATGCATTTTTAATGACCCCTCCGGTGACAATAGAATGAAGGCCCAAAGAACATCTGGAAATACTTTCCGTAAAAATTAACAAAAATATTTTATCAACAAAGGTGTACTTAAAGTATTGTAAAAGAAAAATTAAAAATCTAACACTGACTCATTGTTAAATAAATAAAACAAACAAAAAATAATCTTATAAGCCTTACATTTTGAAGAGCACTTTTGTAGATAAAATTTCAACTGTCCACGTAAACGTAAAACCCAAAGAAATGAATTTCATGACACGTTGTCCAGAACATTCAAATAAATAATATTAAAATGCAATAACTCTTAAATAAAAGACTTTCGACAAGGAATAACCCCATAAATGATATGCACAATAAATTTTAGAAATTCAAGTAACTAACAAAATAATTATCTGAAGAAATAATATTAGAATAAATAATTATTATCAATTTAATAAATATGAGTAAATTTATAATAATGAGTACCGGAATTGGCGGGACGCCATTCCATGACAAACCTCATTGAACAAATGAATAACTTTTGACATAAAAGAAAATTATTCCAAAGAATGCAATAATTGTTAAATAAATAAATGCATTGGCGGGACGCCATTCATTGATAAATCTTATTAAGTATATAAGTAATTCGGAAATGAACAAAAATTATTACGAATAAATTAAACAAATTAAATAATAGGCAGGATGCCGTTCAATGAGATTTTAAACAAATAATAAAATAATTAATTAAACTCAAATAGATAAAAATTGTAAAAATAAATATAAAATTTAATATAAACAATTAAAATAATTAATAAAATTCAAATGAACAAAGTTGTAGGAATAAATACAAAATTTAATATAAATGATTAAATAAATTACTTAAATTTGAAGAAGTAAAAACTATGAGATAAATATGAAATTCTATATGAATGAATAAATTAATTAGTAGAATTTACACAAAAGATACATGCAAACAGATATAAAAGTTTGATAATAAATAGTAAACTAATACAACTTAAATAACTAAAAATTATATAAATAAATCAAATTAAATATTCATAAGGAAAATTTATAAAATAGATATAAATTCTATTATTATAAATAAATTACAATATCATTATACATAGAATATTGTGTAAGTGGGTGTATGTGTGGATGCGCACACACATAGGCCTGCATCGGGGAATGCCTTTACTACTTCCCTAGCGGAAAATCGTAGGAAAAGGGGATGGGCCCAAGGGAGCTGCGTTCCGATTGGACACAGTCTTCCCCCAAACGATCCACCAAATAGGACCCGATTGGAAAATATAAAAAGTGTGGACACACATCAATCACTCTCAGTTGTCAGTTTCGGGTCAGTAACGACAGGAAAATATACACTAGTTCCGTACTAGTTTTATTTACAAGTGTCTTCACACTTTATTTTATCAAGTATATTACTAGTGTTTAGTATATATTGTATCGATCAGTTAAGAAATATTAAGTTAATTCCGAAATCAATTGTAATCGTGTATAAGATAGTAAATTCAGTGTAAACCAGAAGAATACTCCAGACTCAACAACTTCAGGTACTGTAATTTTAAGTCATATATATTTTTGTATTTCAAACGAATTTTCAACCAACGAAATATCATACGAATCAATTTTTGAAACAATTTAATAGTGAATATATTATTGTAAAATTCTAATTATATGAGAAAGTGTCGGCACGTGGCCACCTTTATCTACGTTATAATTTTGAATTTATGATAATTTGTGTCTATGTAATTAGCATCGGCGGGTCACCACCTAATACATTTAGCAAATATTTTAATCTTTAAGATCTATTGTAATCATAGTATTAGAAATTTTAATTGTAGAATATATAATAGTTGAATTCATATTTACAACATTTTTTTTTTATTCCGAAAACCCTTCCAGATATTTACTCAGTGTGATCCCGGTCTATTGGTCGAAAAACTAGGGCCGAAAATAATAATTATAATTTGTCCATTACGGCACAAGCCATCTTGAACATAACATAATTATTACAATTTTTAAAACGTAGCTCAAAATATTTTTTCTTCGCATCCATAATTCTAACCTTAACTAATTTATGCAAATTAGAATACTGGTTATAAGCAAATTCCGATCTTTTGTAAATTCTATATAGTTTAGAACGTCGACGCTGAAGACTCTTGATATCAAAGTTGATCCACGGTGCAGGTTTATCCCTAATACTTACTTCTTTGAGTGGTCCGACTGCTTCAATGAGATCGTTAATATATTTGTGGAACAGCTCGTTTATATCGCCGACTGAATCATAATTTAATAAAGTAAATAGGTCCAAGTTTGAACAGATATTCTCCAGACGATTTTCATCTATTCGTGCCCAATTTCTGCATTTAATATTTTTTCGGCCTTGTAATGGTATATCAGAGTTATAAGATATTGAGATCAGATCATGATCAGCGAGACATGGCTCTAATGGTTGCCTTGAAGATAATACTGAGTCAATATCACTAACCAAGCAGTGAGCAATCCAAGAGTGACAATTCTCAGAATAATGCTTAGGGTTATAAATCACTGATGCAGTCCCAAAGATCCCCAGAATTCAACCAAGCTATCAGATTTCGAGTTCATATTTTGCATATTGATGTTAAAGTTGCCTAATATAATGGCATGTTTATAATTAGAAATTATATCATCCAAATCTGATCCTAGAATATTTAGTGACATAGAAGTTGGTGGATTGTAAACGACACCTAATAAAATTTTTTGCCTGGTTGAACGCCAAACTTCCAGGAAAAGGTATGCTGGCTGTTCCTGAATATAACATGAATTAAGAACACATTTTAATGAAAACGTGTTCTTAATGTAAAGTGCGATACCACCTCCATTCCTATTGACTCTGTTGTTTCTGTATAATATGAATGATGGTAATCCAAATTAAGCATCTGACATATTGACATTTAACCATGTTTCGCTTACAGTGATAATGTCAAAAGAATGTAATTTAAAAAATTCCTTAAACTCACTAAAATTACAATTAAGTAAACGAATATTCACATGACAAATATTTAACGGTAAATGTGTAGGTGAAGAAAATACTTGTAGTTGTTGTGGAAGAACTGATGATTGAGTATTTGTGTGCTATTCAAGTTTCTGGTTTAAAATTTCAAGTTCTGATGGTGGTAACAGCTTTAGAGGTGGATCCTCCGAAGAGTATCTAACAAATAGTACTGATGCAGCAATCCACACATTTTTCACCAATAGCTTTGGATAACCTTTCAAGACAAGTTGTCAAAATTTGTAAAGCGATGGTGGATGTCGCCGATGAAGCCGATGATATATCACTTCCTAATAATAGCCCGTTACTCGAAATAGTAGTAGTTTTCGATTTACTAATGATTTTGTCCACAGTATCTTTACAATCGAATTTAATTGAAATATCACGCTGCTTCTGCCTGACAACTGTAGATCCTGGCTCTGTGGGTTTACCGATTCTTTTCACATATTTCACATAAGAGTCATTATAATCAATATTTAGCACACCGAACAAGTTTATCACAACAGACTTTAAATTTTTACCCGAGTCTTCACGATGACCTGAGACAGATAGTTCATTTTCCATAGCATGAGTTTCAATGCACAAAGCTCTCTGCTCTACATTGCAGTCAATTATTAAATCAGCTGCCTTTATTACTTTATCAGCAACATCTTTTAAATCGCTAGTAGGCTTGTTTTTTTCTAACTCAATTACACGTTTCTTTAGTTCACAATATTTACCTGCTAACTGTGCCTGCTTAATTTTAATGCCATCCAGCTTATTATGCAAAAGTTCAGCTGATTTTTCTAAAAAATCCAGTTTATCTAACTTATCTAGCTTAGATAACTGATTAGAAATTGACAACATAGCGCTTATCAAGCTATTCTCTACACAAGCCGGACATTTATTTTCTACAAAATTAACTGCTTCAACAACCGTAGCAAGATTATATTTTAATTTAAGACAATGCGGATAGTACTTATGCTTGAGTTGACAGTCAGCTTTATCCAATGCTCTGGGTTATCAGCTAGACTAAATTATATATTATTCCATTTATTATTATATATGATCTCATATATAATCATATATAATCAGATAAAATTATTTTTTATCGGGTACAATTTTCATGTTTTTACTTTGGTTCCCGTTATATTTTAACTTTACCCAAAAGATTTTGTGTTTTATTATTCTTTTAATGATTCAGATGTATAATTAATTGATTTCTATTGGCTTTAGGAAAACATAATTTTATGAAAATCTAATTAAATCTATCTTCTTTTCACAAATAGAACTCTGTGGAAAAAATGTCGGGTGCGCTAATTTTTATTATTTGTTGCCTCATAAAAAAAAATAAGGTAATTGCTTAGAAGTGGGGCTCACTTATGTTTAAATTAGCAAAACCCTTATTGTAAGCAATTGTTAATGAAACCAAATTGGTCATCATGCAATTGTCAGCAGATTGACGATGTATTTGCTTCAATTAAGTATAAATTAAGCGTCAGTATTCAGATGATTATAATAGGATTATAAGCATGATATATTTTTAGTAGATTTCATAGAAATCTAACTATTGTATTTGTCCTCATGATGGAATTTTCGAAAAATTTTGCTATTTCTGAACTCAGTTCGACGAGCTGAGTCAGAAAATACATTTGGTTTAAAAGTCTATGTATGTATTTATATATATATTGTGACATTTGAAATTGTTCGGTCCTCGGTGAATCCCACGCGTTAACGTAATTTTAGTTAATAATTTCTATTTTTATTTCTAAATTTGAGTAATAGTAATAATTAGGCACCTGCGAGGCACACGGGAGTGATGGGAAGTAAGTTAAGGTAACGCGACTGATAACAGGCTTCCAGCAACGATCCCCAAAGACTCTAGTAGGTGGAGAATAATTATTATTAAGCTAAGTTAGTCATTAAGAATTAGTTATTAAGTAGCCGGACAAACTCCCACTTTTCCCCACCGGAGTTGGATCACGATTATCGAGTCAGACAAATCGCAAGCAAGCCAATAATACCCGCAAGTTTAAAAACCCGCAGCCACATCAGTGACGACAGTCAGTCTGTGAGCCACGAACAGTTGGAGGTACTGCCGCGAGAGCACACGCGCCATGAATCCGAGCCATGGACTCGAAGGTTCATTATTGTACAATTTATTGTATGGCTGGCGCCATCTCTGCGATAGCAACTTAACTGAGCAACAGAGTGGGGATTCGAGGTTGAGATCCACGATGACTGATGTTGTGCGGCCATCTCTGCTGGATGCCTGTTGCCGCGAGCACGTGTGTTTTGATAACAAAAGTAGCCGCTGATTGCATCATCCTTAATATTACATTATTTTGTTACTTAAAAAAAAAAAAAAAGAAAAACAATAAAAATTAAATAATTGTTGTGCCGCGAAGACATATCAAATCTCGTGTCAAAAAATACTTCTGATTTTTCTTAAGTGCTGCGAAGGCAATTATAAAATTTCTTATTCTGCCACCTTGAACCGCGTGTGCCTCGTGTCTAAGTCGGAACGCCAGTCAGTTGCAGTGGATTGGTGGTCGTTGGAATTCTACGGCTGAGGACTCGTCGAGAGCTGGACAAAATCATCTTCACGTCGGAAAACACTATAAGGTGAGTGGAAGCTTGCATTGCGCTCATCAGTTACCTCAATACCCGGTAGTTGTACTTATTGTTTTTGTTGTGTTTATCATTATTATAATTAGATTTTTTTTTTTGGTTGTTTAACTATTCTGGTAAGCCAGAGTCCTCAAGTGTCGCGTGGTCGTCACGAGAGAACAAAAATAATTTTAGTTGTTTATTTTTTTTTTTTTTATAACTATTACTCTACGCGAGTATCAGATTTACATTTATTCTCGTAATGAATTCGCAGAATATTAACATTTGTTATTTTTGTTGGTGTGCCTCTACTGCGGGTATTTGCCGCAATTGTCAAAACTTCAATTTATTTTTGCCATCAATTCGCAAAATATTTACTTGAGTTTTTTTTTGTTAGTGTGTGCCGAGACTGCAGGTACTTGCCGCGAGTTTGTTTTATTATTTACAGTCATTAGTGTTGAGTAAACCCCATAACATTATTTATTTCTAATCCTGCATTATTACGATGATTTGAGTAACTTATGCATTATTATTAGTTATTAGGATTAGACAGCGACCAGATAATTCTACTATTTTGATTTTTAACTTCCCGCTAAGAAAATTGCAAATTTTCAAAAATTCGGGAAGTTATTGGTTTCAGTCCGCTTTGTGAAAATCGAAATTCCAACAGATGTCGACGTTTTGAGGTCCTAGAAAGCTATTCTGACTAATTTCACGATGATGTCCGAGTGTTTGTATGTATGTATGTACGTACGTATGTAAATATTTATATCTTTTGAACGGATCAACCGATTTTGATCGTCAAGGTGTCATTCGACGCAGTTTTTTAATATCTTGAAGCTGAAAAAAATTGAGCTTGATCGGCAGTGCTCGTTCGGAGATATTCCAAAAATAAACTTTTTTCAAAAATGTTTTTTTTGGATAACTTTTTACGGGCTCGATGGATTAATTCCAAAATGGACTGGGCTCTGGAGATTCATGAGCCGCGTCGAATGCCACCTCAAACATCAAAATCGGCTAATTCTTTCAAGAGAACCCGTTGTCGAAAGAATTAAAAAAAAAAAATTTTTTTAGTATTTTGAGAATTTCTCAAAAATGACTCGATGAATCAATTTCAAAATTCAATCAGTTCTAGAACTTAATGAAACGCGTCGACTGCCACCTTAAACGTCTCAATAGGTGTATTCGTTCGAGAGATATCGTTGTAGAAAAAATTGTAAAAAACGTTATTTTTTGAAAACAAAAGCATACAAAAGTATTTTTGAGCTCGAAGAGCTCGAAAATGTATCTACTACAATTTTTCGAGCTCAAGGAGCTCAAAATATGCGGGAAGTTTTGGGGCTGGCCCGCAGGGTCAACCGACAGACCGATTTTTTTTTCTTATCACGATATCCACACTAGGCTCATGCGTTAAAATAAACAATTACGTAGTTTTCATTATGTTTATCACTGAAAAAGTAACCCCATAACTAATTTTTTTTTTGTTATTAAATGTTATTTCAGCGTGTCGTATAATAGTATGATTATTTAAGTTTTATTTGTGTGTGGGCATCGACTGATCACTTCGCGAGTCTGTGACAGGTCCCTGTTGTAAGAGTGCCAGAGTACTGACTGACCGTATTACCGCGGAGCATTGTAAGCCGTTCGCAAGGCTGAATGTGACAACGCGAGCAAGTTAGTGAGTGTACTGACGAGATTTGCGCATTGTTTGTTAAATAAAATTTAAACTAAGATTGAGTGGTGATTTCGGGGCTACATTCATTTATTATTTGCGTCATTCATTATTATTGTTTCGTATACCAAGCACCTGATCCAACTCCTTCCGCCGTCCAAAAATCTCGTTTTCCTTAAACCCTCAATACTAGTAGATTTCCGCATCGCGAGTTTGGTAATTTTCTCGAAAAATTACCTGACGTCCAACGGTGAACCGCAGGTAAGCCAAAAGTCAATTGTGCCGAGAATTCTCGCTGGTAAGATTCCCAGCCGGGAATATCTCGTGACAATATATATATATATATATATATATATTGTAACATGATGAAAAATTCGACACCGACTTGTGGTTTGAATTTATTTCAAATAATAAATAGTTACCAAATGAGCGAATTCTAGTGACATCTAGAATTGAAAATTTCGACTTCGACCGACTAACTGATCCAACGCATGGATCATGACGAGAGATCCGGGATAGACTTCGTACTGAACGGCCGCTTTTTTGTATTTGAACAATTCGACTTGACCAACCGAACAATTTTTGATTCCGATTTTTTTGAACGATTCAATATATGCCGTCGCGAACCATTCGATGTGAACAACGACTAATTACTGCGTGAACAATAATTCGATTATTTTTGTGAACAAGCCGAAGCATCGGCAAACTGAACAAGTGTACGAGTGAAACTGATTTTGTTAAAGAATAAGTGAAACACGAATGGTGTAAATAATGATTAAGTTAATAATTAATTACGTCTACTAATTATACGATAGTGCAATTTGAACGCGTTATTGAAATATAAAATATTATTTTATTTTCTTTTATTTCGTCTCTTTCTCATTCGTTGTGGCAGCCGAGTCTTGCCATGTGAAATACTCTGACATCACCGGTCCAGTATTTCGTTAAAAACGACGTCGTGTGTGTTTGTGAAATAAAACAAGAGTATTTCTATTTCGACTACTGACTGTTATTTTATTTGAGCAATGAACTGACTGTTCCGATCAACTACGTTTTGTTTTAATTTTGTTTATATCGAGTCAAGCCGACTACTGCATTTATTTTTTTTTTGTACCCGATAATTTGTGTGAGACCGATCAATTATTTTGTTTATTTAATATACGACTAACTTGTTTAATTCTGATCAATTATTTTATCGTAATCTTGATTGCCCGACCTTTCCCCGAACCGTCACCCTGAGCCGATATTTTAATAACTGTTTATTTGGTGATTACACAATCACCTAGCGCCCAACTCATTAATAATTGAACAAGGTTGCCAAAAATCATAAGTGTACTTGGACTTCACTCCGGTAGATTCCCGGTGGAGAAACACCCGTTACAATATATATATATATATATATATATATATACACGATATAACGCACCGTTCTCCAACGATAGCGTCCACCATTCTACACCGATCTTAATGAAACTTAGTATATTTATTCTATGGACGATTACCTTGGATAAGTTCGAAGATGAGCCAATTCGGCCAATAAGTTAAGAAGCTATGGTTAATTGAAATTTTGTGAAATTTTCAAAAAAAAATTTATTTGCCGCTTTAACTAGATGTAACTTCCAGACGGAAAGAGATTTTCGCTTGTCTTATCTGGAAGCTCGCTCGATTGCCTTCAATTTTCACTATGTAGCTCTTCGATTCATTACTCTTTCTAATAGAAAAATGGTTTTAAAAATTTACAAAATATTATAAAAACTAATTTTATGCAAGTTGTGACTCTGATTATTACCACAGTTCTAAACCGATCGCTTTGAAACTTGGCATACATATTCTGTGGGTGACTACCTTGATCGAGGTGGAAAATGAGCTCAATCGGTCGAATACTTTAAAAGTTATAGCATTTCAAAATTTTATAAATACCAAAAAATTCAGATTTTTACTTAGTCTTTCTTCAATATTTTTTTAATGTTATAAATTATCGGATTCCTATAAATTTTATCTGAAAGCTCCTCAAATAAGCTTTCATTTTCATGCCTATATATGTGTCTAGACCAATGAAATTTCGCATCTTACGACTCATTAAATGAAATTTTGCTATTGCATTGGTCATCCTACTTTTAATAAATTCTTAGAATCCTAACTACTGTATTTATCAGGAAATTTATGAAATTGATTGAATTCATATTATTGCTGTGTAAAACTCATAAAATCCAAATATCTCAATTCAAGTGTGCAAATTCAATTTTTTTTTATTGACTATGTTTATTACTGATTTCAAGTATAACACTTAGATCTATCATAATTGAAATTTCAAGTCAAATCATTTTATTTAATTTCGAATTAAACATTAATCCTGTAGTAAAAATCACAGAATACTTATTCGTAGATAAATAGATTCTCTTTAACTTCAATTTTTGTTATTCCGATAATTTACTTGATTTTCTGATTTTAATTCTTAAATTTTCTGCTTTCAATTTTAAACTGTTTGACAATTTTTTTAAATTTATAGTCTTAAGAATCTAAGAATGTCGAAAAAAAAATTTATTTTGTTATAAACATTCATTGGAGAGGTTGAAATAATCAAATGAGAAATCTACTTCCATTTCAGCTGCCGAATGGGCTTTTTTTTTATTTATTTAAATTATTGCACAGTTAAAGGTACATTCTTCGGATTTTATTAACTTCATACTCCTACTCAACGCCAATAATTTATGTTGTTCTTGCTAATTTCTTTTGGTTTTGGAATTTTTCAATTTATTACTTAACGTTTGTCAATGCAAACACTTAAAATATTTGCCAGTAGGGCAGCCTGAAAGTCATTTACGGAATTGAACGAACTTTTTTTAAATTTTTTAGTCAGACTTGCGTAAAGAAGAATGAAAATACTAACTTGTGTTTGTCATTCATGTTTATGATTCTATATTCTATTGTTCAAATTTTGATAAATGTGACAATAAAATCCAAAGAATGTACCTTTAACTGTGCAATAATATGAAAAAATAAAAAAAAATGATAAACAAATGGAATTAAAAATATAAAAAAATTATTTTTGAGTAGTTTAATAATTACTCTATAAAAATTGTCTTGAATCATAAAAGCCGTGACTTCAATAGTTTAAAAGATATAGATATTTAAAAATTCAAGTAATGCATTTTTTTATAAAAAAATGCTTATAAAATTGAACCATGATAGACATCAAGCATGTAAAAAACTTATTATATAAATCAATAAATTGTCTAAAAGATCGGCATGAATGTCTAAGACCGTATCATCGATAGTTTAAAAGTTATAACAATTTATAAGTTGATAAAATAGTTGACCGCTTCAACTTTAATGGGGTAAAGTATTTTAAAATGCAATAAAAAATAGAGGAAAATTTTTTTCACAACTTTAATGCACCTGACTGTATTTGTAATTTTTTAAAGCTACGGAAAAAAAGTATAATGAAAATGGAAATTTGTTTATAACAAATTGTTAATAAAATAAACAAAGAAAATTTAAATAAAAAAATTGTTTTTTTCCGTAATTATATTGAGAGTTGTAAATAATGATTTTTGAAAAAAAAATGATTTCTTAATAAATAATTTAAATGGTGGATAAATGAAAAATACAATTATAAACAATTAACAAATTATTTTAAGAAAAAAATTGTTTTTTACAAATCATTATTTCACTAAGACAACAGAATGACAAAAAAAAATTTTTCAAAAATATTTAATTTGTCTATTTGTTTATAAAAAATTTTTAAACAATTAATGTTGAAAACTATTTAGCCAAGCTACTAAACGCAATAGATGAATACAAAAACAACCAAAATTAAAGATTTTGGGAAAAAAATTTTTTTTATAACATTAACCGGAATTTTTACTTTTTGATAACTTTGAAAAATCGTTATAAACAAATGAAAAAACTTTTATAAACTATTACAACGGAATTTTGTTCATTATTCTTATAACAAGAGCGCCCAAAAGAAAAAAAATTTATAGACACATTTTTTAAACATTTTTACGAGATTTTATAAAAAGTCAAGTCTCCGAAAAATTTGTTAATTAACAATCAAATAACTTAAACAAAAATCGAGCTAAAAATTTTTTTTATGCGGGACTATGCTCTTTCAAGTGTCTAGATGACACTATAATTTATTCAGATTTTTAAATTAATATTTTATGTTATAAAAAAATTATTTTGTGTTGCATACTTTGCTTGGCGACGGCGCGTAGGCACCGAAACGGCCGCGCGGAGCCCAACTTTCAACGTTAAAATAAAATTATAAATTATGGAGCTACAACTGGGGGAGTCGAGACTGATTTTACTAAAATTTTCTCTTCTTTTAGAATCTTTTTTTTAATTTTAGATATCTCTAATAGTTTTGAAGTTACAGCTAAAAAACGAAGACTCCCTTTTTGTCTCTTCGTTTTTTGTTTATAACAAATGGAATTTTTAATGACGGATAAAAAAAAAAATACCCATTTCTCAGGATGAAATCCTGAATCCAATGCACCAATCGCCATATTTTCAAGAGAATATCAACGATTTTTCTCAGAATACTCACTTCTCGACTAGACTACAAGGATTTCGATTGTGAATTATTTCAATTAATGTTAAAAATAAAAATTATTGTTTTTCCCTTTCGTTAAACGCTAAAAGGGTGCAGTGATTTTTACTTGTGAATATATATGGGCATTTAAAACAAATAAATTAAAATATTACTAGAGAGAAATTTGTAAAAATTTGCTGAATCTAAAACAAGTGTGTGAAATTTAAGTTTATAATTTTTTTTCAGTTTTACCGCAATACCAGGTACCGATTTTATTTGGTTTTGAAAGTATGCTCTTTTTCTTTTTTTTCAACAAGATACAGAATTTGTGAACGATTTGTGAAACAATTGCTTCTCTTCAGAAAACTCTAAGTAATTTTTATGAATAAACTTAATAAGCAGACTTTTGCATGCCAATTTTTAAACAGACCTTCCACACAAACAATAATCATTAATTTAAACAAACAATACTAACATCAATTTCTAAATAATAAAATCTAATAAAATTTGAGGTTTCGTTAGTTAATTCAACCTAGTTGAGTTATCCGATAGACGAAATCGGAAGTTATTAGATCGAAAGAAAATATCATTATTTTAATTTGTTTACTTCAGAATCGTTTTGGGAAAATTATTATATTAAAACATGAAAATTTCCTAGAGAAATTTTGTTTTACAATCATTATTTTCTTTTATTTTGTTTCCTTTTGATAACTCAATTAAATTACAAGAAAATTTACAAATGTAAAAATTCTCTTTCTTTTTATTGAAATTTAATGCAATTGAATTTAATTCAAACCTGGTTATGGAACTTTCCTTTTTTTTTCTTTTTTTAAATTTATTTGAATCAATCCAATATATATTAAATAAGATTTCTTTTATTATTATTTCTATTATTATTATTATTATTGAAAGCATTAATAATTCGAATTATAAAAAGAAAATAACCATCAAAAAATGGGAATTTCCCTTTACACAGATTTTACTTGAGGAAGTTTAAATTCATTTCTATTTTTTTTTTTCTTCATTGTAATCAGTTTGCAGTATTTAAATTATAATTTTCTTCTTCCCAATGATTATTGGTATGTTTTTTCAAAAGTTTAAATAAAATGGTTTCTACCCTTTTATTTTTGACTAGCAAATATATAAATCATTATATAGTTGGAAATTCATTATATTCAAAAATCCTATTCTAACTCAGAGAATTCACTGACTGATTAAAATTTGAACAGAAAGAAGTTTTCTTGTACTACTATTATTCAATTAATACCAGTAAATTTGTTTTTTTTTTTTTCTTATATTTTAAAGTAAAATCAACTCATCCTGACTGTTACGTACTGGAAAATTTCCGATATTAATTTAATTTATTTAAAAATTATTTTTAGTGTTTATAAACAATGGTCACTGATCGTGGTCACAGCACCACTGTTACATACTGGAAAATCTCCAATATTAATTAAAATAAAACTTATTTATAATTATTTTATTTTAATCCAGGTTTTTCCTCGTTAGAGTGTCTATAGACCCCTCGTGGGCCGTAGTCGTCGATTATTTTATTAATTATAAATTTCACTTGTTTTTCGGGATTTTAAATATTTTTTCGATGCCGGTTCCAATTCTATATAATTATTTTTATTATAGCAGCAGGTGAATAGATGGATAATCGGCGAGAAATTTTAGGGAAACCCGAACTGCTATTGAGCGCTCAGGGTTATAGGACAGGGTGGAACAGCTGATAAGCGCTCGCCCCTGGGTAGTAATAGGGCTATAGATAGGTCATAGTGTAGGTGAAAATATTGGCCAATTGGCACCCCACAATAAGGTTAAATTAATTTAGAAATAATTATGGAGTTTATTAACTCTATAGAGAACAGAGGTTCGAGCTCTATGAGCTCTCTCGAAGGACTGACTATTAAGTCGTTATAAAAAATATAATAGAGCCAACAGAGTTGACAAAATGTTGACGCTGCATCTCAGGTTCCCTGTGAGAGAATCGTCGTGGTCCGGGTCTCATGCATCGTCATCTGTTTTGACTACCCCCGAGCCACGGCGTCTCTCTTATCGTAACCGATTTCCGTTACATTGCATGAAATTGATTTATCAAAAATAATTAATTTATTTTAATCAATAAAATATAACGGGAACGTAACACTGACATTTAAACCTCCCGTTTTCCATTCATCCATTCCAATTATTCAAGAAAATAGCTATCTCAAATTTTCCAAAAGAATACACAATGATGATGGATAGCAACAAGAGATCTACCCGGGTTGGTCAATGATCATTTCGTTAATTCACTGAGTGTATCTAAAATTTCCTATAAACCCATTATTTCTCTATTACCTATAAGACCATAAGCATAAAGAATTACAATCAGTCAGTCAAGTAGACATTTAACTATTTCCTTTTTTTATGTGTATTACGCGTCAGTGGGTGAATTCTGTGTTACGAGGTCAGAAGCAACTGATTACTTTATCTTTTTCTTTTAATTACTATTATTATTATTTCTGAGAGCATCTTTCAAGACCAATATCGTTATGAAAATGTTTTCGAACAGTCAATGGCGCCGAAATTACGCCAGAATATGACAAGTTGTGTTCTGGTGAACGTTACCACCAACCACTAACCAGACCTAATTTGTCCTTCATTAGGAGTGTCACTTTACTCCCAAAACCTTCAAGGTTAAAAAACTCAAATATAAATTGATCCCGATCACTGAGGTCGAGGAGCCTATACCTTTCATCTACATCGGTGACGCAGATCCAAGGTTCCAGTTTTACTCAGATAAATTCCTGTCCGGACCTTCCCAGTTGGAGCCGTACATGGGGGTTCCTGACGACCACGTGGAGCTGATAGTTCTGGATTAATCTTTAGAGAAAAAGGTACCCTTTCTAAAACGGTCCCCTTTTTCCACCAATGTATGTGAGAATAAAATTTTTAATTTATTTTAAAGATCAGGGATTATTCCTGGGAATCTGTAGATTCCTAAAAATATAAAATCTCTTTTCCCCATAATCCCAATTACCACCGGAACGTAACACCATTGGAATTTTTGGATTTAGTGAAAAACTTCGTAAACATTTCTCAAAGTAAATATATATGATTGAAATTTATTTATAATTTTGTAATTTTCTAATCATTCGTGACTTTCTATTTAAAAAGTTTCGTTTCGTATTGAATGATTTCATTTTAAAATATTTCCATGTAAAATTGCTTTTTAATCTGAATAAGCAAACGGACAAATAAACTACATTGAAATGTCTAACTTTTCTCCGTGGCGTATATACTATATTACCCCCTAAAATCATTTTCTTATAAGATTGATATAGGCCGGTCTGGTCATATATAGTCATTATTCGGTCATAAGTAAAAGTACAAAATAAATTATTATTATTATTATTATTGAGATTTTTGAGATTTATATATTTTCTAATAAATTTGTACGTCAACATTCATGTCCATAATTAAACTAAACAGTAATGTTAAATAAGCTCCTCAGAAAAGTCAAAAAAAGATTTATTTTTTAGAATTTAACATCTCAAGCTTAACTTTTTTATAAGGAATGGATTGAGCGATGATGTACTCATATCTGGCCACTGCGGAACATATCGACTGTGGCAATATTATAAAATTTTTTTACAAGTTACCATTAGGATAGGCCAAAAATTCACTTTATTTGAATTTCTATTATTCATACCGAAAATCTATTCATTATGCACAAAAAAACAATTTATATATGCAAAAGGAAACAATTGTAGGTCGATGTCTGAGCTTCACCAAAAATTTTTTCACACGAAAAAAGATAGTATTTTTTTTTTAATTCCCTATATCTGAGCAGCATTTAATGTTACTGTGATAGGCAGGTGAAATTTGTAGGCAATAAGAGTTTTTTTAAAAGTCGCGTAACAGATGTTATAAGGGCGTATACCTGCAAAATACAGCGCTAAAAACCCATAAGGGCATAAAAAAAAATTGTTTTTGAAAACCTACTTAATTATGTCTTATAAATATAATGGAGTCGAAAAAAATTGTTTCTGATCTTAAAGAATAAGAATGATAAAAAACGTTTGAACTTATGGAATAATTTTTGGTTTGTTGAAAAAAAATTTTAAGTTGAAAAAAAAATTTTTTCTTAAATATAAAAAAGAATGAAATTTTGAAAAAAATTTTTTTTCAGTATTATATTTTTAGAATATAATTACGTCGATTCCTGAAAAACGAATTATTTTATACGCCCTTATGGTTCCTGGGTGCCATAAGGGAGTATAATTTTTATACGCCCTTATGGCATCTGTAACGCGAAGTACTTACAGTTAATTCACGTCAACTTATATATTTTGGCATATACATGTCACTAAAGTCAAATTTTTACAAATTAGTCTTGTTTTTCGCATTTTCCGGTGGAATGATTGAAGTGACAGAAAAACTCAATTGGAGGCTAGTGTAGTAAATGTAATTAGATACATAACAGAACCTTTGCATTAAAGCAATAAAACGCGTCGTTTGAATAATCTAGAGCACTTTCCCGACTATAAATTTTAGTTAGGCAGTGATTAGGGCCGAATAAGGCATGCCAAATTCCAGACTTGCGCCAAATGAGGCAACCAAACTAGGTCGAGATCCCCAAAATAACGCAGTTGCGAGGCCCTGCCTAATTTGACTTCCTTCTTAGGCAGCGGTTCGGAAACCATACTTGCTGGTGGTAGCATAAACCGAGTTCGCGCCAAATGAGGCAGCCGCATAAGGCTTGCATCGCATTTAAGCCCTATGCTTATACATAGAAATCGGCAATCTATGGTCATGTACGACTGTAATGACCATACAATTTTGCTCAACTGAATTAAAAAAAAAAAACTTCTCTTTTTTTTTTTCATCGTTTCAAATTATTTTTACAGGGAAGTTATCATCAGGTGTGCGATTTTAATGTTATTTTAATGTTCAATCACATTAAAAATTTTTAATTCAAGGAAAAATGTGCAAGTTTCAAGGACTGGTATCGTGGGATTCGAACCCGGGACCCTACGCACGAAAGACCGACGCTTTAACTACTACGTTACACTACCAATTATGGTTTCTAAGTTTATTTATGTTATTTATATATTATTTGGTACCAGTCGAGAATTCCAGTGATATATCTAACTCGGACAATGACAAAGATTTTCCAAATAACAGCCAAATTTGACATACTTAACTTTGAAAAGCCTTTAGTCATCCTCATTGCATGTTAGTCAGGAATCCCAAAGATACACTGAACTTACACCCAACCAGAAACTTCTAATAACAACCAAGTTTGAAAAAGTGTTGGTATTTTGAGTTTCAACTTTCCTCATAAGGACCGGACAAGGTTCAAATTAGGCTCGCCGTATTTCGGAAAGCCTCATTCGTCCCGAATCGGTATTTCGGCATGCCACACTGGAATTTCAGCCGGGATATACATAGTCTAGTTACCATTGCTATACCTACCCATTAGGACTGAGTGCGACCTTATCACAAACGTTCCTAGTTCCCTCTGACTTTGGCTTAATAAACATCGGCAAACTTTAGGTAACCATTGCTACCTACCAGCCAGGAATTCCAATGCTAGGCCTGAGTATGGCCTTACCACATACATTCCTAGTTTTGTCTGATTTTAGCAGACCAAATTTCGGCAAACCTTAGGTAACCATTGCTACCTACCAGTCAGGAATCCCAATCGTATGTCGGACTTCGGTAATTCCACAGAGTTTCATGATCACAATCGAATCTGGAATTTTCTCGGCATGCCAATGTTCGTTTTGCCTCATGAAAATTTAATAAGATACGAATCAGGCTTGCCTTAGTTAGGCAAGCCTAGTTCGGGCCAAACTGATTTTTCGGCAAGCCTCACAAAAATTTCTAGTTGGTATTATAAATCATTTCAGAAATTAATACAACTTATTACTCAATCGATATCTCAAAGTATTTTAAAAAGGGCTTCAAGCACTTTTTTAAATGAAATTTACTACAGTAAATTTATGTTCAGTTTTGATGACAGTTCAACCGTTCCACCGGAAAATGCGCAAAACATGTTCATTCTGTAGAAATTTGACTTCGGTGACTTGTATCTACGTAAAATATATGAGTTGACATAAATTAGCTATCACTACTTCAAAAGAGTATCTTATTGTCTACAATTTCGCTTAAGCACCGTTTTCAGAAAATATTGTCCAAGCTTTTCTCTAAGATAAAAGCCCTAAACGCAAAATAAAGTCACAGACCTGATGCTTCACTCTATGAACTAGCGAAGTGCACTTTAATTGTTGAATTACTTTCATTTGTTTTCGAAAAAAACTCAATTTTCTACTTCAATACAGCCTGATAAAAATCACAAAATAATTTACAATTTTTGTTATCCCGTTGCTTATTCTTTTGAGTAGTGAGTGGTTAATAAATGATTTTATATAGTACATGCTTAAAATAAACGCCGTTAAATGCCTAACCTCGGCCTCATAAACTTTTTCCTTAAACACTCATCACTTCTCAGTGGTCAAATGCCGTGTATCAAACTTTCTTAAAGCATTTGGGCACCCCTTCTACCGCAAAATTCGACGAAAATAGGCGTGGCATATCCCTACTCTATATAATCCAAGTTATCAAAATGTTCAAGATAGACTACTGGGGTGAACTCACCTTTACCTAAAGCTGCATCACTAGCAAAAAAAAATTCTTTATTATTGATCGGTTAACGATTGTGGATCGTCATTAACTGATAAATTTGTGTCACCTTAAATTTATAACCTGAACTCTAGTTTTATAAAAATGTGATTAAAAGTAAAAAATAAATACTACATTTTAATAAAATGGAATGAAAAAAAGATATTAATTAACCTAAAATTTTAAGACTTGTTAGTTTTATATTTAGAAAAAAATTTGTTCAAATTTGCATATTAAAATATACATGTATTGGCTTTTGTATTAGGTTAGTTTTTATGTTTATTTACTAATAAAACAATGGAATAGAAATATAATCTTAGTTTCGATTAAATAAATAAGTATTTCATTTCATTTTTAATAACTGAATAAATAAAGACTTAAGTAATTTTTTAAAAATAAATAAACTGTACCAAAGAAAAACATTGATTTCTATGAAGACAATTATTAAAATAATCGTGACCGCATGACGCCGACGTTAAGCATTTAATGACGTTTTAATTTTAAGCATTTATCAAATAAAATATCGTAGACAACTAGTGGCATCAAGTATAATACTCGATAGCACTAGTTATCTAAGGTACTATTATAACGAGACTTTTCTTTTTAATGAAGAGTTTAAATTCGAAAAAGAGATCCAGCAAAAAAATAACTATGGACAAAGAAAAAAAAGGCGATGGAATTTCCGAATCAGATTCTGTGGAAAGTGAAACAGAAGAAAAAGATGAGACAAATGAAAGAAGAGAAGTAATAGACGAGAGAGAAACAGAAAAAGAAGAAAGTAGAAAAGAGACGGAAAATGAAAAAGAAAGAGAAATAGAAGAAATAGAAATAGAAGGTGACGACGAATTTATCAATTTGGTGAATTTTGTAGTTCATGAGTCGTATAGCGGAGTGTTACGGCGTAACATGCGAAAATATGAAAATGATGTATAATAGAAAAAAAAATAAAAATGAAATTCTTAAAAATTTTAAAAACTAAACATATCAAAGGTCAGATGAGTAGTCAGAACTTGTTGATGTAAACAAAGAATACTATAATTCTCCCTTTTTTTATTACTTATAAAGAAATAATAAACTAACTAACGAATTGAGCAATCAACGAAACTGTGATAAGCTCCCTAATGCTTGCAACCTAAACAGTACCATATTTCAATAATGCCACGCGAGGCTCTTCCGTTTTTTCTTAGAAGGCCAAGTGTCACCACCCTGATAACCTTTATATCTGTGCGTCGTTGACTTTACATTTAATTCACCTAAACCCTCTGCAGTCTTTCTATTATCTTCTAATCCAAATAAATATTGAATTTTATTTAAATATTAAATAAATATTAACAAACTAAAACGCAATATCCCAACGTACCAACACGAAAACAAGATAACAACTCACCAAATAACTACGCAGCATCGGACAACCATAGCATACCATGATAGAATAAGTAACCATAATAATAATTCCTTAACCTCTAAACAAAGAATAATCAAAGTCATAACTACCTAGCTATAACAATAGGAGTAAATTATAGTCAGTCGGTAAACAAGGGAAAATAGAATTCACGTTTAGATAAAACCTATATACTAACTAACTAACCATCAGAGGCCGATCAAGGAACCTCACTCTTTCACTTCACCCTTGTCCCACTAATACATACGTGATCGCGTAACTTCTACTTTTAATAACTCAAATAATAAATAAAATAATGATTAACTAAAAGTTCCACGACAATCCACTAGTGTCCCTTTACCGACGAGATTAATAATAATTGCAAATTATTATATATTTAAACCTGTTGCGTAATTATCAAATGTTCGCGCCAGAACAGTTGATAACTCTACGCTCTACTCTATCAGAGGTGCTGCTATTGACGCGCCCTCTGCTACTCGAAATTTCAACTCGATCGCCAGCTACGCGGCAACTGCCACTTTTCTACAACACATGTTATAGAATACCACGTGTTAGTTAATTACAACGCTATCATTAACAATCAAGCTATATCTCGTTAATTACTTGACGCCATAATTGAGACCATCGTTAATTATACTCGCTGAATTATCAGGTATTTTTTGTCATTCATATTTGTCAGTTTATTTATTTCATTATAAAAACTCTGTGATCATTTTTTGGGTTGACCACGTGCTAAGCTAACCTGCTGGCTATATCTATATATATCCATACATACTCGATATCACATGACTTGCAGTCACAAATAATTATTATTCAAATCACGCACATTTAATTATCATTTACTTATTACTCATCACTGAAATATTTTACTTGTACTCGATGCTAGCTGGTGTGGTTGATGTCATCATTCGCTCATCCAGTTATGCAGTTAATCTCTAAAATAAATACCAAACTTTTACTTGTGACTGCAAATTCATTCAGTTAACGACAAGACTCGACACTCGACTCGTCTCTATTTAATTACTCGGTTCAAAAGTACATAAAATATTCATGATAAATTACATTATGAATTTTACATTATAAATCAATTGTCATAACTTGAAGTATCAACTGTTACGTATGGTTCTTTTGATTTCTCTGCGCTCATATATCTGTCAAATTCACATGTAAGGTGCCGTGTAATTTTTATAACACTAAAATGAAATCTTGTTCATAAACTTGTGCTCTATAACATAAACTCATGCTCGATTCTTATACAAGATGTATTGTAATAACTTATACATATCAAGTGCTCTGTTAAATAATCTCGTGCACAAGTATGTACTCGACGCTATTATCTGTGATATATTTTTATTAAGTATGGACAATACACCAAACAAGTGATTTATTATTTCTTCCACCATCCCGATCCAGCGAAAATAAATATTTGATGTAATTAGGTTTAAGTTAATATTTTACAAAACCCAAAAACAGGCATAACTTAGAAACCACTAACGATAGGGACAAATAATTATCACCCATCGATAGACAAGGAAAAATAGATTATTAATTATTAAACTCTAAAATCTTAATCTCAACGGACAATTCGTAATAAACCATTCAAAATAAGCCCACCTAAAGCATGGGATTGCCTCTGTCCCCTATTAACGAAATTAATACGGTCGGCCTTCTCGCGCTCCTGAGGTTCTTCTTGTGACGTACCGTGTGACGTACCTCGTCATTTCTCTCTCTAACTCATGCGAATATATCGCTAATTTCCACTTCCAATAACTCGATAAATAATAAAATAATTAGAACCTAAAAATATCATTATAATCCGGTCATATACCTCATCTAACTGGATCACCAATATTTCCAGATTATCTAATAATTATCCCGTAATAATTAAAAATAAGTTAGCATTCAACCAATAACAGTAAAACGAAGCGACTATAATCAATCCAAAGATAATAACGAGAGGATTAATAATCAATAAACATCTACACCTTAAACCTAATTAATGAGGCGTAATTAGCCATCCAAAATAAGGCTCAACCAATACATTGACTCAGATCTAGAACCTTCTCTCCAGGCGTGGCTCATGACTCATCTGTTGCTACCGCTACTTCTTGTGACGTTTCGCCTGACGTATTTTGTCACTTCTCTCTCTAACACATACAATTGTATCGATAAACTGTAGGTTAAATAACTCGATAACTAATTAAAATATCGACTAACTAAACATCTCACAATAATCCGGAAAAATAACTTATCTAATTGAACCAATAATAATTTTAGATTATTTAATAACCACTCCGCAATAATTAAAAATAAGTATAACATTGCAACCAATAACAGTAGAATGGAATGACTATAATCACCCGTGAAAAAATTTTCTGATATGGCCTGATATGGCTTGATTTCGGCGGTTCATATCAGGCCTGATATGGAAATTGGCCATATCAGAAAATATATGTACAGATAAGATTTGATATGTTCTGATATGGACATATCAGACTATATATAGTGAGATTAACATTGTTATCTCGGGAACTAAATTTATAGATAATTTTATAAAATTGTGTATAACTTTGTAAAGTTGTATATGCAATAATTGTCATGAAAAAAAAAAAAAAAAAAAGAAAAAAAAATCCATCCAGGTCATGGGTTCGAACCCGAGTACTTCTGATTCTAAGTCTGATCTATTAACCACTCTGCCAAATCATGAACTTGAAATGTAAGGTTGATTATATCTATTTGGATAAAATTGAAACTAAGAAAATTAAAGACATCAGATAAATGATTGAGTTGGTTACTTGTATTATATTCAATTGTTATTGTTTATAGAGTAACGAGACCATTAACGGTATACCCACCAGTAACGGGGCAAGAACTACTTCTTTTGGTAAAAGAAAAAAAAAAAAAGTTCAAGATTTTTTAACTTATAAGTTTTAAAAAAGTATACATAAAAATTTAATAATAATTAAACTTTTTTCAATTTAAAATCTTAATTTTTCATATTTAAATTCATTACGAAAATTCGAAATTCTCTCAGAGATTTAAAAATTGATCTCGGTAGCTTATTGGAAAAATTTTTCAACAAAGTTTGTGCACTTTATACAATTTATAAATGCGGTAAATTAAAATATTTAACAGACTTCATAAGATTTTATGAACCATTATAAAATCGGTTGTTCCGAACAATGTTACGTTATTTGGTCATTTCTAAATTATTTTACCAAACGTATGTATACGGAAAACTCGAAAAAACTAGTATACGTGCCCATATCAGGGCATATCAAGCCATATCAAACCTGATCAAGATTTTTTTGACAAGCATATTAAAATATATATACCCTTATCAAGTTATATCAGGTCATATCAAGACATATAAAAAAAATTATATGCAAGCATATCAAGTCAGATCAAGACATATCAAATCTGATATCGAAATATCAAGTTGATATGGACATATCAAGTTGATATGGCTTGATATGGCCAATTTTTATATCAGACTATATCAGAATATATTAAAAATTATATATGGGCATATCAGATCATATCAGGTCAGATATGAATATATCAAATTTTTTGATATGGCCATATCAGGTCATATAAGGCTTGATCAGAAAATTTTTTCACGGGCAATTGAAAGCTAATAACGAAAGAATTAATAATCAATAACCATCTATACCTTAATCCTACTTAGTATTCGGTAATTTACCATTTAAGATAAGGCTCACCTAATAACATTGAGCTGGATCTAGAAGCTTCGCTCTAAGGCGTGGCGCATGACTCATGCGATCACTTCTTTCTCTAACGCATATGACTATATCGCTAAATTCAACTTTAAATAACTCGATAAATAATTAAAATAATGAAAAACCAAAATTATCACCATAATCCTCTAATACAGATCTATCTATGAACCTCATAATAATTTCCATTTATTGAATATTGTAATTGCAAATAGGTGTAACTTTTAAGCCATTGACGATAGAAGGAAATGACTACAACCAATCGAAAGATAATAACAAAAGGATCAATAATCCATGACCACCTATACGATAAATCTAATTAATAACCCGTCATTAACAGACTAAAATAACTCCTATCCATAGCATGGGGTCGGACATCTTTCTTTCACCCGTAACTCCTACCATCATCTTTTTTTGAGTCTTTGTCATTGTTCTAGAAGTTTCGATCCAAGATCGTCACGTACGCGTTTTCGTACATCCCACCCCGCAAGTATTCGACTCTGCTCAATAACATTAGATTTCGGTAACAAAATGAAATTTAGGTCGCGCGTGCAACCCCTCGCCTATGATTGGCGCCTATATAAACCGCCGCAAATCAGACCTCAATGCCCATTATTTATCAAGCTTTTGGTTACGTGTAGTCTTATTATTTGGAAATATAAAAATTTAATTTCTTTGTTCGAGTCACTAATATTTAAATTCAGAATTTATACAATTTAAAGTGAATTATTCTAACTAAAATAATTTCAATTTTTAATTCTTTTATTCAACAATACAAATAATTTAACTAATTAAATTATTTCTGTTGAATATTATTACTGTTTTAAAATATTATTTTTCATATTTAAATAAATTTCATCAGTTTAAAAGTGTATATTCAGACAGATTGTCAATTACCCAGTATAAGTAACCTCCCATTGCTTAGTTTTACATCAACAATTCTCAACATTCAAGAACCATAACCAACTATCAAGCCGCCTGACAACAATTTATTTCAAAACAAGGTTCAACCAACAACAAATTATTTCGAAGCGAATTTCAACCAATAACAATTTAATACGAATCGAATCTCAATCAACAATCTGGTCTCCAACTCAGCCAAATATTGTATCCTGACAATTTCATTATATTGAATAAACCAACTGTAAGTTTAATCAATTGTTCAATTATCTAGTGATCAGACACATCCATTCACCTCGTACATCCTATTTTCGTATATTGACATACTCGACACTAAATAGCGAGGTCCCCGCTACCCGAGTAAATGGCTTAAGTGCTTTGACTCAAAATTAAGGGACTGAATAACGTGTGTTCGTCATCCAGGACGTAACAGGAGACAAAGAAATTCCTGAAACAACACAACGAACCGACGAAGAATATATAACAGATGAAGAATATGGTAGCCAAGAATACACTTTGAGAATCGATCCTAATGATATGTAATATATTATGTATGACCCTTCTGAAGAGTCTCAATATTTTTTTTTTTTGTTAAAAAGAGTACCCGTGAAAAAATTTTTCGACATGACCAAATGCGTCCAGATATTGGCCAAATATAAATATTATATATGCACATATCAGATCAAATATGGCCATATCAGTATGATCTAGCCTGATATGGTCATATATGGCCTGATATGTTCTAATATGGCCGAACTTCATATTAAGACATATATGGTCATTAGGGTGACCGTTATTTACCTAATTAGATTCTTTTACTCGGCAATGATATAAATCATTTATTTGTGATCTAACAATAATAAAAAAAAAATTCTTTTAATGCTGTTTAACCCTGCCTAAGCAATGATATATTCCCATTTTAGTACAATGAGCATTATTTTAATACTCGCTTAAAAATAAGTATACAGCAATGACTAATACATATTTTTGTAAGCAATTTACCGCTTTTCAAAAATGGTCTCTTATGTTTTTTTCGTGAATCCAACCATTTCAGAAATATTAAAGGTCAAAGTTAGAACTTTCTTGTAGGATATGTATGCTCTTTAAAAAAAGTTTCTGACACTTTTTTCGTAAATCCAACCATTTAAGTGATATCGCAGCTCAAAGTGGATCGATTTAAAAAATAATATTTTTCGATTAAAATTCTATAACTCTCCAGCAAATAGATATATACACAGGCTTTTGATAGTTTTTTGTCGGAAATTGACCACCCTACAAAAAAAGTATCTTAGATTTTTCTGATAAACTCAACCGCTCAAGAGATACTTAAGCTCTAAGTTGAAAGACAACTTTCACAAACCAACTCAACATTTCACTCTGATGATATAAATAATTCCTTTTATTTCGAGCGTAAATATCTCTTAAATGGTTGAGTTTATTAAAAAAATCTAGGAGACTTTTTTTGTAGAGCGGTAAATTTCGGACAAAAACTATTAAAAGCCTGAGTATATATCTATTTGATTGAGGGTTATAGAATTTAAATCGAAAAACATTATTTTTTATATCTATCCACTTTGAGCTTCAATATCATTTAAATGGTTAGATTTACGAAAAAAGTGTGAGAAACCTTCTTTGAAGAGCGATACATTTTCTACAAGAAAATTCAAACGTTAGCGTTCAATATTTCTCAAATGGTTGGATTTACGAAAGAAACATACGAGACCATTTTTTAAAACCGGTAAATTGCCTACAAAAATATGTATTAGTTATTGCAGTACACTCATTTTTAAGCGAGTGTTCAAATTATGCTTATTGTGCTAACATGGGTATGTATCATTACTTAGGTAGGGTTAAGCAGCATTAGAAGAAACTTTTTTATTTTTTTTTTCATTACTTGTGGATCACAAATAAATGAGTTATATCATGGCCAAGTAAAAAATCTAATTTGGTAAATAATGGACACCCTAATGGTCATATAAAAATTATATATGCGCATATCAGGCCATGTATAGATATATTAGAAATTTCAATAAAACCACACCATAAAATTTTTTCACGGATACTGAAAAAAAGGTTTCTAGCTGATTATTAGTTGTTTGTTCTGTCAATAAATTAAATTTTTTTTTTTGTTTTTCGAAAAGTTATTCAATTAATGATTATTAAAAAAATTAGTAAGACGATTGATTCTATAGACTATCCTTGCAACTTCCCGCTTATTTTAAATGCAAAGTGCTTCAAATTTTACTTATTACGATATTTTTGATCTTTCCAAGCTTTAGAAAGAACTGTTATACGTTTTTGAGATCAACAACCCCCCGGGGAGAAACATTTTGATCTATTTAGATCAAATTAGATCTACTTTGATCAGAATAGATCTACTTGGATCTGAACAGATCAAGGTAAATAAAAAACACTCTTAGATTTTCTCAGATCAAATTTGATTTAATTCGCTGGAAGCATTTTATACTTATTTACCCAAGAAAGTCATGTAACAATGTATATGAAGTACCTATATGAATATCATATAATATCGATAGTAGATTATTATCATGTTTATATTTTCTATAAAAAAAGAATTATTAGCTGAATAAACAAGAAAATGTATTTATTTTAATTACGATAGAATTTTTACAATTATCAACATTTTGGTAGATGTGTAAAAATTCAGCTAGTTAACTTTATAATTATATTATAATGTGAAAAAATATTTCTTTATTATCTGTACAGATCTAATTTGATCAGAGCAGATCTGAGCTTTTTTCCCGAGAAGTTATATCAGCTCAGATCTGGTTTGATCCGTATAGGTCCAATTAGATCCATTTATATTTACTTCATAAATTGATCGTTTAATCAATGTTGATCTATTTTGATTTGACTAGATCTAGGTTAATCTAACTTGATCTATGTTGATCTGACTTGATTAGATTCGATCAGGGTAGATCTGGACTAGTTTTCCCCGACGAAAAATGTCATTTCTGATCAGATCTAGTTTGATCTGAACAGATCAAATCAGATCTACTCTGATCTGGGTTCAATATAAATTATGATCAAATTTGATCTGAGCTGATCTAATTTGATCAGAACAGATCAAATTTTTTTTCCCGAGTGAACTCAAAGTCTTTTTTTTATTTTGTAGAAAACTTTGTAAAAATATTTGAAGTGCAATAACTTTCGGGCAAATAAACTAATTTTGATATGCTTGGCGGCATTTGGCGTAGTTAAGAGAGCTGAAGTAACATTCTCAGAGCAAAATACGATCTTATAAAGAATTGATGAATTATTTAAGAAAAATCAGGTTTGTTCTTTATTTTTCAAAATTGAATATGTCATGAACGAATCAATTGATTTTGACAAACTTGGCGGCGTTCAAAATAATTTTTTAAGCACTAATAGTTGATTTAATACATCAAAAATTTAAAAAAAAAAAATGTCGAAGTTAATTAAAAAAAAACATTTTTTTGAAATGTTTTGGCAACGAATTCTTTCAAACGGATTAACCAATTTTGACGTGATTGGTGTCTATTGAGGGGGCATTTCAAGGAAAAAAATTGTTTACAACGGGACCTCTATTGGTACAATATTGGGCTACTACACCTTAGTTTACAAGCCTTTGCCCAAGAACTAGACAATCCTCGACCTTCAAGCCTTGGTTTGTTAGTCGTAGCCCAAGAGTTTGCCAATCTTCGACTAGTGATATTTGGGCTGCTAGTCTTGGCACAAGAGTCGATCAATCTTTGACTACCGATCCTTGGTTTCCTAGTCTCAGCGTACGAGTCAATTTTCTATTTAATTTTTTTAAGTTTGCTAATAATTGTATTTTTTTTTGAGTTCAAATAAGTTTAAGCGGTAAATGTTATGATTTTATATTATTTCAAAATTTTACATATTTTATAATTAGTAGACAACTAAATAACAAATAGTACTTCAAAACCTCCGGCTTCGATAAATAGCCTCACGGCTTACTGCTCTAGTAACACGCGTTTGAGCAAGATTCTGGAGTAAGTATCTTGAGCAAGGCCCCTAGCTGCTAGTGTCTTTTTCTGCGTATGTGTCTTTCGCAAGATCGTGTATCAAGAAACCTATGTCAAGAAAAGAGTATGTCTTGCTCATTTTATCGTACGCAAGAATATTAAAGATACCTTGAACTTGATGCAATGAAAAGTGTCTGACACATTTCTTGCACGAGTAACTTACAAGAGGTTCTTACTCATGGCTTGCTCAATATCTACTCAGAGCTCAAGGTCAATTTTGAGCCTTGAGTAGATCCTGAGCAAGCCATGCAAACTATTTTCAACTATAGTCTTCCTCCAAAATTGAGTTATGATCTGCCACGAATTCCTTGTGTAACGCTTGCACTAGGCTTGCAATTTTAATCTTGTCATATGTATCTGCAGCAAGACACATACGTAGAAAAAGACACTAGCATCTATCGATCTTGAGAGCAGAATTGCTTAGTGTAACAGTGCGTTCGACTTGAAAATCGAGCACCAAAGTCTAATTAACCTGCAGCCATCTATTTGAATAATTTTGCGTTAATTAGCACTCATCAGTCACTCGGGGCCATGTCAGAGGCCCCCTAGATCGCATTCTACTAAGACAATAGTGGGGTAGTTTCCCACCCTCAGACTTTTCTTTTAAAAGGGCTAGAAAACAGTCTCTCAGTCTCTTAGGCCCTGGCTACCACCCAGAGTGGAGCAGTAGGGTAGTGGACTGATGACGCCTAGCGAGGTTCCTAACCTACACCCAGAGCTCATATTAATTTACTTGAGCTGGCCTAACGATAAGTCTAGTCACATCTAGTCATTTAGTCCAGTGATCATTTTATTGAATTTATTTTATATCTTTGAGTTTGTTCGTTATTAATAGCCGCAGTAATTGTTTTATAAATTATTTATTTGAATAACATTTTAATTGACCACATTTTTAGTCAAATTTATACACGCGGTCATAAAGTAAAGTTGAAGTTAAATTTGAATTGTGCCGATAAAATTCGTGAGTGTTACCACACCATTGCTGTTCATTTCCTGCAATTTCCATCACCGAAGATTTGGGCCTACACCGTTGCTGCCACGTTTTCTGCCTACGCTTATTGAGGGTCATCTACAACTACAGGAATGATTCATGCAGTAAGGTACAGCGTAAGTGGGATTCCGCCTTCCCCAGATTATATTCGTATTTGGTCTCCTCCCGCGTAAATTGAATTATCAAAACTTATATACCAAATTTTATTCTAATTAATTCGATTGGGAAAATTTTCATATTGTAAATGGGTATTTGGTTAAATAGAAATAATATTTTCTCTTTGATAATATAAAACCAAATCTTTCGCTAAATAAACCACCAGGCATTCCTTTTCCATTAATAATTAATAAGCGCTAATTTCAGGGAACGAGGCGAACCCCCCAGCTCATCAGATTAAATTAATTAAGTTAATTATAAGTAACCGTGGCCTGGACAAGAGCTAGCCAACTAAGCTATACCGATTATATCAGGAATTGCAAAAAGTTGTTGTAAGAGTGGATAACAGACTTGCCTAGCAGCCATGAAGGACCAGGTTCGAGACCCAGCAAATGCAAAAAAAAATATTTCCATCAGTCTACTTGATTTCTCTATGTCCAAATTTACCTCCATATGTTTCCATCACGCACATGATTACCAATATAATTTTTTTTTTTTTTTTTTCAATTTATTTTTCAAAGTATAGATGCATCATAATTTAGCAACAGTCTTGGCACAATACTGGCAATCGATATTGGACCAATACTCAGTCATAGTCTTGGCACTTTACTGGCATTCCATATTGGGCCAGGATATCACGTGCCAGACCTGACATGAAGTTATCATCCCGGTTATGTCCGCCGCTTTGATTTAATTTAATTATCCGGGATTTCTCCCTTTGGTAGCGATAGAAAAATTCAACGAGCGATATAGAGGTGGTGGACAACAGTAAAGAATACGAGGATGATTTTCACTTCTTATATTCATTATTTAATGTGGGCTTGTCAAAGAGTGTGAACCCAAACGCCTTCAAGCTTGGTTACGTTGCATTTATTAATCGATCAAAAGAGAGAAAAGGTATTTAAAGTTATCTCTCACTTACCTTGAGATGAGTCTGTTCTTCTAGCAGGCAGGCAGTATCCCTCCAGAACTTCGCAGCTCACTCGGGCTCCTCCTGAAGGACTTGGTTGAATGGGCGCGGCTGGGGTAGTAGGATAGAGTCTTATATGCTATTTTCGAATGAACTCACTCAGTTAAGATTATGATCTTTTGTCTTTTTATTTAACTCCTTAATTACACCACTTATACACTATAATTGTTACAATGGATTTCACTTTTGAAGATGCAAAACCATTTAATTTGATGATTATTATATTTAATTATTTTTGAATACATTATGCATCCTTATTTAGCCTTATGGCTTTTGATGTGCAGATTATCTCAACCCGAGATCGGAAAATATTTACACTTGCTTCTTGTGTCACTATTCGATTGAGCCGGGCTGAATTTCATAATAATTGTAAATAAAAAAATAATATCGCTACACGATATGAAAATATCGGCCTAGTACCTTTATCAATTTACAACTTAACTGAATCTAAATATAAGATGAACCGCTGTTAATAAAATAATACCGCTACACGATATGACGATCGGCCTAGTACCTTTTATTGAGGACGGTTACTTATTGCATTCACTAGGACAGATTTTTGCAATAAGATTACGGGCTATCGACGCCGTTTACGCGGACCGTAGGACTCGAAATTTAAAGATCTGATCAACAACCACGAAACCGTACTAGCGGATCGTAGGACTCGAGATCTGAAAATTTGATCAACAACTAAGGCCCTGAGCCATGGTGCTCAGGCTATTTAAAAAATTTTAATTGATGTTTGATGGGAGTAATTAAATTGTTGTCATGGGTGTAAAATGACGACAAGTTTTTATTTATTCGTCAATCGTTATTGCAAGAATCGTCGCTCTACTTTTATCCGCATAAATGGTGGTAAAACTGACGCTGCGTTTTCGCGTGCTTTTGTAAAGTGGATTTTTGTATATTTATTTGTTGAGATAAAAGAAATTTAAGTAATAAAAAAAATTAGTTGGACATAACATCCCGATACTCAAACAAGCTTGGCCACGCTTAAATTTCTCGCTTGGCCTAAAATTAGTGAGTATTAAGCCAATCCTCAACCAAACCTGGATCCATTGTCATTTCATACAAGGGTTATGTGAATGAAATACTTTTTTTGAAATTTTTCGTCATCAATTTCATCGCAATTAAAAGAAATCGATTCGAACCATTACTCGATTTGACATGAAATGACCCACATTAAATAATAATTGATATTTTTCGTACAAGTAAATGAACGTTGGTAGTTCGAGACCTGATAATATAGGAGTATAATTCGATTTTCAGTCATCAATAATGAATAATTATAATTTTATAATCAATTAAAAGTCAATTATTTGGAAAATTTCACATCATAGGATAAAACACACCTCTCAAGAAATTAAAACAAATATCACAACGTATCCTCATAAAAAAATGAAATTATCTATAAAAAAGATCTGATTACATTTTTGAATAAAACTAATAGTTTCGTGACAAAATTACAAAAATGTTAGAAACTATCATAAATCGAACTTTAACCCCAAATAACTTTCGAAGAAGAAAGTTTATCGAAAAATTGCATAAAAACTTTTTCATAGAGCGTTTAATTTCCTGCAAGAACACGCTACGGTCCTATGAATGTGACAATCCATTTATGAGTTAAAAAATCTGGGCATCGATTGGCCCTGTGGGCCAGCCCCGTAACTTCCCGCTGTTTTCAAGCTCTAAGGTCTCGAAAACATTAGTATAAATACATTTTCGAGCTCTTCGAAATCGAAAATAGATTTGTTTCACTTCATTATGAGCTTTCCAAGCTCAAAAGGATTACGTATTATATTAAAATTAAAAAGTTTAGACTTTAAAATAATTAATAAATAAGCGTTTTTTACGTATTTATTTACAATTATGTTCAATAGTTCGCTCAAAAATAAGTTCACGTGATACGTTGTATCTAAATGGTGTACACCGAGAAAAAAAAACTGTTTTCAAGTATATAAATGGTCGTATCGTACCGAGTAAATATTTATTTAATTTATGTAAAAATGTACTCCAATCAAGTATATTTTCGTAAAATAGGTATCGAAATTCTTAAATCAAAAAAATATTATTCGGTTGAAGTACATATTTATTATGATTAAGAATATTATTTGGTTGTATAGTATCGAGTAAATATGTTTTAAATGGAGTATTTATACTTGGGAAAAGTTTTTTTTTTTCAGTGTAAGTATATCGTGAAACGAGCGAACATGATGATTTTTAACAAGTCACTTCCAAGGACTTCAATAAACAAGGACATATTAGTTTCGAGTTATGTTGTTCAGTAATTATGATGCTATTCAACGAAAAAAGCTGCGTCAACGATATCTCTCGAACGAATTATCTGATTGGGACGTTCTTGGCAGCAATCGAATGCTTTTATCGTGTTCTAGAGCTGATTTAATTTTGGAATTGATTGACTCAATAGTTTTCGAAATATTCACGAAAAACGAAAAAAAACGATTTTTTTTTTTCATTCTTTCGTCGACGACATCTTTCGAATGAATTATCCGATTGACCCTGATAAAAACTCCGATTGAAACTGATTGAAAACGTCCAATCAGATTTAATCAGAAATTTCTGATTGACTTTCAATCAGTTTCAATCAGATTTAATCGGAAACTTCCGAAAAATTCTAATTGAAAGTCGATCGGAAATTTCTGATTGACTTTCAATCAGTTCCGATCAGATTTAATCAGAATTTCTTATTGACTTTCAATCAGTTTCAATCAGATTTAATCAGAATTTATTATTGAATTTCAATCAGTTTCAATCAGATTTAATCAGAATTTCTTATTGACTTTCAATCAGTTTCAATCTGATTTAATCAGAATTTATTATAGTATTTCAATCAGTTTCAATCAGATTTAATCGGATATTTTCGGAAGGTTTCAATTGCAAATTAATAAACGATTACCGATTCTCGGGACAAATAATTGTATATATTATTAAACGGTAGAAAATCAAAAAATCGAATGTTTCAAAATCTACGTTGAATCTATATAAACAATTAGATTGCATGTCATAAAGTAATATAGAATATACTATATTACCACCAAAAATTGTACTTGTCACTCTGTCAAAGAACAGAGGAGTGCTCTTGTTAGAATAGCTTCCAAGTCTGGAATATAATACATCTGAACGAAGTTTCTTACCAGGGGCACTACACAAGTGGTAAGCGCTATCTAGTGGCGAGAACCGAATTACTCCTACTGCTATTGCTTAGGACTGATAAATTTTCTCTCCTCCATATATATCTTTTCTCTTAAGAAATTTTTCTCTGGGATCAAGCAACTTTTTTTTCTATTAGTTGCATACGGAAATCCTTGCGTTAAACACCCCCATGAAAAAATTTATTCAAAAAATATAAGTTTAAATACAAAAAGGCCATTCGGCAGCCGAAATGGAAGTAGATTTCTCATTATTTGATTATTTCAACCTCTCAAATAAACATTAATAACAAAATAAATTTTTTTTCGACATTCTCTGATTCTCAAGGTTATAAAACGAAGAGAACTTGTCAAACAATTTAAAATTAAATGCAAAAAATTTAAGAATTGAAATTAGAAAATTAAAAAAATTATCGGAATGGTAAGTTGAATAACAAAAATTTAAGTTACAGAGAATCAATTTATCTACGAATAAGTATTCTGTGTTTTTTACTACAGGATTAATAGTTAATACAAAATTAAATTAAATAATCTGAGTTGGAATTTCAATTATGATAGATCTAAGTGTCATACTTGAAATCAGTCATAAATACTGTCAATAAAACAAAATTGAATTCACACACTTGAATTGAGATATCTAGATTTTATGAGTTTTACACAGCGATGATATGAATTCAATCAATTTCATGAATTTACTAATAAGGACAGTAGTTAAAATTCTATGAAATCTATTAAAAGTAGGAGAACCAATGCAATAGCAAAATTTCATGAAATGAGTCGTAAGATAAAAAATTTAATTGGTCTAAACACATATATAGGCATGAAAATGAAAGCTTATTTGAAGAGCTTTCAGATAAAATTTATAGGAAGTCGACAAGTTATAACACTCAAAAAATATTGAAGTAAAAATGAGTGAAAATCTGAATTTTTGACATTTTGAAAATTTTGGAATGCTATAACTTTTGAAGTATTCGACCGATTGAGCTCGTTTTCTACCTCAATCAAGGTAGTCACCCACAGAATATGTATGCCAAGTTTCAAAGCGATCGGTTTAGAACTGTGGTAATAATCGAAGTCACAACCTGCATAAAATTAGTTTTTATAATATTTCGTAAATTTTTAAAACCATTTTTCTATTCGAAAAAGTAGTCAAATCGAAGAGCTGCATAGTAAAAATTGAAGGCAATCGAGCGAGCTTTCAGATAGAACAAACGAAAATGAGCTATCTTTTTCCGTTTAAAAGTTATATCCGGTTGAATCTGTAAACAATTTTTTTTTTTGAAAATTTTACAAAATTTCAATTAACCATAACTTCTAAACTTATTGGCCGAATTGGCTCATCTTCGAACTCATCCAAGGTAATCGTCCATAGAATAAGTATACTAAGTTTCATTAAGATCGGTGTAGAATTGTGAACGCTATCGTTGGAGAACGGCGCGTTATATCGTATATATATATATATATATATATGTGTAGCGGAGGTTTTGACGACATTTTTTGGCTTTATATGGCAGGTTTGACGACATTAGGCAGGTTTGACGACAGTCGTCAAAGACAACGGCGTGTAGCGGAGGTTTTAACGACACCTCAAAACTACCATTTAGAGCAAACGGCAGGTTTGAAGGCCGTATATAATTTTATACGTATGAAAAATGTACTGTATATGGCAGGTTTAACGACATTTAGCAGGTTTGACGACAGTTGTCAAAGATAATGGCGTGTAGTGGAGGTTTTGACGACACCTCGAAAACACCATTTACCGCTACTCCAGGTTTGAAGGTTGTATATAATTCTAAACGTATAAAAAATGCATCGTATATGGCAGATTTAACGACATTTGGCAGGTTTGACGACAGTCGTTGAAGATAACGGCGTGTAGCGGAGGTTTTAACGACACCTAAAAAATACTTTTTACAGCAAATTGCAGGTTTGAAGGCTGTATATAATTTTTAATACATGAAAAACGAATTGTTTATGACAGTTTTAACGACAGTCGTCAAAATGAATGGCAAAACTAGATGTCCGGACGGCATCTCGAACTGTCGTTTGGAAGAAATGACGGGTTTGAGGGTTGTATATTCTTCAGCACATATTTAAAAAAATTCTGTGGAGCGATTGGACCTGCGGGCCAGCCCTAAATCGTCCCATTATTTTCACGTTCACGGAGTTTAACAACCGCCTGAATGCAACTGTTTTTTAATAAGTTTTTCGAGCTTACACGAATTACTTTTTTTGTTAAAATTAGAAAATTGAAAAACTAAAAGTAATTAATGAAATAAGATTTTTTAAATTCTTATTCACGATTTTTTTTAAGAAAATGAATTCGTTCAGGCAGAAATTAAGAGAAATGATCAAAGTATGGATTTCAATGTGTTTTCATTTTGATCACAACGTTAATATATAAAATACCTGAGAAAAATGTTGAAAGCAGTATTTTTTCAATTGTTTCGTTGATGGTATTATGCCCTGGCGGATCCGATTCCACTGAATCCCCTAAAATCCCACCGTGTAAATGGGAAAAAATTCCACAACATACAGTTAAATTACACCGTACTCCTCTGGGTTACACGATTTGTACCTGTTATTCCCACCGGAGTTTCAATAGAAGAAGGAGTACACTAAAACTACACTTATTTTACACCACGGCTGATTCAGTGGAAATTAAAATTGTACGCTTAAATTACATCGTATTACACGATTTTTACCACCTATTCCCACTGGAGCTTTAACAGAGAAAAAAATTACACTAAAACTACACTTATTTTACACCACGACTGAATCAGTCGAAATTTAAATTGTACGCTCAAATTACATTCTAAACAATGTATTAAATAAATTGTAAATTATTGTTCATATAGTAGAGACTCTATATTTCTCATCAAAATGAATTTTTTAAGTCCAAGTTTGATTTCTAAGAAAAATTATTTATGGAAACATTGATAAAAAAATTTTTGTCATAATGTGATATAGAATGTACAATATTACCATAAAAAAAGGTACTTTTTACTCTGCTAAATAACGAAGGAGTACCCGGGCCAGAATAGTCTCAAGTTTGGAATTTAACACTTCTGAAATAAGTTTCTTACCAGGGACACTACAACTGCTCGGCGCGATCTCGTGGCGAGCAACGAACTACTTCCGCTGCTGCTTCTAGCACCGGTGACTTCCCTTTCCTACATATATACGAGGGTGTTTAGAAAAAAAAAAAAAAAAAATTTTTTTTTTTTTGTCATCCAAACATTAAAAGTATAGCTAAAAATGAAAATTTTGGTACCAATACGAGCTCTCAATGATGATATTAAGGTTTGCCTCAATCCATTTTTCTATTTTCCATTTAAACATCACAGGAAAAAAAATTTTTTTTTTTTAATTCCTCTAGCTCACAAACCAATCAACAGATTTTTATGCACTATGAATGTTTTTGTAGAAAATTGAGCGCTCGACAAAAAAAGTGTCTTATCATTTTTTGATGAACTCTACTGTTCAAAAGTTATTCAAGCTTCAAGTCAAGTGTACAGTAAATTTTGAGATCTTTTTACTTTACTGGCGAAAGTATCAATCTTATCAAAAAATGTTATGAGAACTTTTTTGTAGATAATTTTATTTCTTACAAATTATTACGAATAAAGTTTTCCGGAATTCCGCATTGTTAACCTGTTATTTTCATTTCAGTGTCAAGCTCTTCAAATCAATCAGAAATCTATTTTTTTAAGAGCTTAACATTGAAATGAAAATAACTTATGAACAATGCGGAATTTTGAAAAACTTTATGAGTAATAATTTTAAAAAATAAAATTATCTACAAAAAAGTTCTCAGGACATTTTTTGATAAAACTGATATTTTCGCCGGAAAAGTAAAAAAAATCTCAAAATTTACTATAAACGACTTAAAGCTTAAATAACTTTTGAACAGTAGGATTGATCAAAAAATGATAAGAGCCTATATTTTTTTTAAAAATATTGATATTGCATGAAAATCTGTTGATTAGTTTATGGGCTAGAAAATTAAAAAAAAAAAAAATTTTTTTCTGGTGATATTTCAAAGGAAAATAGAAAAATGGATTGAGGCAAACCTTAATATCATTATTAAGAGCTCGGATTGGTACAAGAATTTTCGTTTTTAGTTATACTTTCAATTTTTGGATGCCGTAAAAAAAAGAGTGTTTATTTTCTTAAACACCCTAATACATACATATATGTTTTTACTCCCAAGTTATTTTTCTCTTAGTGTAAGCATTTTTTTTTCTTTGTTAGAGCAGACAAAAATTTTTGCGTTGAAAAAATAGTACTTATTCCGAGAAAACTGATTGTCTTCAAACCAAAAAAGGTTATATTGTTTTAAAAAACTAACACATCATTCTTAAAAAAAATATTTTTCATATTTCTGAAAGTTGATTAAATTTCAATAAATAACATCTTTTTGATGTAATATATCTCAAGAAAAATGACATTTCACATCATTGGTGGATACAAAGGCAGAAAATTTTTTTTTTTGTGTGGCAGAGAGGTCTCCCTCCAAAAAATGAAATTTTTTTTATTGTTTTATGTTTAAATTGTTTTTATCATTAAGAATGTATTTCTTTCTCTCGACAACTATTTATGGTTTTAAAATACTCAAATAAAATTTATTTAGGTGTAATAAATCGTTCCCCCTCGATTAACTTAATTACTAATTGTTATTTAATATAACAAAAAATAATTCTATATTTCTTATTTGTCATTATTTTGAACCCAAAAAACATATTTTTTGACTTTTTTGATTACAGATTATTTTGCATTATTTAAAAAATTTTATCAATTAAACAATAAAATATTATTTGTAAATATTTCAGTAGCCAAATTTGCCCCGGATATAGAAAATCAAACGAAAAATGTAAAGATATATTATTTTTTTTAATTTGACAATAAAAATATGGAAGAATCATTTTTTCATAATTGTCGGCTGGTCCATTATTCCCCAGGTGTTACGGTAGGGCTAAAAATGTGGGAATTTATTAAATTTTTTAATTTGATGTGAAAATTTGAAAAAATCAATTTTTCATGATTTTCGGCTGGTACATTTTGTCCCAGATGTGATGCATAAGCGTAAAAATATGCAAATATATCGGATCTATAGTAATTAGACGAAAAAAAGAAAATTTTTTTTTTTATCTTATAAAACTTAGGGGTACCGCGCTTTCAATGCCCTACCAAAACAAAACCTAAACAAAATAGAATAAAATAAAAATTATTAATAAAATATTTTAAATGAATATTTCGATAAATATTTAAATATAATATGAATATTCAAATATTTAATAAATATTTTAATAAATACGTTAGTAAAAAAAGACCTAACCAAATTAAAATAAAATAAAAATTTTTAATAAAATTAATTAATAAATATACAAGAAATATTTGAATATTATATGGATATTTCAATATTTTGTGAATATTTCGATATTTTATAAATATTCGAATATTTGATAAATATTTCAATAAATACGTTAGTAAAAAAAAAACCTAACCAAATTAAAATAAAATGAAAACCTTTAATAAAATATTTTCAATGAATATTTAAATATTTTATAAATATTTAAATATCTTATAAATATCTAAATACTTTTTAAATATTTAAATATCATATAAATATTAAAATATTTAATAAATATTACAATAAATATGTAAGTAACAAGGAAATTAACCAAAATACAATAAAAAAATTTAATAAAATATTTTTAATGAATATTTCAATAAATATTTAAATATTATACGAAATTCCATTATTATATAAATATCTAAATATTTTATAAATATTTAAATACTTGATAAATTTTTGAATAAATATGTTATTGAAAAAAAATCTAAGCAAAATAAAATAAAATAAAAATTTTTAATAAAATTAATTAATAAATATACAAGAAATATTTGAATATTATATGGATATTTCAATATTTTGTGAATATTTCGATATTTTATAAATATTCGAATAATTGATAAATATTTCAATAAATACGTTAGTAAAAAAAAAAAACCTAACCAAATTAAAATAAAATGAAAACTTTTAATGAAATATTTTTAATGAATATTTAAATATTTTATAAATATTTAAATATCTTATAAATATCTAAATACTTTTTAAATATTTAAATATCATATAAATATTAAAATATTTAATAAATATTACAATAAATATGTAAGTAACAAGGAAATTAACCAAAATACAATAAAAAAATTTAATAAAATATTTTTAATGAATATTTCAATAAATATTTAAATATTATACGAAATTCCATTATTATATAAATATCTAAATATTTTATAAATATTTAAATACTTGATAAATTTTTGAATAAATATGTTATTGAAAAAAAATCTAAGCAAAATAAAATAAAATAAAAATTTTTAATAAAATTAATTAATAAATATACAAGAAATATTTGAATATTATATGGATATTTCAATATTTTGTGAATATTTCGATATTTTATAAATATTCGAATAATTGATAAATATTTCAATAAATACGTTAGTAAAAAAAAAAAACCTAACCAAATTAAAATAAAATGAAAACTTTTAATGAAATATTTTTAATGAATATTTAAATATTTTATAAATATTTAAATATCTTATAAATATCTAAATACTTTTTAAATATTTAAATATCATATAAATATTAAAATATTTAATAAATATTACAATAAATATGTAAGTAACAAGGAAATTAACCAAAATACAATAAAAAAAATTTAATAAAATATTTTTAATGAATATTTCAATAAATATTTAAATATTATACGAAATTCCATTATTATATCAATATCTAAATATTTTATAAATATTTAAATACTTGATAAATTTTTGAATAAATATGTTATTGAAAAAATCTAACCAAAATAAAATAAAATAAAAATTTTTAATAAAATAATTTAAATTAATATTTCACAAATTATTTAAATATTGTATGAATATTTCAATATTTTATGAATATTTGTATATTTTATTAATATTTCAATAAATATGTTAGTAAAAAAAAAAAACCTAACCAAATTAAAATAAAATAAAAATTTTTAATAAAATTTATTAATAAATATTTAAATATTTCATGAATATTTCGATATTTTGTGAATATTTCGATAATTTATAAATAGTCAAATATTTTATAAATATTCATATATTTTATTAAGATTCGAATATCTTATGAATATCTAAAGATTTTAGAAATATTTAAATATCTTATAAATATTTAAATATTTAAAAAATATTTCAAAAAATATGTTACTGAAAAAAAAAAAAAAAACAAAATAAAATAAAATAAAAATTTTTAATAAAATACTTTAAATAAATATTTCAAAAATTATTTTAATATTGTATGAATATTTCAATATTTTATGAATATTTATATATTTTATTAATATTTCAATAAATATGTTAGTAAAAAAAAAAACCTAACCAAATTTAAATGAAATAAAAATTTTTAATAAAATTAATTAATAAATATTTCAATAAATATTTAAATATTTTATGAATATTTCAATATTTTGTAAATATTTCGATATCTTATAAATATTAAAATATTTTATAAATATTTGAATACTTAATAAATATTTCAATAAATATGTTATTAAAAAAATAAAGAACCTAAATAAAACAGAACAAAAATTATTAAGAAAATATTTTTGATGGAAATTTCAATATTCTATAAATATTCCAATGTTTTATAAACATATAAATATCTTGTAAATATCTAAAGATTCTCTAAATATTAAAATATCTTATAAATATTCAAATATTTTTTAAATATTTTGATAAATATGTTAGTAACAAAAAAATTAACCAAAATACAATAAAAAATTTCAATAAAATATTTTTAATGTATATTTCTATAAATATTTAAATATTATATAAATATTTTATTATTTTATAAGTATCCAAAAATTTTATATATATTAAGATACTTGATAAATATGTTTGTAAGAAAAAACCTAACCAAATTGAAATAAATTAAAAATTTTTAATAAAATATTTTTAATGAATATTTAAATATTTTATAAATATTTAAATATCTTATAAGTATCTAAATACTTTCTCAATATTCAAATATCATATAAATATTTAAATATTTAATAAATATTTCAATAAATATGTTAGTAACAAGAAAATTAACCAAAATACAATAAAAAATTTCAATAAAATATTTTTAATGTATATTTCTATGAATATTTAAATATTATATAAATATTTTATTATTTTATAAGTATCCAAATATTTTATATATATTAAGATACTTGATAAATATGTTTGTAAGAAAAAACCTAACCAAATTGAAATAAATTAAAAATTTTTAATAAAATATTTTTAATGAATATTTAAATATTTTATAAATATTTAAATATCTTATAAGTATCTAAATACTTTCTCAATATTCAAATATCATATAAATATTTAAATATTTAATAAATATTTCAATAAATATGTTAGTAACAAGAAAATTAACTAAAATTCAATAAAAAATTTTAAAAAATGTTTTTAATGAATATTTTAATAAATATTTAAATATTATATGAATATTCCATTATTTTATAAATATCCAAATATTTTATGAATATTTAAATGCTTGATAAATATTTGAATATATATGTTATTAAAAAAAAATCTAACCAAAATAAGATCAAATAAAAATTTTTAATACAATAATTTAAATTAATATTTCAAAAATTATTTAAATATTGTATCAATATTTCAATATTTTATGAATATTTATATATTTTATCAATGTTTCAATAAATATGTTAGTAAAAAAACAACCTAACCAAATTAAAATAAAATAAAAATTTTCAATAAAATTAATTAATAAATATTTAAATATTTTATGAGTATTTCAATATTTTGTGAATATTTCGATAATTTATAAATATTCAAATATTTTATGAATATTTATATATTTTATAAATATTCAAATATCTTATAAATATCTAAAGATTTTATAAATATTTAAATATCTTATAAATATTTAAATATTTAAAAAATATTTCAAAAAATATGTTAGCAACGAAAAAATTAACCATAATACAATAAAAAATTTTAATAAAATATTTTTAATGAATATTTTATCAAATATTTAAATATTACATGGATATTCCATTGTTTTATAAATATCCAAAAATTTCATAAATATTCAAATATTTGATAAATATTTGAATAAATATGTTTGTACAAAAAGACCTAACCAAATTAAAATAAAATAAAAATTTTTAATAAAATTAATTAATAAATATTTCAATAAATATTTAAATATTTTATGAATATTTCAATATTTTGTAAATATTTCGATATTTTATAAATATTGAAATATTTTATAAATATTTAAATACTTAATAAATATTTTAATAAATATGTTATTAAAAAAATAAAGAACCTAAATAAAACAGAACAAAAATTTTTTAGAAAATATTTTTGATGGAAATTTCAATATTCTATAAATATTCCAATGTTTTATATACATATAAATATCTTGTAAATATCTAAAGTTTCTCTAAATATTAAAATATCTGATAAATATTTAAATATTTGTTAAATATTTCGATAAATATGTTAGTAACAAAAAAATTAACCAAAATACAATAAAAAATTTCAATAAAATATTTTTAATGTATATTTCTATAAATATTTAAATATTTTCTAAATATTTTATTATTTTATAAGTATCCAAATATTTTATATATATTAAGATACTTGATAAATATCTTGATAAATATGTTTGTAAGAAAAAACCTAACCAAATTGAAATAAAATAAAAATTTTTAATAAAATATTTTTAATGAATATTTAAATATTTTATAAATATTTAACTATCTTATAAGTATCTAAATACTTTCTAAATATTTAAATATCATATAAATATTTAAATATTTAATAAATATGTTAGTAACAAGAAAATTAACCAAAATACAATAAAAAATTTTAATAAAATGTTTTTAATGAATATTTCAATAAATATTTGAATATTATATGAATATTCCATTATTTTATAAATATCCAAATATTTTATGAATATTTAAATACTTGATAAATATTTGAATATATATGTTATTAAAAAAAATCTAACCAAAATAAAATCAAATAAAAATTTTTAATAAAATATTTTTAATGAATATTTAAATGCTTGATAAATATTTGAATATATATGTTATTAAAAAAATCTAACCAAAATAAAATCAAATAAAAATTTTTAATACAATAATTTAAATTAATATTTCAAAAATTATTTAAATATTGTATCAATATTTCAATATTTTATGAATATTTATATATTTTATCAATGTTTCAATAAATATGTTAGTAAAAAAACAACCTAACCAAATTAAAATAAAATAAAAATTTTCAATAAAATTAATTAATAAATATTTAAATATTTTATGAGTATTTCAATATTTTGTGAATATTTCGATAATTTATAAATATTCAAATATTTTATGAATATTTATATATTTTATAAATATTCAAATATCTTATAAATATCTAAAGATTTTATAAATATTTAAATATCTTATAAATATTTAAATATTTAATAAATATTTTAATAAATATGTTAGTAACAAGAAAATTAACCAAAAAACAATAAGAAATTTTAATAAAATGCTTTCAATTAATATTTCAATAAATATTTAAGTATTATATGAATATTCCATTATTTTATAAATATCCAAATATTTTATGAATATTTAAATACTTGATAAATATTTGAATATATATGTTATTAAAAAAGAATCTAACCAAAATAAAATCAAATAAAAATTTTTAATGCAATAGATTAAATTAATATTTCAAAAATTATTTAAATATTGTATGAATATTTCAATATTTTATGAATATTTATATATTTTATCGATGTTTCAATAAATATGTTAGTAAAAAAACAACCTAACCAAATTAAAATAAAATAAAAATTTTCAATAAAATTAATTAATAAATATTTAAATATTTTATGAGTATTTCAATATTTTGTGAATATTTCGATAATTTATAAATATTCAAATATTTCATGAATATCCATATATTTTATAAATATTCAAATATCTTATAAATATCTAAAGATTTTATAAATTCTTAAATATCATATAAATATTTAAAAATTTAATAAATATTTCAATAAATATGTTAGTAACAAAAAAATTAACCAAAATACAATAAAAAATTTTAATAATAAATATTTTTAATGGATATTTCAATAAATATTTAAATATTATATGAATATTTCATTATTTTATAAGTATCCAAATATTTTATATATATTGAGATACTCGATAAATATCTTGATAAATATGTTTGTAAAAAAAGACCTAACCAAATTAAAATAAAATAAAAATTTTTAATAATATATTTTTAATGAATATTTAAATATTTTATAAATATTTTAATATCTTATAAGTATCTAAATACTTTCTAAATAAATAAAAATAAATTGAATTGAGACAAATGTTAAGATTAACATAAAGAGCTCTAGTGTTACTAGACATCTTATTTAACCTTCCTGCAAGTATAGAAGCAGTGAGTGTGTTAAAAAAAAAATTGTCATAAAATAGCACGCCCTAATGAGGACAGACTTTAAACGATTATAAATTAGTTCGAAAGAAAACTATTATTGTTTTTTTTACCAATTATTAGTCTACCGTTATGTATCTTCCTATTTCAAACTCCAAGAAGTCTTTCTTACACGGGTGGAAATTTTTCGAAATTTTGTTTGAATAACTCTGAAAAAGTCTCTAGAACTTTAGAATTGAGTTTTTCAGAGAGGATTCCGAACAATTTTCGACGAGGTAACGGTTTTTTAAAAAAACACTTGAATGTATGTCAAATTTGGCTAAACGATGACTCTGAAATGAGTCAACTGATTTCGTTTAATAAAGTAGTTTCTTTGCTATTTCAAAAAAAAAAAAACATATCAATGATCATTGGGAATAATCGATAATAGTTATTGCCAACGATCTATGAGCATTTTTAACATTTATACAATTTTTATGACAACGGAAATCAGACAATGTCGCGAAAACTGCCATTACAGAGATGTCGTTAAAACTGCAAATGTCGTGTAAACAACTATTACAGAAATGTCGTTGAAACTGCCAATGTCGTAGAAACAACCATTATAGAAATGTCGTTAAACCTGCCAATGTCGTTAAAAGTGCCATAATGGAAATGTCGTCAAAACCAACAAATTGTCGTCATATATACCTTATTAAGTATGTTGTCAAAAATGCTGTTTAAGGGAAAATTTGAAAATATAGCAAAAAAAAATAATTAAAAAAAAAAAAATTAGTGGACGTACACTTATAAACTAACAATAAATCGATATAGATCATTAATGAAAAATGTCGTCAAATCCTCCGCTACACATATATATATATATATATATATATATATATATATATATATATATATATATATATATATATATATATATATATATATATATATATATATATATATATAATATATTATAACGACGAAATCTATGCATACGCTAGATGCTAAATTTCGTGCTACAACTTCGTTCTCTGCCCTTTAGCCTCCAGTCTCAATACGAATAGGGCGTCGGGTAATTTTTTTCACTGGAATCACCAAACCCGTAAATCTTCAGAATTAGATTAATTTTATATCTGTGGAACTATCTCAAAACCACGCATGAATAAGATTGGATAATTTTTTATTTATGGAATTATCACCAAAAGCATGCATAAATAAAAAACTTATACTAAAACTTAAATGCTTAGAACTTAAATGCAAAAACAAAAACAGAGACTGGAAAACTAAAAACCGAGTTACGGTATACCATGATGCCGGTGAGTGTGTTAGTTTATGGAGAGAGGGAGAGGTCCGGATTTTATCATTCCAAATTTATGTAGATTATTAGTAAATTAGTAAATTGCGAATTCGCAATTTTTATTTGACAACGATAAACTCAAATTTCTATTTAACAATCAACAAAATTCTGTAGCGTAATACAAATAATTTCACTTTCTAACAAAATACTAAATCTAATAATAATAATAAAATTTAATCTTAACTAAAAAAAAATTGACATCTAAATGATGCATAGCAACACATTCAAAGTAAATTAATTATTCGCTAGAGCTAAACAATAATCTAATAATAATTGTCTCAGTTCTTGAATCTTCTTTTAATGAAAACAGTAGTATGATATCTCAAGACTCTGACTCGAACTCATTTAATTATTAATAATTATAATAATCAGTTCATACCCAATTACTGATGAATAAAATATCAAGCAACGTCTTACAGTGTTTTAAATAATACTTTCTGTAACGATAAGCTTAATCTGTAGCTTTCCGTAATGCCATGAACTGTACCACCATTACTGCACATATCTACTCGCTTCGAGTGACTAGCGCTGAATGCTCACGTCCGTACTTTTCGAAGGTCTCCCTTCAACTTTCTTTCCACAATAACTCAAAACCCAAAACTAAATCTTATCGTTATCAAATACTGACCTCTATAATCTTCAACCACACCTGATTCTGAGTATAGATATCCTTGATAGTTGCTCTCCTGGAACAGAATTCAGCTGGGATCGTAAACCTAATGAACTAAGTGATCTATGACTTCGTCGGTGGTACAAGAGGTCATGGCTTGCCCTCTGAAACCTGTCCGACTAAATGATCGAAATTGACCAAACAACTTCCACAACAGCAACACTCACAAAATTACTGTTGAGGCCTGCCAAACCAAAACTCGAAACTGATCTCATTCTTCACTCATCGGATTCCTTATATACTGGAACGCTAGTATTTCAGCTAGACCTCTGTGATCTACCAAGAAGTCTCATAAGGATAGAACTAGGTTCTATCATCAGATGATACCGGGTGGCTAATTCAAGTCCCGCTTCACTGTAACACTGACTTCTCCACACACTCAAAATTACGAAACTATAAACCAAAACTCAAACTTTATCATTTTCCAAACTTTAACCTCAAACCAAATTCGATATTAAATTTCCATAAATCTGATTCTAATTCTTAATTTTCTCATAAAAAACCCATAACTGTAGCCAAACGTTACTCTATATTTAATTCTTAAGCTATAGCCTAAATCAAAAATCTGTAACAAAATCGTGAATTACTGTAAGCTCAATTATGAGTCTTGAGTTGCCATGCTCGTAAATACACATGGGGCATTCCATGCCAAATCGGCCTACCAATGGATTTTGCATCCCTGTTTTGGCTGAAATTGGGTCACTTTTTTGTACCCCTAGAAAAAGGTTTCTATGGATTTTTTCGAATTTTTTCATCCACCAAATCAGGAGAAATGAATTTTCTAAGATATCGAAATTTTTTTTTTTAATGGCCATAACTTAGTGAAAATTGTCAGATTTGAATCTTTTTCTTTTTAAAATTCACGTTGCTTGATGATTTTTCTAGAAAATTTATGCAAAGCGTATTCATTATAAATTTGATTGTTTTTTCATTATTTTAAACTTAAAACAGCGATTCTAAGATTATTTGTATCCTTCGATTTTTTTTTTTAGATTTTCAAAAATATTACTCCACAAAACACGAATTTTCACATTATCATTCTAAACAGTGTTCAAATTTTCAAAAAAGAAGAAAATTCAAAAAAAAAAAACAAAAATTAAAAAAAAAATTTTTTTTGAAATTTTTTTTTTTTTGGAACAGCTCTAAAAAAATTTAGAGACCACGGAATGCAGCGTAGAAATGTTAAAAACGATTAGGCGTTGGTCTCTAAATTTTTTTAAAGTTGTTAAAAAAAAAAAATTTCCAAAATTTTTTATTTTTTTAATTTTTGTTTGTTTTTTTTTTAAATTTTCTTATTTTTTGAAAATTTGAGCACTGTTTAGAATGAAATGTGGAAGAAGTTCGGAAAAATTTGTTTTTTCATTTTGTTAAAGATTATGAGCTTTTCAGAGCGAAAAAAGTGATCCGTTAATTTTTTCAAAAATTCGATTGAGTCAAACAAAAAAACGACTGGTTGGATTAATCTGGCTCTTTGTGGTGATTTTGTAGACATATTAACCTGTATAAGCACACTCAACATTATTAATTTCCACAATATTTTCGATCCCGCGCTTGATTTTCCAAAAAACCACCAAAAGCCCTTTTTTTGTTGCATTTTCAAATTCATGTGACGACAGGAAAAAATTTTTTTTTCGAAAAAAAATAGGTAATTGTTCAAGGGAATTTATTTTAGTTTTTTAAACTTACCATTAACTTCCTGTGCGATCATTGGTTGCTGAGATATCGATAATCCAAGAAATAAGGATCTTTTTCCATTTGAAGACCGATATCTCAGTGACAAACGGACGAATCAAGGTCCATAAAAAATGAAATTAAAGCTGAACAATGAAGGTATCTGTACCTTATAGTAGTTAAGCAAAAAAAAAATATTTCCCACGCCCGTAGACCTAAAAAAAAAAGTAAAAAAAATTTTTTTTGTCGCTGGTTTTTCAAAGATTACTTAAAAACCGCTGACGCAAAAAAATTTTAAAGTTCCAATCCAAAAAAAATCGGTCTGTCGGTTGACCCTGTGGGCCGGCCCCAAAACTTCCCGCCCATTTCGAGCTCCTCGAGCTCGAAAAACTGTTGTGGATACATTTTCAAGCTCTTCGAGCTCGAAAATCCTTTTGCATGCGTTTATTTTCGAAAAATAACATTTTTACCATTTTTTCTACAACGATATCTCTCAAACGAATAAGCCGATTGAGACGTTTAAGGTAGCAATCAACGCGTTTTATAGAGTTCTACAACTGATCAAATTTCGAAATTGATTGATCGAGTCGTTTTTGAGAAATTTCCAAAATACTAAAAAAAATTTTTTTTTTCAATTCTTTCGTTAACGGTTTCTCTTGAACAAATGAACCGATTTTGATTGTTGAGGCGGCATTCGTCGCGGCTTACAAAATTTGCGAGCTGATTAAATTTTGGAATCAATCTATCGAGCGAATTAAAAGTTATTCAACAAAAACATTTTTAAAAAAATTTTATTTTTGAAATATCTCCAAACGTACCCGACCGATTAACCTCAAATTTTCAGTGTTTATAGTCAATAAAAAGCCGCGTCGAATGACACCTTAAGGTTCGAAATCGGTCCATCCGTTCAAAAGTTACAGAATATTTACATGCGTACGTACGTACATACATACATACACTCGTACATCATCGTGAAATTAGTCATAATAGCTTCCTAGGACCTCAAAACGTCGACATTTGTTGGAATTTCGATTTTCACGAATCGGACTAAAACCAATAACTTCCCGAATTTTTGAAAATTTGCAATTTTCCTAGCGGGAAGTTAAAAAAACACTTGGTGCTACAATTTCCTTTTTTTGAGTTTACTCCTTACGAATCGATTTTCATATAAGGCCCCCGGTATGGAAAAAATATGAGGTGTAAAATCTACTCAACGAATGACCTCGTTACGTTTTAGGTGCACAACTTTCACTTTTGAGTGCATAGGGTATCCTACGGGGCAGCGTACGAATGTATTGTGTGTATACAATATATTCGTCCCTATATATATAGTACACTAACGCAAAAAATTAAAGGAACAGTAAAATTTTATAAATTTTTTAGTAATTTTTGGAAGGCTTCAACTTTGTGAAAAATAATCGTATCGAGATTTAAAAAAAAATTTATAGCTTGAAATCTCTGGTTTCGATGCATTTTCAACAAAATTTTATCAAAAGTCTGGTTATTACGCTAAAATGAGAATTTATTTTTAACATCCTTTAGAAGTAAGTACAAAAAAATGACTTTTTTTGGTTTTTTAGTAAATCAACCGCTACTCTGCAAATATTGATAAAAAAAAATATTGTTGCCAGGTACTTTTTTAGCTTAACGTACCCCCAATAACCCTTAAAATTTTTAAATTGATCTATGGAGCCGTTTTTTGGGGGCGATCGTTCAAAGTTTTGCTAAACAACTGAAGGAACAAGTTTTGTTCCTTTAATTGTGTAATCATAATCAAAATGAAAAAAAATAATTCTTTTTAAATTTTCTTCCATTTTTGCATTAGTAACTCAGTGAACGTGAGGGGGAAAGAAAAAAAAACAAAAAATTTTCAAAAATCGAAAAAATTGAACCTTGTTTTTTGGGGTCGAAAAGTTTTATTTAACTTTTTTGAAAATTTTTCGTTTTTTTTTTCTCTTCCCCTCACTGAGTTACTAATGCAAAAATGAAAGAAAAGTAAAAAAAAATTATTTTTTCATTTTTATTATGATTACGCAATTGAAGGAACAAAACTTGTTCCTCCAGTTGTTTAGTAAAACTTTGATCGATCATTTCCAAAAAAGGGTTCGATAGATAAATTTGATAATTTAAGGGATTATTAGGGATACATCAAGCTATAAAAGTCTCTGGCAACATTAGTATTTTCATCGATATCTACAGTGTAGCGGTTGATTTACTAAAAAACCAAAAAAAAGTCATTTTTTTGTACTTACTTCTAAAGGATGTTAAAAATTATAAAAATTGTTTTTTTCAAAAAATGATGAACGGTTCTTGTTGAGAATTTATTCATGTTTTCAACGCCGGCCTCAAATTTACTGTGCAATCATTGGTACCTGAAATATCGATGATCAAAGCCAAAAGGATCATTTTTTGTTTGAAGGCTGATATCCCTGCGACAAATTGTCCTACGAAGTTGAAAAAAACCAAATTGAGGCTGAATAAATTTGCTAAATGACCTATGCATTGGTTTACTTGACAAAATTTTTCCACGGTCCGTAGGCTCTTTGGAAAAAAGAAAAAATTTAGAAATTTTTTGTCTCGCGGTATTTCTCATGTTAGCGTAATAACCAGACTTTTTAAAAAATTTGGATAAAAATGCACCGAAACTAGAGATTTTAAGCTATGAAATTTTTTTCTCAAAATCTTGATACGATTATTTTCCACAAAGTTACAGCCTTCCAATAACTACTAAAAAATTTATAAAATTTTTCTGTTCCTTTAATTTTTTGCGTTAGTGTAGTATTAATCTTTTTCTTAGATTAGTAAAGCTTTTTTTGAGCCTATTTAGACAGTCGATCTAAGGGAGTAAACTCCAATCGTGCGTCGGAGCTGACACACACACTTTTTTTTTTTTTCCTTGTGCGACCACTTCTCTCGAAGTTGCGGCCTGTTGAAAATCACCTAATAATTTGGAATTTTTTTTTGATCCTTTAATTTTTTTCATGAGTGTAGTAACATGCTAAAAAATACATAACTTCCGAAAAAATCATGATACGAAAAATCTCTATTTAAACATTTTGTAGCAAATTTACTAATCTACAAAAAAGTTATTTTACAATTGTTGCATAAATTCAACCATTCACAAGATATCCGACGTCAAAGTTTGATAAAATTCGAAGAACTTGTTTTTGCTCGTTTTGGATTTTATAGGATGTCAACCGATGAGAATTCAGAAATGCTCAATAAGTTTTTTGTTGGAAAGTAAATGCTCTACAAAAAAGTTTCCCATTATTTTTTTAAAAAATCCATTTGTTCAAAAGTTATTGGAGCTTGAAGTAAAGTTAGAATGAATTTTCAGATCTTTTTACTTTTCCGGCAAAACTATCGGACTTTTTATAAAATGTCATAAAATTTTTTTCATAGACAATTTTATTTTCTACGAATTATCTCTGATGAATTTTTTGTAAATTCTGCAGTCTATTGTAGTTTTTTCCATTTTAATGCCAAGCCCGTTAAAATCGATCAGAACACAATTTTTTTAAGAGCTTGGCATTTAAATGAAAATAACTAGAATAGAATGCAGAATTTCAAAAAAATTCTCTGAAGATAATTTGTAGGAAATAAAATTGTCTACAAAAAAATTCTACGTATGGTCGCAAAATTATTAGATAATTCCATCATCAGACCTATTGTAATACTCTAATTTCTAAAGAAATCTACATAAAATTTTTATCAAACGTCAATCTTCTAAACAAGTGACGCATGACCTGGAGGCTCCAAATATTTGTTGCTTACAGTCCTGGATGTCTAAGACAAACTTAAGTTACAGTACCGGATATTCATGGCTCATAGAAGGGGACAAATTGACCCTGAGAAATCATTTTTGTCAACCCTGACTCCACTTACAGTGAAGAATTTATCCGTGGATGATGTCAATAGAGGTTTTTCTTAATAAGTTTCTAGCAGAAGCAATTATGTACTAATTTGCACAACCATAAAAAAATCTCATTTTTTCAAACTCAATAGTAGTCAAAATAAAATATTCTTTATGTTTAATTCAAGTTAATCTAATATATCGTTGATTCGGTAAATTTAGTCTATGCGTTGGACAAAACAAACATTATCAACTCATTAAGTGACAAAACCTTATTTCCTGATTTGATAATAGTTTAATATTTATGCTATTGTTACTTATAAAATTCATTAAACAAGCTCATTAAAGTAATTATTTCTAAGAACAATAAGTCTAAATATATCAAGTTTGAAAGTTTAATATCTATATTTGGCGTTGCTACAACTTTCTTTTAACGGATTATTTATATTTTTTTGAATTAGAAGATTAATCTCAAAGCGTGCATTCTAATCTCATGGATTTAAAACGTAAACGTAAAGTTCTCACTTTGAGGGAGAAATTAGACGTAATATTAAGTATTAACGAAGGTCAAAGTGGGAAATATTTGTCTCATAAATACGAAGTCGGTTCATCCACAATATCAGATATAAAAAAAAATCATAATGATATCATTGATTTTTCTACTAAACTCATCGATAGGGATGGGAACTTATCGAGAAAAATAATGAAAGGATCACAAGATCCTACATTGGATAATGCAGTATTCGAATGGTTTACCCGAAAAAGAACAAGTGGTCAGCCGATTTCAGGATCGTTACTCTGCGAAAAAGCTCAATCAATAAATCAGAACATCGACGGCAATCCGGAATTTCGAGCCAGTAGGGGGTGGTTAGAAAGATTTAAATCTAGGCATGGGATAAGAGTTCTCCGGATTAATGGAGACAAATTATCAGCAGACTCAAATGCTTCTTCTATTTTTGTACATACTTTGAAAACCATCATTGATAAAAATGGATATACGAGAGAATTTATTTACAATGTTGATGAGACTAGACTAAATTATAAAGCTTTGCCAATCAAATCCTTAGTATTACGTTCTGAATCAGCCGCACCTGGCTATAAATGTTCGAAAGAATTTGTAACGATCGTTGTATGTGCAAATGCTAGTGGGACCCATCGATTACCGTTATTTATCATCGGAAAGTCAAGAAATCGAGACATTATGAAAAATTCTCAAGATATTCCAATTATCTACAAGCACTCAAAAAAGGCATGGATGAATCGAGAAATATTTCTGCATTGGTTCCGAAAAATTTTCATTACAGAGGTTCAACAGTTTCAACGTAAAACAGATAAAAAGAATCATGTACTATTAATACTTGACAATGCACCTTGCCACCCACCAGCTGATACTTTAGATGCTATTCATGACACTTTTTGGATTAAATATTTACCTCCTAACGTGACTTCCATCATCCAACCTATGGACCAAGGTGTGATAGAAAATTTCAAACGTTTCTATCGTAAATATTTTCTTGGTCGCATTATTTCAGCTGATAATAATTGTGATTCTATAGTAAAGATGATCAAAGATTTGAGCTTAAGAAATTGCTTTTATATCATGGCCGATGCATGGAATAATATTGATAGCAAGACGATAGTTCGGTCATGGAACAAAATCTTCGAATGCTAGTCTTTTGGTATCTAATCGATTGCTAATAATTATATGCGATATTCATTCCTTAGATCAAGTTACTAGCTTCGGGTTGATACACTGAGAAAGAAAGTTTTATCTTCATACTGAAATAAGTATAATCATAATGAAATTAAGGGATAAAAATGAAATATTCTCGCGATGGAGCAAAATAATCTTATAAATAAGATAGCAACAGTGTAGAGAATTTTATTGAGATTTAATGAGGAGTGTAATCAAATATACAATAAAAAGATAATGGCACTAACTCGGTGTGATAAATTTATATTTTGAGACATTTATTAATATAGATTTATAATAAACGATAATATGAAGAACAATTCCAGTAAGCGTTCCTCCTATCTTATTATTTATAAGATAATTGTACAGACCCATAGTGTGTATAGTAAAGTTTTATTGGGATAACTAGTTATGATTGTCCTTCATGACTAAATTTTTTTCCAACACTCCACTAAGAAAATTTAAAATTAAAATAAAAAACATGGAAGTTATCGGTTTTACTCCGATTTCCAAGAGTAGAGCTCACAACAAACGCCAACATATTGAGTTCCTAGGAAGCCGAGGAATGCTGAGTGGAGACATGAGTGTTGAGGCTCTCCATCTTTGTCTTACTCCTTAAAATTCTAGCCTAGTTTGTTCTCGGACCAATGGCCAGATGGGGGTAAGTTGGTGTGGCGTAAACCGTAATTGAGTCTCCTGCACAATTAAAAGTGGGATCAGCTGAGGATATGACTGCCCCAAATTATTATTCATACGGCACTTAAGCCTGGACGCTAAAATAAGTACCTCGCAAAACTGACACGCTTCTTTTTATATAAAAATTTACTTGCATTAGTGTGATTTCCTTCACTTATAAACTAAATCATAAAATAAAGTTAATAAGATCCATAATAAATATATAAAATAATAAATAAATTTAAACAGTAACAAAGCAAAGTCAATTGATAAGTGTGGTGGTGAATTTTCCCGAAGTTACTGAGCTTCTGTTCTGTTCAATCAAGAACCAATTCGCTACCACCTGCGAACGCCGGGCCTCACCAATAGGTCGGCAGCACTATCGCTATTTGAAATTACGCGCGAGATCTTGGCTAATGAGAAAATTCCAGCATTTGAATAAATTAGTTCCAACTTTGAATAAAAGAGTTGCGACGTGAAACACTCTCATTGGCTCAAGATTTCAACAAGCTACGTGGATTTTCGCTACTGACTGAAATATTATCAGCGTCTTCTCTGAATTTTCTCATTGGTCTACCGCTCTGACGTCACAAAGAAACCGTTGAAGGCTTTCCTTTTCCGCCATTAATTTTCTTTCTACAACGTGTCTTTGCTTCTGCAACCTCGTGCTTGAAATCGCTTCTATTATCTTACTTGTGTTAAATAAATTTAAATCGCTACGCTGAATTATACTCGATATTAAGTCAGTATATTAAGGCTGCGATTTATTGAGCATAAATAAATTGTGCTAACGCTAATGATTAATCGTAAATTAATTATTGTAAATTTAACCGCTACTGACCACGTGTCATTTTATACGTGATTCATATTTTGAGTTGAATTCGCTATTGCGTATTATTTACCTAGTCGCATTTGCTATTAATTATAAGTTCTCATAATTTTCAAGTGTAAATAAGTGTAAATAAATATCTAATTTATTTCTTTAAAAATACTGTGTAATTCTTAACTGTTTAATTCTCCTCACCATAACCAGATCCACAATTGTAATATTCGCTCAATTTTTCATGTGTCATTTTCACCAGAAGATGCAACGGCGTTGATTCTCGGTGAGTGAATAAGATACTCTACATTAATTAGACGCTGGTTTCTTCACTTATTCCAAGTGTGTCGATTTTCAAAACATTTGACCGAATACTTTATCTATTACCAGGGATCTGCACTTTACTCGTTATTTTATTGCAATAAAATCTTAAATAAATTAATGTTGTTCAGGGAAATTTATATTCTTATATACAGAGAAAATTTCCGATAAATAAAAAGCAATTATTGTATAGAACCCGAAATCATTTTTTTTTATTGCACAACTCATGATGCGAAGCAACAGGGTATGCATTACGATCGAAAAACTTTTTTCGCCTAAGTTCGGCAACTATTTTAATTATTATACCCTTGCTAGTTCAAGGAATTGAGATATATTGCACACTATTGTAAAGATAATTTAATGAAGGTTAGTTCCATACTGTTCAAAAATTTATTTAGTTGTATAAAAACGAAAAAAAAAAATAAAAATAGATTAGAAAAATTTCCTGTCCGTCAAGTCTGAAACCCGTAAACGTGATGACTTGCGAAGAAATCCAGTAATCGAATGAAATTTTTTTTTTTTTTTAATTCTTTGAAAGATTTGCAGGTTCCCTTTTTAAAATGGCTAGGTAACTCAGGGTCGTTTAATTACAATTAATAAAAGAATAAAAAAGATGTATAACTATACATATATATAGTAGGGTGCTTTTTTTACTGCGACCTTTTTTTTCGCGCCCATCCTGAAATTTTGTTGGACAGCCCCCAAAAAAATTCTCTGAGAGTTTGAGCCCTTTATGTTAATATTAAGTACTTTCCCATAACAGGTGAAGATTTCCCACTTAAAATACACGTACACTTGGGTTTTTATTTTATGTATATATATATATATATATACACATTAGGGTGCTTTTTATTTTTCGAACATTTTTTTTTCTTGGCCCATATGAAAATTTTATTGTAGGCGACAAAAAAAAATTTCCTGAAAATTTTAGCCCTAGATTTTAATTTTAAGAGGTCGCTATCTATTTTTAAAGTTTTCCCATTCAAAAAGCATGGGAACGATATCACATTTTTTTATAAAAATTCGTACCCAGGCAGTTTTTGAGCAATTCACTTGTTTTTGGGCTCGTTTCATAGGGCTTGTAGTCCTCTTTAAAATTGATTCTAGTGACATAGATGTACTTACAACAGTTTAAAAGTTATGAGACTTCAAACCAGAAATTTTTATTTTTACCAAAAAATGATAATTAATGGCTATTATTATTCGAGCTATCAACTTTCTAGAAAAAATGACATACAACTTTTATAGTGTCTTAAATACTCTGAGAGAAATACCTAAAACAATTCAATATCATCAACGTTATTGTTTATTTTTTTTAACTTTTCTCTTTTAAAGGGTTTTAGAATTATTTAATTTTAATTTTATTCTCGTGACAAATTGAAATTTTGTACTTATCCTTTCTTTTGGTATTAATCGAGCTTCATCAATTTTTATGTAGTTCTATGATTTAACGTATCGATCGAAGCGCCGATAGTTTTCGACGGTCTAAAATCTCAGTCTTTATGACTGAAATTGAATTACAAGTCACAAATCTATCATCAGTTTTTTTAATATTATTTTATTTTTTAATCATAAAACTACATAAAAATTAATAAAGCTCGATTAATTAAATACCAAAAAAGCCCATTCGGCAGCCGAAATGGAAGGTAGATTTTCCGATTAATCTATATATAAAGTTTCATATATACATAACTTGTAATACATGTTAGTGTATAGTCATGATATGAAATTAGACTCGTTTTTCTAAGAGTCAGGGTAAAAAAAGACAACGACTACTTTTGATAGAGAACTTCAGATAGTTGATTTGACAAAACATTTTATAAGTAATGTAGCAAACTAACTATCATAAAAACAAAGTATCAATAATTTAATTAGTATGAGATCATAATGATAATCACTATTACGATGGTAAGACCAGTTATAATTATAGTATGTACAGGTACGATTGAAACATAATAAATAACAAAAAAATACTTTTACAACATAAAATAGCTGTGAAAGTTACAGGTTATTTTGATCACAATAAAATATAACTGACAAAATTGTATTTTCAACATTTTTTGATACCATTAGAATTTCAAGGCTTTCAAATAATTAGAAAAAATGGTCAACACATGAAGTTTAACGACAAAAATTAAAGCTTATTAAACAAGCTTTAAAATACTTTTTACTGAAATTGTCTATTGATTTTAGTTTTAATATTATATGAACTTCAACAGTGAATGAAAATTTATTTTTCGAAAAATCGTGAAAATTTCAACAGCCATTAATTCAAAACTAATCAACCGATTGAGCTCATCTTCGAATTTGATCAAGATAATAGCCTATAGAATAAGTGTAAAAAATTTCCATAAGATCCGATGAGAACTGTGGGTGCTATCGTAATGACAAGACTAGTGATAATCACAGGGATTCGAGGTACATGTAATACATCATAAATAATAAAAGAATTACTTTTAAAATATAAAATAGCAGTGAAATTTACAGGTTATTTTATGAGCAATAAAATGCAATTGGCGAAATTGGATTATAATGGGACAATCATAAGTTATGAGGAATGAAAACCATATTTTCAACATTTTTTGATTCCATTAAAATTTTCAAAGCTATCAAATTATTGGAAGAAATGGTCAAAACATAGAGTTTAAGGTCATAAATTAAAGCTTACTAAACAAACTTTCAGATATTTTTCACGGAAATTGTCTATGAGTATTAGTTTTAAAATTATATGAACATGAAAGTGGATAAAAATTAATTTTTTCGAAAAATCGTGGAAATTTCAAACAGCCATAACTTCTAAACTATTTGACCGATTTAGACCATCTTCGAACTTAACGGTTACAATCGCCTATAGAATAAGTGTAAAAAATTTCATTAAGATCCAGTAAGAACTGTGGGCACAATCGTAATGACAAGACCAGTGATAATCATAAGGATTATAGGTACATTTGATACATCATAAATAATAAAAGAAATACTTTTAAAATATAAAATAGCAGTGAAATTTACAGGTTATTTTGTGCTCAATAAAATGCAATTGGCGAAATTGGATTATAATCGGACATGCAAAAGCTATGTGGAAAGAAAACCATATTTTCATCATTTTTTGATCTCATTAAAATTTTCAAAGCTATCAAATTATTGGAAGAAATGGTCAAAACATAAAGTTTAAGATCATAAATTAAAGCTTACTAAACAAGCTTTCAGATATTTTTTACGGAAATTGTCTATGAGTATTAGTTTTAAAATTATATGAACATGAAAGTGGATAAAAACTAATTTTTTCGAAAAATCATGGAAATTTCAAACAGCCATAACTTCTAAACTAATTGACCGATTTAGCCCATCTTCGAACTTAACCGTGATAATCGCCCATAGAATAAGTGTGGAAAATTTCATCAAGATCTAATAAGAATTGTAGCCGCAATCGTGTCCTCAAAACATGGTTATATTACATATATATATATATATATATATATATATACATACATATATAAATTTTTCAACGAATGGTATTTTCGAACTCCATTCAACTAATTATGATAGGTTATGACAAAATTCTTTGAAAAATCAACCATGAGGACAAATACAATACCTAGATTTTTTTTAAAATCTACCTAAAAAAGGGATAAGTACAAAAGTGCAATTTGTCACGAGAATAAAATTAAAATTAAATAATTCTAAAGCCCTTTAAAAGAGAAAAGTTAAAAAAAATAAACAATAACGTTGATAATATTGAATTGTTTTAGGTATTTCTTTCAGAGTATTTAACATACTACAAAAGTTTTATGTCATTTTTTCTAGAAAGTTGATAGCTGGAATAATAATAGCTATTAATTATTATTTTTTGGTAAAAATAAAAATTTCTGGTTTGAAGTCTCATAACTTTTAAACTGTTGTAAATGCATTTATGTCACTAGAATCAATTTTAAAGAGGACTACAAGCCCTATGAAACGAGCCCTAAAACGAGTGAATAGCTCAAAAACTGCCTGGGTACGAATTTTTATAAAAAAATGTGATATCGTTCCCATGCTTTTTAAATGGGAAAACTTTAAAAATAGATAGCGACCTCTTAAAATTAAAATCTAGGGCTAAAATTTTCAGGAAATTTTTTTTTTGTCGCCTACAATAAAATTTTCATATGGGCCAAGAAAAAAAAATGTTCGAAAAATAAAAAGCACCCTAATACACATATATATTAGGGTGCTCCATTTAAATCGAACATTTTTTTTTTTAGCGGACACAAGAAAATTTTGTTATTTATGTTAGAAGAAAAATTCCCTGCAAATTTCAGCTCTCAATTTTAATTTTAAGTACTTCCTATCAAGCATCAAAGTTTCCCCATTTAAAAAGCATGTAAACCGAATAACTTTTCTTTAAAATTACTAAAACTTAGCCCGATTTTGAGCTATCGTTTTGAAACCAGTTTTTATTTGTAGAGTATTTGTTGCTTTTCAAAAGTGTATACGACGGTTCTGGTCTTACTCGGTCCACGTCAATCTTATTAGCTCCGAAAGACAAATTTTCACTTTTTTCATTTATTTTTGTTAATATTAAAGAAATAGTTTATCTCACAACAAATATGCATAGGACCAATCTTTTAGGAAATTTTATGCTCTATAAAATCGCTCAAGACACTTATATTGCTAAAGTCCACTGTTCATGAGATACATGAATTTTAACATTTTACAATAAACAGATTAGTACTATAGTGAGCTAACAATTTTTTTTATTGTAAAATGTTAAAATTCATGTATCTCATGAACAGTGGACTTTAGCAATATAAGCGTCTCGAGCAATTTTGTAGAGCGTAAAATTTCCTAAAAGATTGGTCCTATGCATATTTGTTGTGAGATGAACCATTTCTTCAATATTAACGAAAATAAATGAAAAAAGTGAAAATTTGTCTTTCGGAGCTGATAAAGCCGACGTGGATCGAGTTAGACCAGAACCGTCGTATACACTTTTAAAAAGCAACAAATACTCTACAAATAAAAACTGGTTTCAAAACGATAGCTCAAAATCGGGCCAAGTTATAGTAATTTTAAAGAAAAGTTATTCGGTTTACATGCTTTTTAAATGAGGAAACTTTGATGCTTGATAGGAAGTACTTAAAATTAAAATTGAGAGCTGAAATTTTCAGGGAATTTTTTTTTCAACATAAATAACAAAATTTTCTTGTGTCCGCTAAAGAAAAAAAAAGTTCGTTTTAAATGGAGCACCCTGATATATATATATTAGGGTGGCCCAAAAAAACCGACTATTTTTTTTTTTTCGATCTCGCATGAAAATTTGTTGGTTTAAGATGTTTTAAGAAGCCTCTCCAAAAACCAGCTCGATAAAAAATTTTTAAAAGGTCGCTCACGAATTTTGAAAATATCAAAAATGATTAAAATTCGGATTTTTTACTTCTAAATTTTTTCTTTCTCGTGGCAGCATAAGTTTACATTTGTAAAATATGACAATCCTGAAAATTTCAGCCCAAAATTTAAATATTTAAACGGTGCTCAAGAATTTTGAATATTAACTGATAATATGTGATTAATACTTTTAATTAGTTTTTGTATTTTTTTATAACTCAATTATCGTCATTCCACTAAAATATAACTTTTGCATAACCAAAAATATACCGGACAGTCTTAAACAATAAAATTTGGTAAGTTTTAAATAAGCGAAAAAACCTGAAAATTGAATTAAAAAATAAAAAAGTGTATAAATAACTTATTATTTTCATTTCTCGGGTTATATTTTCATTCATTGTGATGCAAATTAATGGTGAAAAAATCGAGAAGCTTTATTATCAATATTCAAGGGTCGCTCGAAAACGTTCAAACGACAGCACTCGGAAGCATTCAAAATTCTTGAGCGAGGTTTAAATATTTAAATTTTTGGGTAAAATTTTCAGCGTAGTCATGATTTTACGAATATAAACTAATCCTGCCACGAGAAAAAAAAAATTTTGAAAAAAAAATCCGAATTTCAATCATTTTTGAAATTTTCAAAATTCGTGAGCGACCTCTTAAAAATTTTTTATTGAGCTGATTTTTGGAGAGGCTTCTTAAAACATCGTAAACCAACAAATTTTTATACGAGATCGAAAAAAAAAAAATAGTCCGTTTTTTTGGGCCACCCTAATATATATGTATATATATATATATATTTATAGTTATATATATATATATTAGGGTGGGTCAAAAAAATCGAATAATTTATTTTTGACTCCATACTCTGAAAAATAGGTTCGTAGACACCTAAAAAAAATTCTCTCCAAGTATGAGCTCTTAATTATAACGGGAAGGTCCTCCGCTTTGCGGGTTTCTATTTTTTTCGAATAATCAGATAAAAAAATTTATATCTCGCTTCCAACTGCTTGGAAAAATATTCCGTGACATAGACTTTGTAAGAAATTGATTGCTCTAAAAAAAAGGTCTCATATGATTTTTTCAAAAACTCAACCGATTAAAAGATATTCATAGTTGAAGTTTGGCTATTTTAAGGAAAACATTCGTTTTTATTATGAATTTTATAAGTTGATGAAAAAAAATTATTTCGAATTGCGGAACTTATGGTTTTGTAGGAAATTTACTGCTCTACAAAAATGGTCTCTTATGATTTTTCGATTAAGTGAAGCCGTTACGAGATATCCATCGTCAAACATTAACGAATATCAATATTTCCAGTTTTTGATCAATAATTCGATAAATTTAAATTTAAATTATTACTTTCAGGAAAATTTACATAAATTTGAGTTTCGATGGATAAAGAAATGTAATAAACAATTTTTTGATATTGCTTTCAGTCTTGAGCTTGTTTGATTGCATTAAAACAAGAAATTAGAGCATTTTTTTCGATACATAGCCAGTGATTAGTTTAATTTAAAGTGAATGACACATTTCTTTGTCAAAGTTAATATGAAAAGTCTTGAATCGAGTGAAAAACAACCAGTATTTAACATTTTTATACATAAATTTTTTTATCGAATTATCAATTGCAATATAATTGTCAATATTTTTAACATAACAGTACGCTATTAAGATAAATAATTTCCTTCATTACCATTTGGATATGTTTTTTGATGTTCTTTGACAACTTGCAATAAGTACTGTAATTGTTCTTCGTTTTTTATCGCAATCATTGGCTATAAGTTCCGCAATTCGAAATAATTTTTTTTCATCACTTTATAAAATTCATAATAAAAACGAATGTTTTCCTTAAAATAGCCAAACTTCAACTATGAATATCTTTTAATCGGTTGAGTTTTTGAAAAAATCATATGAGACCTTTTTTTTAGAGCAATCAATTTCTTACAAAGTCTATGTCACGGAATATTTTTCCAAGCAGTTGGAAGCGAGATATAAATTTTTTTATCTGATTATTCGAAAAAAATAGAAACCCGCAAAGCGGAGGACCTTCCCGTTATAATTAAGAGCTCATACTTGGAGAGAATTCTTTTTAAGTGTCTACGAACCTATTTTTCAGAGTATAAAGTCAAAAATAAATTCTTTGATTTTTTTGATCCACCCTAATATATATATATATATATATATACTGTAGATCCCTTACGAGAAGAAGTAGTTTTTAAATAGAGACATTGCGGGTAGCTAGATAGATCATAAGAAAGTTAATCACGGATTATATTTTGAACATTTTTTAAATTATCTGATGCATCATTAATTGTTATTCGATAATATTCACTTAATTAAAGATAGTTTGTCGCGATATTTTAATATCGCGGCAGTCTCGCATCAGGTCGGTGAACAACAGAGGGCAGCACACGCTGCTCACACGTCTCATCCGACCCATTGTTGTTATAATTATTTGCTTATATATAAGATTTTGTTTTAATTATTATTGTAATAATTTTTAATTGATTTCTTAGGTAAAAATTGTATTTAACTCAGCAGATTTTACTGAGTAAGCTGAGTATGAATTTGAATTTTTGTAGCGCTGGGAGAATGGTTACGCATTTTATTCATATGCTTATTATTATTGTTATTATTTTGATTGGTTGGCGCATGCGCGTCAACGCAATAGTTGGCATCAGTAAATTTATTTATTATAAACAAATTTACTAATTTTATGGATAAATCATTGGTTGATTTATCGTTATTTCATATTAATAATTAATTATGCAAGATGCAATTGATCATTTAACGTCGGGAACTGGATGAATTGCACGGCCCAAAGTATGTATTAGTTTGGTGGTAGTATATATATATAACATGCGACAGTCATATATATCCATTTGGTGGAAGTGAGAAATATGACAAAATGGCGTCGGCCTAGGTGCCGGCGTGAGATTCACGTGCTGCCATGGTCAGACGTGAGGTGGTCTTTGTAAGAGTAGCGTGTGTGCTCTGTTACATTAAATTAATTATAAATTTGTCGCCATTTGGTATTTGAGTAGAAAATATAAATCCATTGGCATTAATTGAGTTTTTGGTAAAAGCATAAAGGAAAATACATTTGCCGTATTAGGGTGCAACCAAGGTGGTTGAATAATACGTAATCTGTAAGTACTTTTTTTGGCTAATACATTGGCGTGTAATTTTGGTTCCCGCGTTGATGATCATTTGTTATCTCATAAGTGTAAGAGAGATAATGAATATTGAGTATTAATATTGTATGTAAGCATATGAGGGAATGCGTGACTATTGTGCCCAGTAGGTACTAATACGATTCAGTAAAAAAAATATTCAGTAATATTTCATCATGTCCAAATATTGATTGTGATAAAGAGTTCGTTATTTTTCTTTATTATTTACTGTTATAATTATTAGTTACTGCGTTATTATTATTATTTTACTATCACGTGTGAGTGATAAAGGAATTTTTTGGATATTATTTATGTAATTATTATTAATTTTGAGTATTATTATTATGTTATTTTTTTGCGATTATTCTGTTTTGTGAATAGTGTATACCCTGATTAAAAACTCCGATTGAATCTGATTGAATCTGATTAAAACTCAATCAGAATTCTATCAGTTTCAATCAGAAACAAATTTCCAATCAGAAATGTTCGGGAGCGTTCGAGGGTTCTGATTGAATTTCTATCAGTTTCAATCAGATTCTATCAGAAAAAAATATTTAGTATTTTCTGATTGAAACTGATTGGATTTTCTCTATCAGTTCCAATCAGATTCAATCAGAAAAAAAATTTTAATTTTCGATTATTTTCCGATTGAATCTGATTGAAACTGATTGGATTTTTCTCTATCAGTTTCAATCAGATTCAATAAGGAAATAATAATTTTTAAAAAATTATTTTCCGATTGAATCTGATTGAAATTGATAGCGAAAAATCCAATCAGTTTCTATCAGATTTAATCAGAAAAAAATAATTTTTGAAAACTTTTTTTCCGATTGAATCTGATTGAAACTGATAGCGAAAAATCCAATCAGTCTCTTTCAGATTTAATCAGAAAAAAATAATTTTCGAAAACTTATTTTCCGATTGAATCTGATAGAAACTGATAGAGAAAAATCCAATCAGTTTCAATCAGATTTAATCGGAAAATAATTTTTTTTTAATTATTATTTTCTTATTGAATCTTATTGAAACTGATTGGATTTTTCTCTATCAGTTTCAATCAGATTCAATCGGAAAATAATTTTTTAAAAATTATTATTTTCCGATTGAATCTGATTGAAACTGATAAAGAAAAATCCAATCAGTTTCAATCAGATTCAATAAGAAAATAATAATTTTAAAAAAATTATTTTCCCATTAAATCTGATTGAAACTGATTGGATTTTTCTCTATCAGTTTCTATCAGATTTAATCGGAAAATAAGGATTAAATCTGATAGAAACTGATTGGATTTTTCGCTATCAGTTTCAATCAGATTCAATAAGGAAATAATAATTTTTAAAAAATTTCATTTGTCATGAATTCAACAATTTTTGAAGTATCAAAGTATAGAATTCTATCGGTCTTTCCAATTTAATAAATTTTATAAAAAGTGAAAACAAGCATTTTTCAGGATTATGTATAAACTTTTTTTGAAGAACTGTATTGATTGAATTAAAACTATCACAAAAATTAAAAAAAAAGCATTAATAAAAAATTATATATACATTAGGTTGGTTAAAAAAAAAATTTTTTTTTTAGTATCCAAAAATTGAAAGTATACCTAAAAACCAAAATTTCTGTACCAATTCAAGCTCTTAATAATAATACGACGGTTTGCGTCCAGCCGTTTTTATTCATATTTACAGAGTATTTAAATAACACGGGAAAAAAACTTCTTATATTCTAGAATTTTCTAACTTACAAGCTAATCAACGAATTATCATGCACGATAGATATTTTTGTAGGAAATTGAATGCTCTACAACAAAAGTCTCATCATTTTTTGATAAATCTAACTGTTCAAAAGTTTTTTGAGCTTAAAGTCAAATTTATAGTAAATTTTAAGATCTTTTTAATTTTCCAGCGAAACTATCAGTTTTATCAGGAAATCTTATAGAAACTTTTTTGTGGGTAATTTCATTTCTCAAAAATTATAATGAATGAAGTTTTCCAAAGTTTTGCTTTTTTTTCTAGTTATTTTCATTTCAATATCAAGTTCTTAAAAAAATAGTTTTCTGATTTATTTTTTATAAATTCTAAAATATATTTTTTGTATTTAAACTTATATTTTTTAAATAAATTTTTTATGGGGGTGTTTAACGCAAGGATTTCCGTATGCGACTAATAGAAAAAAAAGTTGCTTGAACCCAGAGAAAAATTTCTTAAGAGAAAAGATATATATGGAGGAGAGAAAATTCATCAGTCCTAAGCAATAGCAGTAGGAGTAATTCGGTTCTCGCCACTAGATAGCGCCTACCACTTGTGTAGTGTCCCTGGTAAGAAACTTCGTTCAGACGTATTATATTCCAGACTTGGAAGCAATTGTAACAAGAGCACTCCTCTGTTCTTTGACAGAGTGACAAGTACAATTTTTGGTGGTAATATAGTATATTCTATATTACTTCATGACATGCAATCTAATTGTTTATATAGATTCAACGTAGATTTTGAAACATTCGATTTTTTGATTTTCTACCGTTTAATAATATATACAATTATTTGTCCCGAGAATCGGTAATTGTTTATTAATTTACAATTGAAACCTTCCGAAAATATCCGATTAAATCTGATTGAAACTGATTGAAATTCTATAATAAATTCTGATTAAATCTGATTGAAACTGATTGAAAGTCAATAAGAAATTCTGATTAAATCTGATTGAAATTCAACAATAAATTCTGATTAAATCTGATTGAAACTGATTGAAAGTCAATAATAAATTCTGATTAAATCTGATTGAAACTGATTGAAAGTCAATAAGAAATTCTGATTAAATCTGATTGGAACTGATTGAAAGTCAATCAGAAATTTCCGATTGACTTTCAATCAGAATTCTTCGGAAGTTTCCGATTAAATCTGATTGAAACTGATTGAAAGTCAATCAGAAATTTCTGATTAAATCTGATTGGACGTTTTCAATCAGTTTCAATCGGAGTTTTTAATCAGGGATAATACTCACCAGTGGTTTAATATTTATTTGAAATATTCAAAGATTATCTTGAGATTATGGTATTGGCTTTTGAATATCACGTGCGAGTGATATCATCAGTTACATGCGAGAAACTATTTTGTGTTTAAGATATTTATTGGCTATTCTTTATTATTATTATTTTTATTTGTATACGCATACCGGTATTATTTCGTACGTGAATAACTATTAATTTATTTTGATATTGTTATTTTGGATATGCGATACAATTGAATATTAATTTATTATTAAAAATATAATTTGAAAAACAGATGATCGTCAACCCGGTATTAATTTAAATTTTATTTATTTACATTACTACTATCTTTTTCTTGCTTCCTCTTCCTAAAATCTGAAATCGTTACCCTGTCATTTAGTTTATTTTCATTTCTCCGTTGTATTATTTTGAGTTTAATTTTGCTCGTGGGGCACACGAACTGGCGCCCAACCAGGATTTCTAACCCAGCCTGAGCAGAGCTGCGGGTCCAGGGAGATTCAGGATATCTCCAGGTGGGACATATCGTGTTTATTTTTTATTTTCAGGATTTTTATCCAACGGAGAACCATAACGGCTATTGAGCACTATCCACACTCCGCCGTGGGTCGTGTGAAATAGAGGAGAACGTTATAAGTTATACGTATTTTTGACGCAATTACTACGTAAACATACTTCAACTGATCTACATATATATCTATACTTACATATATGGGTGCCACGACCTGTGCCCAACGGAGGTTACGTGTAAACACACACTGGCATCAAAAGTAATAGTGTGTAGCAACACGTATGAATAAACGAACGACAAATAAAAGTTAGGTTCGAACAAACGTAAGAATAGATAACGTGATGGATGTGGAATGTCTATTCTGATTAACGTAATCTCTAAATAAAAATTCCTTCAATAAACCGAAGATTTAGTTAAAGTGAGATTTGTAGAAACGAAAGAACGGAAAATGAGAGACTAGTATAAACAGAGAAACGGACAATGATATATTTCGTATAAGCGCGGGTAACGGATATTGAAAGATTAGTATAAACGGAGGAACAAATAACATGAAATGTATACAACGTGCGGAACGTTTAATGTGAGGTTTGTTGAACCGGAGAAACGGATAATGAGCCGTTTGAATAAACGCGGGTATGGATAAATGATAGGTTAGTATGGACAGAGGAACGAATAACGTGAGATGTGTACAATGTCCGGAACGGTGAACGTGAAGTTTGTTAAAAGTAATGTGTGTTTAAAAAATTATTTGACAATACCGACCGTTAAATTACCTGAATTCAGTTGGTGAAGTAGATGCCCATTATAACAAAAAATTATGGAACAGGTTCTTAAGGATTTTAAAAATCTAACCAATCGTAATTAGAATATTTATTATTTATTGGTTTGAATTAAAAATTTATAAATTAACTCATAATTCAATTGATGGTGATTTAATTTTTTGAATATTTGAATTATATTGATAAAACTTGAAGTTGAAAGAAATTATTTTTAATATTAATTAAAAAACAAAGTATTGACCGTATAAATTATTATGAAAAATTAGACTTAACATAAAAACTAATCAATGTAATAGTAAAAATGCAAAGAAAAAAAAAATCGATCTATAATGCGATTCGAATAAAATTTTTAAAATTAATTTGTGTAATAATTAAGGTTGAAAAACTTGAAATTGATTATAATTTTTTTTTTTTTTAGAGAAATATAGTTGATTTATTTTTTAACACATCGTTTTAAAATAAAAAGTATATTTAGATGTTTTCAATAAATGTATTTAATTCTTGAAAAACTTCTAAAAAAAGGTCTCTTATTTTTTGATAAATTCATCTGTTCAAAAGTTATTAGAGCTCGAGGTAAAGTTAGAGATTTTTTCGCTTTTCCGGTAAAATTATTCAAGTTATCGCAAAACGTTGTAGCTACAACGTTTTGTGATAAATATTATGTCATTAATAACATCAATAAAACGGAACAATTTTAAATTAGAAATATTAAGGATGCCAATTAAAATTGTACCAACTGTTGCAGGTATCATTCTTCGACCAATGGAGGAATTTCATAGGATGAAAGTCCTTCAGGAATTAAATACAATTATTGAAAACATCTAAATATACTTTTTGTTTTGAAGCGATGTGTTAAAAAATAAATCAACTATATTTCTCTAAAAAAAAAAATTAAAATTAATTTCAAGTTTTTCAACCTTAATTATTACACAAATTAATTTTAAAAATTTTATTCGAATCGCATTATAGATCGATTTTTTTTTTCTTTGCATTAATACTATTACATTGATTAGTTTTTATGTTTAGTCTAATTTTTTATAATAATTTATACAGTCAATACTTTGTTTTTTAATTAATATTAAATATAATTTCTTTAAACTTTAAGTTTTATCAATAAAATTCAAATATTCAAAAAATTAAATCACCATCAATTGAATTATGAGTTAATTTATAAATTTTTAATTCAAACCATTAAATAATAAATATTCTAATTACGATTGGTTGGATTTTTAAAATCCTTAAGAACCTGTTCCATAATTTTTTGTTATAATGGGCATCTACTTCACCAACTGAATTCAGGTAATTTAACGGTCGGTATTATCGAATAATTTTTTAAACACACATTACTTGTAACAAACTTCGAGTTCACCGTTTTGGACATTGTACAAATCTCACGTTATTCGTTCCTCTGTCCATACTAACCTATCATTTATCCATACCCGCGTTTATTCAAACGGCTCATTATCCGTTCCTCCGGTTCAACAACTCTCACATTAAACGTTCCGCACGTTGTATACATTTCATGTTATTTGTTCCTCCGTTTATACTAATCTTTCAATATCCGTTACCCGCGCTTATACGAAATATATCATTGTCCGTTTCTCTGTTTATACTAGTCTCTCATTTTCCGTTCTTTCGTTTTTACAAATCTCACTTTAACTAAATCTTCGGTTTATTGAAGGAATTCTTATTCAGAGATTACGTTAATCAGAATAGACATTACACATCCATCACGTTATTTATTCTTACGTTTGTTCGAACCTAACTTTTACCTGTCGTTCGTTTATTCATACGTGTTGCTACACACTATTTCTTTTGATGCCAGTGTGTGTTTACACGTAACCTCCGTTGGGCACAGGTCGTGGCACCCTGAAATATAAGTAAATTTATAAATTTTTAATTCAAACCAATAAATAATAAATATTCTAATTAAGATTGGTTAGATTTTTAAAATCCTTAAGAACCAGTTCCATAATTTTTCGTTATAATGGGCATCTACTACACCAACTGAATTCAGGTAATTTAACGGTCGGTATTATCGAATAATTTTTTAAACACACATTACTTGTAACAAACTTCGAGTTCACCGTTTTGGACATTGTACAAATCTCACGTTATTCGTTCCTCCGTCCATACTAACCTATCATTATCCATACCCGCGTTTATTCAAACGGCTCATTATCCGTTCCTCCGGTTCTACAAACCTCACATTAATCGTTCCGCATGTTGTATATATTTCATGTTATTCGTTCCTCCGTTTATACTAATCTTTTAATATCCGTTACCCGCGCTTATAAGAAATGTAACATTGTCCGTTTCTCCGTTTATACAAGTCTCTTGTTTTTCGTTCTTTTGTTTTTACAAATCTCACTTTAACTAAACCTTCGGTTTATTGAAGGAATCTTTATTCAGAGATTACGTTAATCAGAATAGACATAACACATCCATCACGTTATTTATTCTTACGTTTATTCGAACCTAACTTTTATCTGTTGTTCGTTTATTCATACGTGTTGCTACACACTATTACTTTTGATGCAAGTGTGTGTTTACACGTAACCTCCGGTGGGCACAGGTCGTGGCACCCACACACATATATATATATATATATACACTAATGGAAAAAATTAAAGGATCAAAAAAAAATTCCAAATTTTTGGGTGATTTTCAACAGGCCGTAACTTCGAGAGAAATGGTCGTACAAGGAAAAAAAAAAAAGGAAATTGTAGCTCCAAATGTCTTCTTTTTGGATTAGAACTTCAAAATTTTTTTGCGTCAGCGGTTACTGAGTAATCTTAGAAAAACCAGCGACAAAAAAATTTTCAAATTTTTTTTACTTTTTTTTGGTCTACGGGCGTGGGAAAATTTTTTTTTGCTTAACCACTATAAGTATCGGATACCTTCATTATTCAGCTTTAATTTCATTTTTTATAGACCTTGATACGTCCATTTGTCGCCGAGATATCGGTCTTCGAATGAAAAAGGATCCTTTTGTCTTTGATTATCGATATCTCAGCAACCAATGATCGCACAGAAAGTTAATGGTGGGTTTCAAAAACTTAAATAAATTCCCTCGAACGATTAGTTATTTTTTTTTCGAAAAAAAAATTTTTTCCTGTCGTCACATTAATTTGAAAATGCAACAAAAAAAGGGCTTTTGGTGGTTTTTTGGAAAATCAAGCGCTGGATCGAAAATATTGTGGAAATCAATAATGTTGAGTGTGCAATTTACAGTTCAATATGCCCACAAAAACACCACAAAGGGCCAGATTGATCCAACCAGCCGTTTTTTTGTTTCAATCGATCAAATTTTTAAAAAAATTAAAGGATTACTTTTTTTGCTCTGAAAAGCTCATAATCTTTAACAAAATGATAAAACAAATTTCTCCGAGCTTATTTCACATTTTCATTCCAAACAGTGCTTAAATTTCCAAAAAATAAAAAAATTTAAAAAAAAACAAAAATTTTTTCAAAAAAAAATTTTTTTTGACAATTTTTTTTTTTTAACAACTTTAAGAAATTTAAGAGACCAACGCCCAATCATTTTAAACACGTTTTCTTCGCTGCATTCTGTGGTCTCTTAAATTTCTTAAAGTTGTTAAAAAAAAAAAATTTTCAAAAAAAATTTTTTTTTGAAAAAATTTTTGTTTTTTTTTAAATTTTTTTATTTCTTGGAAATTTAAGCACTGTTTGGAATGAAAATGTGAAATAAGCTCGGAGAAATTTGTTTTATCATTTTGTTAAAGATTATGAGCTTTTCAGAGCAAAAAAAGTGATCCTTTAATTTTTTTAAAAATTTGATCGATTGAAACAAAAAAACGGCTGGTTGGATCAATCTGGCCCTTTGTGGTGTTTTTGTGGGCATATTGAACTGTAAATTGCACACTCAACATTATTGATTTCCACAATATTTTCGATCCAGCGCTTGATTTTCCAAACAACCACCAAAAGCCCTTTTTTTGTTGCATTTTCAAATTAATGTGACGACAGGAAAAAATTTTTTATTCGAAAAAAAAATGACTAATCGTTCAAGGGAATTTATTTAAGTTTTTGAAACCCACCATTAACTTTCTGTGCGATCATTGGTTGCTGAGATATCGATAATCAAAGACAAAAGGATCCTTTTTCATTTGAAGACCGATATCTCGGCGACAAATGGACGTATCAAGGTCTATAAAAAATGAAATTAAAGCTGAATAATGAAGGTATCCGATACTTATAGTGGTTAAGCAAAAAAAATTTTCCCACGCCCGTAGACCAAAAAAAAAGTAAAAATTTGAAAATTTTTTTGTCGCTGGTTTTTCTAAGATTACTCAAAAACCGCTGACGCAAAAAAATTTTGAAGTTCTAATCCAAAAAGTAGACATTTGGAGCTACAATTTCCTTTTTTTTTTTCCTTGTACGACCATTTCTCTCGAAGTTACGGCCTGTTGAAAATCACCCAAAAATTTGGAATTTTTTTTTGATCCTTTAATTTTTTCCATTAGTGTATATATATATATAGCAGTAAGTTGCCCGATTTTAGTACTGTTAAGCGGATATAACTTTATATACAACAGAACGAAATTCAAAATTTTGACGTTATTATTGACTACAAGTTGTTACCAACATTCCTAGAAAGTTAACGATAATCGACTGCCGCTACCTGAGAAAATTGAAGTCAACTTGCTGTCAACCCTATCAACTAAGGGAATGCCAGCTGTCGGCACACATTTTCTCAGAAAATAGGCGACTAGTTGCCGTCAACTTATTGAAACGCCAAAGACCTTTGCGGCCAACTTGATAACAAGTTGCTGCAGTTGGCTGTCACTAGCTTGCGTCCAACTTGATTATCAGAAATCGCTTATGGCTGGAATTGTATATCTCAGTTCTACTTACTTAACTCCTCATTATAAACCAACTCAACGTAAACCGATCCGATTTATTCTGATTGCAATCGTTTGTTGGTCGTTTGTCGATCAATGTCGGTCTATCAAAGTTGTTCGTGAGTTAATTGCTTAATTATGAAAAAGTAAATAAAAATTAGCCTTTAATTTTTTCCATTTGACCCCTCTACTTCGATATTTTACTAATTTTTCCATTCAAATCACTAGGAAATCGTTTGTCGCTGATTGCCGGTTAAAACAAATAAAACAGTAATTTATTTATAATAATAATGTAATTAAAAAACTAGGTTTGCCATTAGTAGTCTTCGATCAAAATAATATTTTTTCTTTGTATAACGGTAATATATCTTCCGATTAGAAAATAATTATATGTTTCCATTCGTTAAAAAACCCGATTTTCAAATTTTGCCAATAAGGTATTGACAGGTAGCGCCACAATGTTAGATGTACGATATAACCCTAAAAGCCACCTTAGCTTGAAATTGATATTAATTTGATAATTGAAATTATCGAAGTTTGCTGTCGGCATTGGCCGATAATTTGATAGCAAAACTTGGAAAAAAAATTAGCGGTTGATTTTTCCTTAATTTAGATGTCACTTTTTCATTACTAGAAAAAAACACTAATAAAAGTTCCCATAAAATTTTCGTCAAATATTTGATAACTTCAGGCTTTTTCGTTTTTGACGGTATTTTGTATAGGACTTTTAAAGTAAATTTGGATTCGAATTCGGGTAGTAAGTTTACATCAAATTGTATCGCAAGTTTTATGCAAATTCTTGTCAATAACGGAAGGGCCCGAAGTTGACGGACATTTGACAAAAATTTCAAGGAAACTCTCGCAACGTAAATTTTTGCTAAGTAAAGTGTACAATTAGGAAATATCCTCACAATTAGCATTGATTTTTTATAATGTTACTCGATTAATATTATTGTACAAATAATTATTATTGTACGGCTAAGTAAGTAGAGCTGATTTTGGTACGTCTTAGCGAATATAACTGCAATATTAAGAAGTTTAAATATTAATGGACACCCTAATAATACCACAGTTAGTTTAGGAAAAGTTTCCTGGAAAATTCTATCAAATGTCCGTCAACTTCAGACGATTCTGTTTTCGAGGACAATTTATGTACAACTTGCTATACAATTTGACGTAAATTTACTACCCGAATTAAAATGCGAATTCATTTCGAAAGCTTACTAGAAACATTTTTCTCCAATTTCCAGGTAAATTTTGACTCCAATTTATGGTTAATTTCACTTGAAAAATTGTAAACTATTTTTTTATATTCAACTTGTAGACATTAAGTATAACTTTGATTACCTTCCTAAATGGTAAGAATGAACATAACCGACTTTGATGTGTAGTCAAAAGTGTTACCTTAAAATTGAGCAAAAATTAACCGTAAAGTTTTTCTTTGAACTGTTGCTGTTAAAGTGGCGGCAAATTCGTACAGCAAATTTTCAATAATTTCAACGTCAAATAACTGTCAATTTCAATCTAAAGTGGCTATTAGGAGTTCTTCAATTTAATTTTATTTAAGCTAATTGGTAAAGAATTGACATTAGATTGGTTGAAATAGTTGTCAAGTTTTTCCTTCTACTTATGACAATTCGCATGTAACTCACAACAATTTCAAGTAAAACTAAAGTAAAATGTATAGTTTTTTCTGTAGTATTCATGCAAAATCGGGGAAAATTGATTGAAGTTATAATAATGAACACTGATGTCAAATAAATAAAATTCATCTTAAACATTAACACGGATTTATTTACGATTATGAAACGTATTTATTTAGGCTCATAAGAAATTTGAATATAAAACTATAGTAAAAAATACAGACCGAAGCACCGCTGGTGGCGTAATAATGAATCATTGCTATAAAATAATTTCAATGTTTTACTCAATCGCGGCTTTTCTTGTAACTTTTTACTTTCTGGCAGTGCCCCTAACGCATGAAAAAATTTATAAAAGTGTCTAAATTGGGGGTGCTAAAGCATATGCTGGCCTAATTTCATTATTTTAATTAGTTCTCATAACTAAAATGAATAAAATTTTATAATTTTAAGACGAACAATCAATTATCTTTCGAATAGAGAAGGAATTTTCTGAAAATTTATTATTTTAAAAAAGTTTTCAAAAATTAGAGCTAAAAACCACTATGTTTACGGTATAGATACACGGTAGGCTCGCGCCATGACACTTCACACATATATATGTGATTGAACGTGTACTTGGCGCGAGACACTACCGTGTCTCCTGATTCATGTTTTGCAGTAATCTTCATGTGCATCTCATGTAACGGTTCACATTTAGCATCCCATAATGAGTTATTGCAAATTTTTTTTTTGCAATCGTTTGATGGTCGTTTGATATTTTATGATAGTTTAATTTTATTGTTTGATGGTTATTAGTTTATTTATAAAATAGAAATTAAAAGTTGACCTACTTTTTTTTTATTTAGCATCCCATTTTCAAAATATGCCGGTTTTTTTTATGATTATTTAATTTAAAATCGTTTGATGGCGAATGATAGATAATTAGTTATACTTATATATGGATATTTTTAGAGTAATTATAAAAAAATTTGTACTCGGGTAATCAGTCCGTATTGCCACACTCTAAATATAATTGCTTAGCAAGTTCTGTAGAGAAGCATCTACAGTTAACTTAACGACAAGTTTCTGGTAAGCCTCGACTGGATAATACTTGCGTGCAAATTGGTGCAAATTTACTGCCGTCATCTGAATGTAATTTGACAGAAAAACTTGACGTCAATTTGAAGTGTAACTTTCGACCAACTTAACGTCATTCTCTAACCGTAACACTTGTAGTCAAATTTTGAACTCAAGTTACAGACAATTTACTGTCAACTTAAAGGTAACTGCTTGCTCTTCAACACTTTCCTGTAAGTTTGCTTCAGAAAACGGCTGTAGCTTAAACTTAACTTACGGTTAAGATGGCTATCAGGGTACTTATAACCGATATAATTCTTTTCTATCGCAATTGTTTGTTGGTCATTCGAGGATCAATGTTAGTTTATTTAAATTTTTCGGCGGACACTTGTTTATTTTCCTGTATAAACCTGGCGCCTAGAAATCAGTTATAAACAATCGGATACACACAAATCGTTTTTCTTTTGAATAAAAGACCAGCAATTTACCGTAAAAAATTGAGGCAAGCCTGCGGTATTTTACTGTAAAGTAACGTATTGCTCTATAAAAACTGTAAAAATAAACAAGTATACGGTGCTTACGGCAAAAATATCGTCAAATACGGTCAATTTCCTATTATACCGTAATTCGTCGGAAACTACAACAATACGTGACGGTAAACTGCCGTAATATTAAGCAAATTTGCAATACGGTAAATTGCTGTAACATACAGCAGATTTGTCGACGAAATACCGTACTATATGGTAAATTACGGTAAATTATGGGAATTCACCGTAATTTGGATCTGTCCGCCTACAAAAAAAATAACATAAAAATATAACAATACGTTTATCTTGAATAGTTAATACAACTTTGAAAACTCAATGATATCTTTTAAATAACGTAAAAATTTCGACATTTTGTTAACATTTTTGGATCACATATTGTCAGCATTAAAATGGTTGCTTTTGTGTATCCTCAAATAGTCATCACTAGTTAATTTTCCTAATAGCTACTTCAGCTTGAAATTTTGGTAACTTGACAATTCAAATTACCGAAATTTGCTGCCCGAATTTGCCGACCATTTAACAGCAAGAATTGGAAATAAAAATTTGGGGTCATTTTTCTTCAATTCAAAGGTAACTTCTTTTAGTAGAAAAAAAACCTCAATACAAGTGCCCTTGATTTCTGTTTTAAATGTCCATCAACTTTGTGCTTTTCCGTTTTTGACGACAATTTGTATAAAATAAAATTTTCTTGTTCCTTTAATTCTTTGGATAAGTGTATATATTTATAAATAATAGTTTTTGCACAAACTATTTATGAAAAAATATTTAATTAATATGCATACATCTAAAATCCCGAAACCCTAATTAATGCACAATTGTTTTTTTTTTTTTTTTCAATCAATTATAAGCTTAAATAAAAACAATAACGATTGCGTTTTCAAATAGAAATAATAATTTAATTTATTTTCTTTGTATTTATTATTCTTATTATTTCAGAAAGTAAGCGAATTTATACATAAAATTGTCTACAATTTGGCGGTAAAAAAATACTTCACAATTTTTCAAGTCAAATTAACAATAAATTGACGTAAAATTTGCCTAAACATTGACGACAACTTTTTTTCTAGATTACTTTTGAAGTGAAATTGCATTCTGATTTGGGCAGTCAATTTATGTCTAACTCAACAACAACTTGTATACGAAATGTCGTAAAAAATGGAAAAGACTAGAGTTGACGGAAATTTGACGAAAAATTCAAGGGAACTTTAGTGAAGTAAACTTTTTCAAAATAAACTGTGCTATTAGGGTATTTATATTTTTTTTCAATTACTCTACAATCTATCATTCACCATCAACCGATTTTACATCGAATTGTATTAAAAAAAAAGGCATACTTGAAAAATGGGGTGCTGAAAAAAAAAATTAGGTCAATTTTTATTTTTTAATTTATAAATAAACAAATAAGCATCAAACCATAATATTGGACTATCATACACCATCAAACAACCATCAAACGATTGCAAAAAAAAAAATCTGGGCGTCAGTTGGCCCTGCGGGCCAGCCCCAAAACTTCCCGCTGATTTCGACCTCAAAGACCTCGAAAACATTGGTGTAGATATATTTTCGAGCTCTTCGAGCTCGAAAATGCTTTTATATGCGGTTGTTTTTTTTCGATCTTCTAAAGCTCGAACAAGTTGCCTATTATGCTGAAGTTTGAAAATTTAAGAATCAAGAATGGTTAATGAAGCGGTTTTTAAAATTTAATCCCTGATTATGTTCAATAAAATAAGTGTATTCAGGCAGAAATTAATGCCAGGGATTTAAATGAAGACTTAAATGAGTGTTGACTCATGTGAGATACAATCAAATATGAAATATCCGGGAAAAATATTGAAAACTACGTTTTATCGATTTTATTGTTTATATTATGATTTAAACTAGAAACCAAGTTCGATGACATTATGTATCGAAAGTAACCATATAAAGGATGAGTTAGTATAACTTCAGACACATTTTAGTAGGTTATATTATGATTTATCCAGGAAAAATAACATAAAATGTTATTTTTTTAACTTTTCAATGCCGATATCTTTCGAACTAATTAATCGATTTTGACGTTTGAGGTGGCAATCGGCGTGTTTTATTAAATTTCAAAGCTGATTAAAATTTAAAATCGATCGCGTCAGTCGTTTCGAAAATATTAAGAAAAAACCGTTTTTCACCATTTCTTTCGCCCGCGATAACTCTCGAACGAATTATCGGATTTTGATGTTTGAGGTGGCAATTGACGCGTTTTTCTGAGTACTAGAGCTGATTAGATTTTGAAGTCGATCGTATGAGTCGTTTCTGAGAAATCAATAAAAAACTAAAAAAAAAATTTTTTTTTTTCGTAATTCGCAGATATTTTCGAATCTATTCGATCAAATGATCTGAAATTTTTAGGAAAGTTAATGGCCAACAAGCTTTTTCAATCGCCGCCTTAAACATCCGAATCGGTTCATTGGTTCAAAAGTTACAAAGAGTTTACATACATACACACACACACACGCACACACACACACATACATACACACACTCGGACATCATTCCAAAAATAGTCAGAATAGCTTCCTAGGACCTCAAAACGTCGACATCTGATGAAAACTAGATTTTCGAAAATCGGGGTGAAAACAATAACTTCCCGAAATTTTCGAAAATCGTCGATTTTCTTAGCGGGAAGTTAAAAATTTGCAAATACTCATTATGGAATGCTAAATGTGAGGAACCATCTCATGTATATTTACTACCCGAATTGAAATGCAAAGTTACTTCAAAAGTCGACTAGAAAAAAGTTGTCGTTAATTTTCAGGCAAATTTTATGTCAATTTAGTGTTAATTTGACTTGAAAAACTGTCGAGTATTTTCTTACCGTCAAATTGCAGACATTCTTGTTTATAAATTTGCTTACCTTCTCAAATAGTAAAAATGAACATTACCGACTTTTTTTGTTTCGTCAAAAGTTACCTCTATATTAAGCAAAAATTCCTCGTAAATTTTTCTTTTTGCTATCAGGCAGCAAATTTCAGACAATTTCAATGTGAAATTACAGTCAATATCAAGCTAAAGTGGCTATTAGAGGAGTTTATAAATCAGGACCTAGTTCAGCCAAAGACGGCTAATAACAACATCTGTATCCGTCATCGCGCAAAATTACACGATTTTGATACCGTCTAGCGGATTTAACTAGATAAAACTTAAGAAAAATAATAAAAAAAATGTTAGCAACCCACAAATAATATTTTTGTGTCATAAAACAAATAATAAATACAATTAATAAATATACATATATATATATATATATATATATATATATATATATATATATATATATATATATATATATATATACATATATATATATATATATCTATATTATATATATACATGCAAAATCAGGAAAGATTACAAAAATAAAAGTAAACTTTGAATGTGAAATGAATAGAAAAAAAATTCTTTTTAGATATTAACAAGGATTTATTCATATTTATTTAGATCATTGAAATCTAAAACATTCTTGTATTCGATTGATCATTTAATCGATGATTTAATTACAGATTGTTTGAAATTTAAGTCAGAATTTCTATTCAACTCAATGAAACTATAGCAAAAAATACAGACTGAAGCACTACTGGTGGCGTAAGAATGGATCATTGCTATAAAAAAATTTCGATGTTTAACTGAATCGTGACATTTCTTCTAACTTTCTATTCTCTGGCAGTGCCCCTAACGCATGAAAAAATTTGTTAAAGTGTCTAAATTGGGGGTGCTCTAGTATATGCAGGCCTGATTTAATTATTTAAATTAGTTCTCATAACTAAAATGGATAAAGTCTTATAATTTGGAGACAAACAATCAATTATCTTTCGAATAGAGAAAAAATTTCTGAAATTTTATTATTTTAAAAAAGTTTTTAAAAATGAGAGCTAAAAACCTCTTTGTCTCCAGTATAGATACACGGTAGGCTCGCGCCATGACACTTTTCACATATACATGTGTTTGATTTGAACGTGTACTTGGCGTGAGACACTACCGTGTCTCCTGATCAATACATTCATACTGAAGTACGCTGCTGTAATGAGGGTACGATGTTATCCTCTCCGGATGTCCAGTGTGAGCTTCGTGTGTCGCTGCCACAACACACCTGAGAAAGCAGTACTCGTCGTGGTTCTCGATGTTCAAGACTGCGCGTTTGAGTTGAATGTCTCTGAGTAGTCTGACAAAAGTAGATGCTCCAGCTTGTAGAGGAACATATCTGGACATTGTGATGACCAAGCTATGGATCTCAAGTAATCTCCACCCCGAGTCCTTTTGATTGAACTCTTCAACCTTTTTTAATAAGTTCTCGTTGACATGGTCAGCATACCAATCAGCGAGAGATGTTGTGGGTGTAATTTCCCGACTTGGAGTGTTGAAAGATTTAGTTTCATCAACGACGTCATTAATTTTTTCATTTCTAAATTTACATACAAGTTTGACGTTGATTTTCACTCCAGCAACATCCCCCAACATTTCTTGAATTTTTTCGAAAACTAAGTCTCGAGAATTATTCGAAAATTCTCTCAAATCTGTGTGAGCAAGATTTGTGACACATCCAGTTCAGTAGATAGGCAAGGAAGGTTCTGGGCCACCAGGGGCAAGATGGACATGATCTGTTGTGTCGACGGATGGTAAGTTGACGATTGATGATAACGTGTCGACTGTTGGTGTGGTTATCTGGGGCCTTTTTGACATCATTTCGATGATAATTGACGTTATTTGGCAGTCTTTTTACCGTCTGAGCTCATTTTTGAGCTTATCTGGGGCCTTTTTGACATCATTTTGATGATAATGGACGGTATTTGGCAGTCTTTTTACCGTCTGAGCTCATATTTGAGTTTATTTAGGACCCTTTCGAGCTCGTGTCCGCCATTTAGAGCTCGTGTCCGCCATTTTGAGCTCGTGTTATGATAGATGGCGCCTTGTGTATATTTTGAGGGGGCAATTTTGGAAACAAAATGACACCATCATGGCGCTCAAGGCTGATACTTTCTCAGTCTATCAGCCTCGAGCGTCATCACGGGGCCAATTTACTTTCTGACCAATGTTTGATATATTCAAACTAGGTGTAGTACGAGCACTTGCGAGAAGCCATGCCATCTAGTGGTATAGTTTCTCTCCCCTCCTTTTTCGGCTACTGCGTAGTAGATGACGTCATCAGGCGAGTCTGAACTGGTTTTTTCTAACTGCGTAGTAACATTTTTTAACTGCGCAATAGAATGTTCAAGATGATGACGTCATCTGACAAGTCTGAACTGATTTTTTTCTATTTCTAACTGCGTAGTAGCATTTTTTAACTGCGCAATAGAATGTTCAAGATGATGACGTCATCTGACTGGTTTTTCTGGTTTTTCTGGTTTTTCCTTTGTTCTATTTCTAACTGCGTAGTAACATTTTTCAACTGCGCAATAGAATGTTCTAGATGATGACGTCATCCGACAAGCTGAACCTGTTTTTGAGCTATAGTGGGGGTTACTGAGCTGAGCGCTGAGCTCGAGAGCTCACAGCAGTCAGTCTACATCGAGAACCGTCCTAGTTAACAGTGAAAAAACTTTTGTAGTTCATTCAATTAAAATTGAAATTTTATTAATGAAATGTTGTTTCTAATTAATTATTAATTAATCAATTAGTTGATGTTAATTTCAAATTCTGATAATAAGTGAGTATTAATTTATCTTGTTTTAGTGAGTTGTGATTTATTAAAAATTATCTAATCTAATTAAATTACTAGTTACCAAGATGGATCTTTCGAAAATCAATGACATCAACACCTTAGCATACATCTTGCCGATCAAAAAACTTCAGGAATTAGAAGTTGGCAAGACCTACAAAATCACTGAAATTAAAAAAATTTCAACACAGTATGGGCCTAAAGTAGTTGCTAACCTGGATAATAAATTTACGATCTACTTTCCTACAAGGACAAATAATGAATTGTTAACTAATAAAGATAAATTGAAAACTCTCATTAACATGGTGTCACAAGAAAATCTTTATCTTTTATTTCATGGAACAAAATACAGTAAATTTGAATTTGTAGCTGAATCATAAATGTAATTCTTGTATGATAAAGTATTATAATAAAATTCAAAAATTCCTATTTTAAATCTTTATTTATTATTTTTGGACCTGATCATTTTAATTTGATTCTATAATACAAATATAAGTCATCAATTTAAAGAGAACTCGTTCGCGCAGTCGCAGTAAAAATATGAAGTCACCTAATGTTTTTTGGGATAGTTAGTGTAGCGGTGAGATTTATTAGAATTAAAGTCATAATTATGATAAATCAAAACTAATATAATAGCATGATACTAATAATAATACTAATAAAAATAATAATTGTTTATATATTCGAATCACGCGCAAAAAAGGGTTATATCTACCGAGGTGACCTCTATTGAGATATATTTATATCACACATCAAGGCTAGCGATCAATAATGGCGGTCATATTTTTCAATTTGAATAAATTAATGATAGTAAAAATTGCAAATCTAATAATTATACATACCTAACAAATATTTTTTTTCTTCAAATCAATCAAGCAATTCATTTTAAACTTAGAATATATTAAAAATTAAGCATCATATTTAAAAAATATTAATAAAGAATTATACTCTTGGTGGTAAAAATTTGAAATTCGAATAAAGTAAACTTATGATAATAAAAATTTAATAATTATACATACCTGACCAATATTTTTTCTTCAAGTCAATTAAGCGATGTGTAAAAAAATTTAAAATGTATTAAAACTTAAGCATTATATTTGAAAAATATAATTACTCTTGGTGGTAAAAATTTTAAATTCGAAAATTATACATACCTGACAAATATTTTTTTTATCTCAAACTTAAAAATATATTGAAAATGAAACTAATTATTTTTTACTTATCACATATTTCTATGAATTATAATTAACTTAATCTATTAATTTTTTTAAAGGTTAAAAAATAAAAAATTCAAATATTATCGAATTCAAATTAGAGTTTTTATTGAGTATTCATCAACCAATTTTTTAACATTTTTACATTTTCAAGTGCACATGAATAATGATTATTATTATTTAATTGGCAATGATATTTACAAAAATCATTGTTGAATAATTTTAAATTTTTTAGCGCGGGACATTTGAAGTCATCTAAAACAATTACAATTTTCTCGTGTTCAATTAAATCTTTTATCCATAACTTTTTTTCATAACCCTTCACGCAAATATATTTATAATAACGTGTGACATAATTAATTACTTCATTCAGATTATATTATGATGTATTTCCAGCATTCTAGTTAATTCCATGATAATAATGTGTCACCCAAGTATTTAGACGTTGATATTGATGTTATAATGATTTCCAGTGATAAGGTGGCCTGAATAATGTACATGATAACTCTTCAACATCATCAATTACATGTTGAATTGTAATTGTAGCAAGTTCATTCACGATAAAGTGATTATCGGGACCCCTGAATCCCTGTACATCCAGTATCATTTCCATTTTTATAACTTGTATCTGGACAACAGTTAACAATGAACTGAAGTATTAAAAAATTCAGCTCAACTATTTTTTTATTATCTCCCCACCACTCTATTTTTCAATTAATTTGATTGGCTTAAAAAATTCCTTTGTTCTATTTTTTAACTGCACAATAAATGTTTATTTCTAACTGCGTAGTTGAATTTTCTAGAATATTTATTTTTAGATGGTGACGTCATCTAACAGGTCTGAACTTGTTCTTTCCTTTGTTCTTTTTTAACTGCGTAGTAGAATGTTTGTTTTTAGATGATGACTCATCCAGTTCCGAGAAAAAAACTTTCTAATGTTATTTTAACTGCGCAGTAGAATGTTCCAGAGAGTTTATTTTTAGATGATGACTCACTCGATTATATTTTTAGATCATGACTCATCTAGTTAAATTTTTAACTGCGTAATAGATGACATCAAACTTTCCGTCACGCCATCTAGATCTTAGGTTATGTCGATGCAATCTAGGGAGTTTTTGTTCTTTTCTAGGGAATTTTAGACATTTTCTAGGGGATTTTTCAAGTTTCTGGTAATTTTATTTTATAAGGTTGGTACTTTTGAGAACTAGAAACTTTCTACTGCGCAATTGATGATTCATCTCCCACCTATAAAAGCACTGCGCGAGAACATACTTCACAAAAAGAAGTACGAGTTCCATCAATGAAGTACGAATCTCTGCTCAAATTATCTCTAACGATTTGAAGTTCTTTGTGTGTGCGTTTTAAAATTTTTTTTCTAAAAATTTTTTTATAACAAAAAAATTTTTTAATAAACAATTTTTTAAGTGACTATTTGAACAATATATATATATATATATATATATATATATAAATAATTTTTGTGATAAATTTTTAAATGAACAATCGTAGTGATTTTTTAAAAATTTAATTTTTACTAAACTAATTAATTTATATAAAAACTACTTTATAAATAATACTAGTGATAAACAATTTCAAGTGTGAATATAAATAGTGATGAACTTTTAAAAAAATAATTTTAAGTGAACTTTTGAAAAAATGGCACAAAACGATTTTATTGCGGCGCTTCAGCGTCCAGTAGATTCAATAATTAAATCATTTAATGATTTACATGATCAGCCATTAGCTGAAGAACATTGTCAAAAGTGTTATCAAGTGTGCACTGATACAATTGATTACTTCAATGAGATTTTGCTAGATCCGCAAATAAATGTTCAAGTCAGAAGAAGTGTACGAGCAAATATTGTACTTTTGTACTGGTATGCAGATCAATTTGCAAAATTGAGTGGAGAGGTAACTGGTGGTGACTTGCGTGCAAACCGACGTCTCATCAAGTGGCAAAATCTTGAAAACGCATTCTCAAATAACATTAGATCAGGATGTGTGATAAATCATACTGATCTTCGTGCTTTTCTTGATGACGCTCAAGATCTTATAACTGGAAAAGTTGAGAATATGCTCAGAGATGTTGCTGGGCTTAAAGTAAATGTTAAATTAATATGTAAATTCAGAAATGTAAAAGCTGAAAATGTGATTGAAGAAACAAAATCATTCAACACAAAGAGCCGAGAAATTTTACCCGCAACATCTCTTGCTACTTGGTATAAAGATCACGTCAACGATAAATTGCTAAAGAAAGTCGAGGAATTCAATCAAAAGGATTCTGGGTGGAGTTTAACTGAAATCCTCAATTTGATAATTACAATGTCAAGATATGCACCTCTTTAAGCTGGGGATTCAACGTTTGTGGAGCTACCCAAGGATATACAAGCGAAAAAAGCAGTTTTAAACATTCAAAATTTTGATGAACACTGTTTCCCATGGAGCGTTGTAGCGGCATTACATTCTGCTACTAATAGTCATCCTGTAAGAAAAACATCTTATCCTCACTTCAGCTCAATATTAAAATATGAAGGCATAAAATTTCCAATCACTTTTAATGATATCCCAAAATTTGAAAAATTAAATAATTTATCAATTAATGTCTACGGTATCGAGTCAGAATTTTGCAATGAATAATCTGATAAAAGTACAATAATTCCTTTATATCTAAATAAACTCATAAAGCCCGATAAAAAAGTTATTCATCTCTTAATGGTACAGCAGAATATTAAATTAAATATAACAGATTTTGATATTAAAAATTTTCAACCTAAATTTCACTTTGCTTTGATCAAAGGTCTTTTACGACTAGTTCGATCACAACTTTCCAAGTTAACCTGCAAATTATTTTTTTGTGATAGATGCTTGAATCATTTTAGATTTGATTATTCGTATGAAAATCATAAAGCTGATTGTTTTAAGATGAATAAAGTCCATATGACGTTTCCAAAAGCAAAAGATCAAATTTAAAAATTCAAAAACTACCGATATAAAGACACGGTACCGTTTGTTGTATATGCAGACTTGGAATGTACACTAGAAAAAATCCAAGGAGATGATGAAACTCAAAAGCATATTCCACACAGTGTAGCATTCTATCAGCACTGCAGTTATGATAATAAATTATCTAAATTTGAATTAAATCGTTCAAAATTTTGTATTGATTGGTTTATCTTAAAGTTGGAAAAATTAGCTATCGAGTATGAAGGATTTTTAAAAAATCCCATACCAATGAAGCCGCTTACTTAACAGCAGCAAGAGACACATGATCAGGCAACTGTTTGTCATATTTGCGAAAAAATAATTACTACAAATACAGGTAAGTGTTATGATCACTGTCATTTCACTGGTAATTATCGCGGTCCAGCTCATATATCTTGTAATGTTAATTATCCAAAGTCTCACGTTATTCCCATAGTATTTCACAATTTATCCGGCTATGATTCACATTTTTTAATTAAAAGTCTAGCTACATTAATTAAAGGTGATGTAACTTTACTGCCAATTAATAAAGAAAAATATATATCTTTCACAAAATCAATTGAAAATACTTCAGTGACATTACGATTCATAGACTCATTCAGATTTATGGCATCAAGCCTTGAAAAATTAGCTTCTTATCTTGGTGATGATGAAAAACTTATAACGAAACTTCACTATCCTGATCCAGATGAATTAAAATTAGTTACACGCAAAGGCATATTTCCATATGAATAGATTTCAAGTATTGACAAACTTAATGACAAACAATTGCCTGATCAAGTATCATTTTTTTCAAAGCTAACAAATGAAAGTGTCTCTGATGAGGATTATTTTTTCGCCCAGCTAGTCTGGAATAAATTTAACATCAAAACACTGGGAGAGTACTCAGATTTATATCTTAAAACTGATGTACTTTTTCTAGCAGATGTCTTTGAAAATTTTAGACGTAGCTGCTTCAAAACTTATAATCTAGATCCATTACATTACTATACTGCTCCTGGTCTGTCCAATGATGCTATGCTAAAATACACTGGTGTGGAACTTCAGCTCCTTACTGATCCTGAAATGGTACTTTTTATTGAAAAAGGAATCAGAGGTGAGGTATCTCAGTGTACAAACCGATATGCTGCTGCTAATAATCGGTACATGGGTAAAGACTTTGATCCAAGCAAAGCTGAATCATATTTAATGTACTATGATGTAAATAATTTGTATGGTGCAGCTATGAGCATGCCACTGCCGACGGGTTCATTTGAGTGGGTAGAAAATGTTGATGATGATGTAAATAAATTTTTAAATGATAATGATAGTAAGGGATATATATTAGAAGCCCTAGCGGTTTTGACGACACCGTAGAAACGTGGTGCAAACACGGCGTTTCGACGGTGTTAACTCCCTTACAGTGTTTCCACAGTGTATCGACGGAGTTACGACGGTGTTTTGATGGTATACGGGCGGCGTTTCTTGTGCAGTTACGAGACAAGATTTCTCTCGTGTTTTCTTCGAGTTTGGTTGGTGTTCGCCCGGAGTTTCCACTGTATTTTTTTGGACTTTTGTCGGAGTTTCGCCGGTGTTTTCGTGAAGTTTTGTCGGTGTTTCTCTGGAATTTTGTTAGGATTTTTACGGAGTTTCGTCGGTGTGTCATCGGAGTTTTAGCGGCTTTGACACGGAGTTTTGATGGAGTTTTTGCGGAGTTTTGAGAGTGTACGATCGATATATTCTTGAAATTTTTTTGATCGATTCGCGGCTATCCAACGGTATTAAGTATATCATGTAGTGTATAGTAGAATTTGATTATGAAAAACGTTATTTCAAAGTAAATGATATTTTGTTTTTTAATTGAAAAATTTATTTAACATAAGAATAAAGTATAAATTATAGAATGCATATGTCTGTAATTATGAGTAAATCTATTTTTTAATTAAATTTTTATCACATTGGTTTATATTAAATAATTTATTTGATTAAAGAATAATCGATGACTTAGAAGTGATACCCTGATAAAACATTGCTTACACCTATGTACTGTCGTTGTCAAGGTACATTTACAGAATGTACTAAATAACCTCAAATTCATGATAAAAATTTGCTAAGTAAAGTGTTGTGTAATTAAACATAATAATAACTATATAATACAAATAATTTTATACGAATTCGTTTATATATAATTTATTACTATGCTAAATTAGTGTGATAAATAGTTTATTATCGTGATTAACAAGTAATACCATAAATAACAATTCTGTGAAAATTAATATTTCCAAAGATATAAAAGACTTGATACTATCGTGGAAATTCAACTGTGGGCGATCAGAACATATATTTATTTTAAATCGTTTATTTTATAATGTGAATTAATTAATGATGATAATTAATAAGTGATAATATTAAATTGTAGCTATAAGTAAATAGTAACTGTCATTAAAATTTTAAACTATTCAAATGGTTTAAAGTATTTCATTACTTTTATTAAAAATTAATTTTTAACAATTGTTAATTTTATAATGAAAGTAATTAATTGAATTTAAACTTGTAATTTGATTATATTAATTTATTTAATATTATTTCTTAAACAAATTTGTATGAATTTTTTCAATTAAATGAAATTGATTTATTTGTATTAATCTCTACTCTACTATATATTTATGTTAATTTAGTAAATTCATCTACGTATTAGTTTGATTTTATAATTATAATTATCATTTTAATATTCTAACGTATAACCTAAAACTTTAAATTGTTAATGACATCTAAACAATGTAAAAAATTTGAAGTCCACGGTGTGGTGTGAATGATTTGGTGTTAAAATTTTCAACACTGCCGGTGTAAAAGTCACACAACGCACAGTGTTAACTTTTAGACTGAGTGAATTAGAACGTTCACACCACCGATAGTGTAAATGTTCAAGTTTTTTATTTCAAAATGCCATGAGTATGCCTCACAAACTCTAAGTTACCACTACCAAAATGACGAAAAAACCCTCAATATACTCCGCAAAAACCATGAGAAACTACCATATAAATTCCGAGCAAGCCCAAACTCTACTCCGCGAAAACACCGATGAAACTCCAAAAGAACACCTACGAAATTCAGCAAGAACACCGACAAAACTCCGTGTCGTAACTGAACACAAAAATACTGCGTGTCTACCGTGAAAATGCCGTCAAAACTCCCTTGGTGTACCTAGTTTTAATCGAGTTTTTTCCGAATTCTTACGGTGGCCCTAAAAGCGCGAGAATCCGTAAAAACTCTGACTAAATTGCAAAGAAATACATTAAAAACTCCCACAAAACACCAAGAAAACTGCATGATAATACCGACGAAACTCCAAGAGAACACCTATAAAACTCTGAGAGAAAACCAACGAAAGTCAGTAAAAACACCAACTAAACTCCGCAAAAACTCCGTGTCGTAGCTGTATACAAATATACCGCGTTAATGCCATGAAAACGCCGTCGAAACTTCCACGTCACAGCCAGTTTCGCTCGAGTTTTTTCCGAATTTTTACAGTGGCGCTAAAAGCGCTAGAATCTGTAGAAACTCCGACTAAACTGCAAGGAAACACCCAAAGAACTCCGATAAAACACTAAGAAAACTTGGCGATAACACTGATGAAACTCCAAGAAAACACCAACAAAACTCCAAGAGAAAACTGGCAAAACTCTTTAAAAACACGGACAAAACTCCGTAAAAACTCCGTATCGTAATTGCACACGAAACGCCACGTTTATACCGCGAAAACACTGTCGAAACTCCTTCGAAACACCGAGTTTCTGTCGAGTTTTTTCCGAGTTCCCACGGTGGCACCAAACCCGCTAGGGAGTAGACTTAGAGTATCCTGAAGAGTTACATGAACTCCATAAAGATTTACCGCTGTGCCCAGAACACTTTGTACCACCTGGATCTAAGCACTCGAAATTATCAACTACTCTGTATGATAAAAATAATTATATAATACATTATAAAAATTTAAAACAGTGTCTAGAGTTAGGATTAAATTTAAAAAAAATACACAGAGTATTACAGTTTAAACAATCGCCTTGGCTCAAAAGTTATATTGATAAAAACACTGACTGTAGAAAATTAGCAAAAAATGAGTTTGAAAAAAATTTTTACAAACTGATGAATAACGCTGTATTTGGTAAGACTGTGGATAATGTAAGAAAGCACAAAGATGTACAATTAAAAACTGAATGGGATGGTAGATATGGAGTCAAAGAATTGATATGCAAGCTAAGTTTTCATGGTCTTACCATGTTTGATAAAGATATCGTAATTATTGAGATAAAGAAAGTAAAAGTCTGTTTCAATAAACCTATCTATGTAGGCTTTTGTATTTTAGATTTATCAAAAACATTTATTTATGATTTTCATTATAATTATGTAAAAAAGAACTTTAAAAATGATGAGTCGAAATTAATGTATACTGACACAGACAGTCTAATCTATCATTTTACTGTACCAGATGTTTACAAAATCATCAAACGTGATATCTCAAAGTTCGACACCTCTGACTATCCCGAAGATAATGTTTATAATATGCCATTAGCTAATAAAAAAGTCCTGGGTCTGATGAAGGATGAAAAGAATGGTGAAATCATGACTGAATTTACTGGACTCAGTGCTAAATTATATGCATTTAAAACATATAAGATTAAAAAAGCTAAAAAACGAGCAAAGGGAGTCAAGGGTCCTACTTTGAAAACAATCACGTTTGATGATTTTATGGAATGTTTAAATAATCATGTGACTTTAACAAAAAAACAATATTTAATAAAATCGAAAAAACATAATGTTAAGACAATTATGCAAAATAAAATTGCATTGAGCTGGGCTGATGATAAGCGCCAGCTCATTGATGGCAGCCACGACACCCTACCATGGGGCTATAAAAATAAGAAAATTATTGTAGATGATGATGAGATAATAATTAAAAAAAGAAAACTTATGTAAATAAAAAAAGAGAACTTATTTAACTGAAAAATGTAAATATTATTTTTAAGTTTTTTTTTGTAAAATTAGTTTTAAGGTTTGAAAATCAAAAAAAATTTATCTACAATTGAAAATTTTGTTTTTATTTATTAGAATATAAGTTTTACAGGTCTGATTTATCAATCCAGGTGTTGTGAGAGCTGTCGAAGCCGAGCCACTTTACATATAATTTATTTCCACGTTTTTTTATAATTTTTTCTATTAGATAGACATCTGGATGCTTGACTTTGCTGAGTTCTTCAACATATAATCCACCTTCAGTTGGCTTATCCTGATAGTCTACAAGTTTGTATGTTGTTGGATTTGTATTCTGCACTGTCTTGATTGTGAAAATTTCAGTGGTCCAGTTGGGCGTGTAGCCTTTTTCAAATACATGTTTGTACTTGCTGATTCGAACTTTGTCTCCAACTTTGAATTTATTTTTTCGTGCTTGTCGCTGAGCTTGAAGAGGTTTGTATATTTTTTTAAATATCTTCTTTTCATTTTTAGCAGTTACATCAATAGGTTCCAGTTTAATACTACGATGTTTTCTAGTATTATATTTGTGTAATAAATCTTCCAATATATCAATCCACTTACAATTGCCACGAGCGGTGAATTGACGCCACATGTTAGTCTTAAGTGTTCGATTAAAACGTTCACATATTGATGCCTTCAAGTTGCTGAATGTGGAGTACATGTTGATGTTTTTACGTTTCATAAGTTCTTGAAATTCTTTGTTATAAAATTTTTTGCCTTGGTCAACATGCAGATTTTTTGGTACACGTCCTTGTTGAAATATAGATTTCATTGCACTAGTGACATCACTGCCACTTTTACTTTTAATCGGTACAGTCCAAGCATACTTTGAAAAAATATCTATGACAGTTGGCAGATATTTGTTTCCTTTATTTACTGTTGCATAAGGAATCATTTCAACTAGATCAGCTTGCCAAGTTTCATCAAGTGCTCGTATGTCAACATGACGATGTTGGTAATTTCTGCGTGCTGGTCTGTGCAGCTCATACGCTATTACTGATTTTTTGTCCTCCATTGTCAACAAAAATTCTAGCTTCCAATTCTTTAATTCGTTGTGTATTTCTATTAATTGATTCTTTTCGTGACTTTATACGTTTTATTATATTTTTTAATTCTTGATTTTCTTTTTTTAAAAGCGCAACAGCAAAGTCCAGTGTTACCACTTGAGAGTGCAAGTGAGAAATGATCTCTGACTGATCATTCCTTATACTATCATACAATAGAGACAGCTCTTTGTACACAAGATCACGTGTAAATTTTACAGTTGCTGCATCACTATCTTCTGCTGGTTTGCCAACATGACACAGTCTCTTGCTCTCAACATCATACTGTCCATCAACAGTTATTTGAAATCCTCGGCCAGGTGGTCCTGGTGGTCCACTGATTGCAGCACCAGTTGGTAGTGACCATCCAAAAATATCGATACTCATTTTTGCCCTTTTCACTTCAACAGTTGGCATGAAAATGACATAAATTTGACGCAGTGGTTGCTGATAAATAATTCCTGCTTCTCGTAGCTCTTCGATAATTGATATGATTTCATTGGTGTGACTTGGATTTCCAGCTGCTTGAGATGCCATGAGTAAACGCAGACGGTCAACTAGTTCATTTGGATCATCCCAGTAGACATAATCCATACGTGATTTTTTTTTCTTTTTCGCAATCATAAAATTCGGTAATCCTTTACCTCTTGATAAGTTTGCATTTTTAGCAAGAAAATCAGCAATATAATTATTATACTTGATTGTCGAGTCTTCATAAAAACTACCATCTGGCTTATATTTTTTTCTATGAGCATTTGTCATCTTTATAATTTCGAGATATTTATTTTTATCATTCTGTGTGACTTTTGAATCATCAGGTGATTTTTTAAATAATAATTCCAATAAACCAGGAGTCACTGAGTAATTTTATTTTTTATATTAATCTCAGTATCATCAAAAGCTATTTCAGAATCACCAATGTAAAAATCATTGTAACATCGACGAACACCATATCTCATATCCATATCTCTACTTTTTTTATACACTTTAGATAAATAAGACTTTATTTCACTGCTAGCTGGTTTAGCAGGGGTACTTGATGCAGCAGGAGATATTTGTGTATCTTCCAGAGTTCTATGTTCAGAGATAATACTATCATAATTACTTGCATCATCAAGTTCTGTATCATTATTCACAGTTGAATAATTTTTTTTAACTTCTTCTTTGATTTCTTGTTTGATTTCTTGTTTGACTTTAGATGATTCGACTAGACTCTGCAGAGGCGTAACAATAGGCTTGAACATTTCACCCATTGTCTTCTCAGCTGTATCTTTACCCAACTTGAGCATTCTGTGCTTCCGTCGGATAGCATCACTAGCCTGAGATATCTGATGTAAGACATCTCGTTGCTTTGAAAGTTCCTCAGTCTTCATGTTGATGCCTTAGAGTTCACTTAATCTCTGATGACTATTTATCAAATACAAGTTAATTTATACTAACAAAACAGTCAAATCCTTTTCTATATCTTCCACTATTTAGCTCACTGTCTTTGTCAATCACTACAAAACCATATTTACCATCATTCCAACATGCTGAACACAAGTCTTTGAATAAATTGTATGACATGTCAGTATTTACATGATCATCATACACATGTTTCAAGTTCATCTCATCTTGACGAAAGAGAACTATAAAATTTGCATTGTCGCGTATCAAATGTTTAGGAATACGTGTATAAGTCTGACAGAAATAAAAACTATCAACATCTTTATGTCGACCCATACAAAAATGTGCTCTGATATGATCTTGTTTTTCACAAGCGACATCATCAATGAGTGTGGTTTTGCATCTTCCGGTTTCAGTACTTCTTCGTGCTCATTGAATGTAAAAAATTCAATACCTTCTATTGGTTTAAGTAGTGATTCTAAAAATTTATATTTCGGTTGGTTCAGAGATTTTGAGTAGAGATAGATATTATCAAATCTCAAGCCGTTGGGGTGTGTGATGGGTGAGAGCAGAGCATTTGTTTTTCCACAATTTGATGGGCCACAAAATATAGCACGTACACTGTTTGGCAATAAAGCACCGTGTCTCTTGACTTTTTTCACCCCCGTGCCTTGAACAATTTGATCAAAATTTATTACTGGCAACTTGGACTCTTGACTATTAAACTCCATGTTGATAGTTTGCGATCACAACAATAACTCACTCGGCGAGCAATAAGTATCAGGTTTTATGTCGTTTTAAGTTAGTCATGATGCTGCTACTATGGAGAGCAGACGTGTAGAGACCAATGGTAAAGGTTTTGTAAACAGTATAATCAATAAGCTACCATTCGAACTACATATACCTGGTCACCAGTACTGTGGACCAGGCACAAAGCTAACCAAGAGATTAGCTCGTGGAGATCCTGGAATTAATCCTCTGGATGCTGCGTGTAAAGAACACGATATCGCATACTCGTATAATCGTGAAAATTTGGCGGCACGTCACGAGGCTGATCAAATACTTGCTGAGAAGGCCCGGCAACGTTATCAAGCAAAAGACGCTGGTATTGGTGAAAAAACTGCTGCGTGGAGTGTAAATAAAATCATGAAGATGAAAAGAAGATTCGGAATGGGGTTGGATAAGAGAACAGCTGGCAAGAGAAAGCCTAGCAAAAGAAAGACCAGTGTAAAGAAACAAGTAGCACTAAGACAAGTTGCCACAGCTGCTAAAAAGTCCATGTCTCCTGGTGGTGATCCTATCAAAACAGCGTTGAAAAGAGCTCGTCAGGCAGTTAAAAAATCTGGTTGGAAAAAAAATATCAGGCTGCCACGAATTTTACCAGTTCCATCTAAAGTTGGTGGTGTACTACCATTTTTAATACCACTTTTTGCCGGCCTGAGTGCAACAGAAGCTTTGGCTGGAGGTGCAGCTGGTATAGCAAAACCTGTGAATGATGCAAGTGCTGCTAAAAATCGATTAGAGGAGAGCAAACGACATTATTTGAAAATGGAACAAATATCCATGGGTAAAGGTTTATACTTGATACCTTACAGACGCGGTATGGGTTTATACTTGAGACCATATCCAGCAGGTAGAGGATGCAAGTCAAAAAACAAGTAGAGCTACCACATCGAGCACTCACAAACATCGATTTACTGAAATACGCTAAAGCTCTAAAAATTCCAAACTTTCGTGGTGTTTTTATGAGAAATGATTTACCTGAAACTGGACCAAGAAAAAATAAATCAGCGATTATTAATCTTGATGATAAACTAGGACCTGGTACTCATTGGGTTGCATACAAGAAAAATAATGATAAAGTTGTTTACTTTGACAGTTTTGGTAATTCAAAACCACCACAAGATCTTATGGAATATCTCGATGTTGGTAGCGTAAAATATAATCACAAAAGATATCAAGATTTTGATACAATTATATGTGGACATTTGTATCTCAAATTTCTCACTGGACAACTATAAATTGATGTGACTCTGTGTACAGCACATCAGTCATGGCTGAGTCATTCACATTAACGTTAACGGGATCTACATCCGTGTTGGAGGCCAACTACTTCCCTTCAATCGAATTATTACCAACTAAAAATTATGTTCTGGGACTTGTAAAGTTATTAACATTTAACTCAATACCAAATATTGATGTTCGTGCTAATAAATTCTATGTCTCTTATCCTGTGGATAATATTGATATCGAAAAAATTGATACAAATAATATTGATGAGAAAAAAGTAGTCAAGAAAAAAAGAGCTAAAAGAAATGTGGCAATAATTACAAAGTTTGATGATAATGTCTCAGTAACTAAAAATAATAATACGATGAGTGAAAATATAGAAGCTGAAAAATATGAAACTGTTGAAGAGAGAGTCTTGACAATACCAACAGGAAGTTACGAAATCACTGACATTAAAAAATACATTCAAAAGAAATTACAAAGACTCAGCATCAGCATAAGAGCCAATAATAATGAATTGAGAAGTGAAGTTAAGTGTGATCAATTTGTGAATTTTACACCTCAAGATTCTATTGGTAGACTACTGGGATTTACAAATCGAAAGCTGACACCACATAAAACTCACTCATCAGATTTACCAGTGAAGATATTAAAACTCAATGCTCTGAGGGTTGAGTGCAACATCACATCAGGTGCTTACATAAATGAGCACAAAGTTCACACTAATCATGAATTTTTTCCAAGTGTACCACCAGGATATAAGATTGTTGAATTGCCATCTCACGTCGTTTATCTGCCGATCGCCGTACAAGCAATACAAAATCTCAGACTGAGAATTGTTGATCAAGACGGAAAACTGGCTAATTTTAGAGGTGAGACGATAACCATAAGACTGCATGTAAAGTCAATAAAATAATGGGTATCGTGTATGAGACAAAAAGTGGTGCTGGGTATAAAACGACAGCAATATGGTCGAGCAATATCAGTCACCGAGTACCTCACAAGGTGTTAACACATCATAACGCTCAGTTTCTACAGAGCCTAGGACTAAAATTACGTAAAATATTAAGAAAATAAAAATTTATTTTTGTTGTTTGACGTGTACACGACCATGGCGGCAGAAATCTTAAATATTCAAAGACAAATCATTTTTGATGAGTCGATTGCACACTATGAAGCACATGCTCATCTCCTGTATGCTTCATCAACATTCAACAACAGCGATGAAATAAGAATTATCGTTCAACATCAAGATTTATGTCTACTTCCAAGTAAAAGTACACTGCATGTGTATGGAAAATTTACAAAATCTGATGGTACAGCTGTAAGTGCAACTACTCACATGGTCAACATGACAGTATGTCATATGTTTGAAGAAATACGCTACGAGCTCAATGGTGTTGAGATTGATCGTAATAAAAATGTTGGCATCACAAGTCTCATGAAAGGATATACATCACTGAGTCCAGCTCAACAAAACACACTCGAGAACTCAGGCTGGATTATGGATGAAGCTGTAAACAAATTGCATAATGACAACGGCTACTTTGATGTATCTATACCATTGAGTCTCCTGCTTGGATTTGCTGAAGATTATCATAAAGTTGTCATCAATGCAAAGCATGAATTGATTTTAATAAGATCAAATTCCGATTTGAATGCCTACGTTGTGGCTACACCTGCTGCTGGAGCTCATGCTGAAGCTGTTAAAATTACGCTGCAAAAAATCGAGTGGATTGTACCATATGTGACTATGGCTGATAAACAAAAAATTGAAGCTTTGAATTATATTACAAGTGATCCAGCTATCTCAATCAGTTTCCGAGCTTGGGAGCTGTACGAGTATCCACTATTACCTAATACTTCGAAGCACATTTGGGCAGTTAAAACATTTACGCAGCTCGAGAAACCACGTTTTGTGATACTTGGATTTCAAACAGCAAGAAAAAATGATGCAACTAATAATCCCAGCATGTTTGATCACTGCAACATCAGAGATATAAAATTATTTCTAAACTCTCAGAGTTATCCTTATGGGAATTTAAACCTCAACATTGCAAACAATCAATATGCTCTGTTGTATGACATGTATATAAATTTCCTAATTTCATACTACAACAAAGAACCTGAGCCACTGTTGACGAAGAAGAAATTTTTGGAACAAGCACCACTGTATGTTATCGATTGCTCGAAACAAAACGAATCGATAAAATCTGGACCAGTGGACATTCGTCTGGAATTTGAATCTACAAATTAATTTCCTGGGCAGACATCAGCTTATTGTTTCATTATACATGATCGCATAGTCGAGTATAATCCTATAAGCAGCATCGTACGAAAACTAATATGAAGACTGTTAAATTTAATCCAACGCCAACCATACATTATATGTATGTATGGAGATTTGCACATGAGCGAGCAAGAAGAGGCGAATGGGAACAAGCAGCAAGAGATCGAGATCGATTTAAACAAAGAATTAATAAATTATTTTAAATATAATTATTGAACCTGGATTAATTAATAAACTTACATATATAAATAAACTTTTTTTTATATTGATATATAGTGTTTTTTTATTACTTATAACCTAACATGTACATTTAGGTCTTACATAACCTTAAATATTTCTCATAACCTCAAATACAATAAAATATTTTTCTTAACCTAAAAATATACATTTGGTTTCAAATAACCTCAAATACATAATAAAGTATAGATATTTTTCTTAACCTAAAAATATACATTCAAGTCGTACATAACCTCAAATTCATAATAAAGTATAGATATTTTTCTTAACCTAAAAATATACATTTTAGTTTTACATAAAGTATAGATATTTTTCTTAACCTAAAAATGTACAGTTCGAGCAATCTTTTTTGAATGGATATGCTAAGCTATCAGGAATATCATCACAAAAAATATAATGATCCCGACATCTTTGATAGCTAATCAATTTTTCATTATTTTTTAATTCTTCTGGTAGTTTGTGCCAAACGAAATCGATCTGCTGAGTTGCATTTTCAAGGATAAATGTATCATCAAAGCATGCGATGTCTCGATCATCCATACAAAGTAGATTCCCCAATTGATTGAAGATCTGAACTGACTTCTCGTAGGTTGGTTGAATTCCATAAAAATGCCAGAACCATCTCTTGAACTCTTGAACATTTTGAAATGCACATGAAGCATCCAATTTCTTCAAGTGACAAGCATAATATGGACATTGATATTTCAAGAAATCGTTCTTTTGATAGAGTGAGAAAAATTCCATTTTTTCTAAATCAATAATTGGTACAGCAGTGTCAATAAGATCTTCAAGCCATTTTTTCTTCTGTTCACCTTGTACGTAAAAGTATCGTGTATGTTTGAACATAATTTCAAGAATTTCTTTCAATAATTCATATGGTAGCAAACCAGCTATCCATGATATTGAATGGTGATGCTTGTGGTGATCAACACTTTTCTGCTAAACAGCAACATCAACTTGATCCAAAGGTGGTTCAAACAACCAATGTTCACATCGCGCAATTCCATATGTACCCACTTTATCATGAATATCAGTAGCACAAAGTTCTTTTATCACAAATCTACCATCAGGCATCTCGAAACCCACAAAATCAATTATTAAGTCCATTATCACTGTTTGTTTGCTTTAAACAATAACTTAGTTAATATAAATGTGACTTCATGACACGCTTGTTCATAATTTTTGCGATCTTTAAAGTTTAACAATAATTCTTTCCAATGAGAAATTTGTAAATCGATTTCTTGCCGTCGAATAGCTAATTCTTTGTTTTTTTCCTCATTCAAGTTTCTATAATAATAGGAATTTGGAATCGCGCTGTCCTCGAAAATATCACTTTCTTCGCTTATGTCTTCGAACTCAATTTGGACCTCATGGTCACACGCATCCGTGCATACGTGAAGTCTATAAAAAAAGTTGATAATTAATTAAATATTCATAGCTGAATTAATGAAACATTTAATACATCTTTACATACCTTGAACCTTGACGAGCCATTTTTATGACTTTCCAAGCATGCGTAATTGCAGTTTTTCCGTTTCTTCACTAATTTCATACAGATTTTTTGCCAACCTTCTTTTTTCAGCACAGCCTGGACACGATACTTCTCGCGCACTTTCAATAATTTCAATATTTTTTGCAAACGCAATTATATCGTCAACAAATTTACCAATTTCCTCAGGAGGCACGTCACCAAATAACGATTCAATAATATCATCCAGGTTATCAGTGTATGGTCGGTTACGGCGGAGGAAAATTCTTTCACTTTCACTAAACTTATTTATTATTAAAGACTGTTAACCAGAACGTTTCTCGATGTAAACTGACTGCTGTGAGCTCTCGAGCTCAGCGCTCAGCTCAGAATCCCCACTCTAGGCCGAAAACAAGTTCAAACTTGTCGGATGACGTCATCATCTACGCAGTTAGAAATAGAATAAAGGAAAAACCAGTTCAGACTTGTCAGATGACGTCATCATCTTGAACATTCTATTGCGCAGTTGAAAAATGTTACTACGCAGTTAGAAAAACCAGTTCAGACTTGCTTGATGACGTCATCATCTTGAACATTCTATTGCGCAGTTGAAAAATGTTACTACGCAGTTAGAAAAACCAGTTCAGACTTGCTTGATGACATCATCATCAGCAAAAAAGAGGGGAGAGAAACTATACCACTAGATGGCATGCTCTTGTATGCTTCTCGCATGTACCCTTACATACCCCAGTTTCAATATATTAAACTTCAAATCATACATTTACGTGTACAGATTGCATTAATCAGAGTAGGCAACGCTAGTGTCAGCTCTGGGGTTAAGCACAAATACGATGCCAGAACCTGTAACCTGATAGGCATTCCGAGAACTCATTCTAGTCATTAATGAAACTTTACATAATTTTACATAAATTGTACATTATCAAAAATTGTATATATTTTTTTCAAAATTTCCCACTCAAAATATACACAAGACGCCATCTATTATAAGACGAGCTCAAAATGGCGGACATGAGCTCAAAGGGGTCCTAGATAAGCTCAAAAATAAGCTCAGACGGTAAAAAGACTGCCGAATAACGTCAATTATCATTAAAATGATGTCAAAAATTGCCCAATAACGTCAATTAGTGTCAAAATGATGTCAAAAGGGTCCTAAATAGACTCGAATATGAGCTCAGACGGTAAAAAGACTGCCAAATAACGTCAATTATCATCAAAATGATGTCAAAAAAGCCCCAGATAACCACACCAACATTCGACACGTTATCATCAATCGTCAACTTACCATCCGTCGATACAACAGAGCATGTCCATCTTGCCCCTGGTGGTCCAGAACCTTCCTTGCCTATCTACTCAGTTCGAATGTTGTTCGAGAAAGCGTTATCGAGATCTTGCCACTTGATGAGTCGATGACGCATTCTCGAATCACCACCTGTAGCCAAGCCAATGAGTTGAGCGAATCGATCGCCATACCAGCACAGAAGTACTATACTTGCTTGAACGCTTCTCTTAATTTGGACACTCGATTGTGGATCTGCCAAAGTAGTCTTGAAATATTCAATTGTCTCAACACACACCTGATAGCACCTCTGACAATGTTCTTCATTTACTGACTCTAACTGCAAATCATTGTATGATTGTGCAACAGAATTCACCAAACCGTGAAGTGCATCAACTAATCGCGCCATTTTATAAACAATGTTTTTATCAATAGTTCACAAAAAAATGTGTCTTTTGCACTAAAAAAAAAAAAAAAATTAAAGAGTGTAAGTTGCGCAAAAATTAAAAACTAATAAGTGTCAGTAGCACAAAAATTAAAACTAATGAGTGTCAGTTGCACTAAAAACAATTTCAATGCACTTCACTTAAACTAAAATGTTGTTTATAATTTTTTGTAAAAAAATTATTCAAAAAACTGTAGATAACTTCACCGAGAACTTCGCAAAAAACTTCAACACAGTAAACGTCAGAGAATATTTCAGCAGAGATTCGTACTTCATTCAGAGACTCGTCCTTCTTTTTTGTGGAGTATGGTCTCACGCGCCTCTTTTATAGGTGGGAAACGGCTCATCAACTGCGCAGTAGAAAGTTCCGGAACAACCTGTGACGTCATAAATGACACCGTAAAAAATAGATGTCGCCCCAAAAGTACCAACATTACCAAACAAAAAGTAGTGAAATCCCCTAGAATAACGTGTCAACATAACCTAAAATGCTAGATGGCGTGACGAATGGTATGACGTCACCTACTACGCAGTTTGGAAATCAAACAAAAAAAACAAGTTTTTTCCTGCAGATGAATGAGTCATCAGTCTAAAAATAGATCATCTCGAACTTTCTACTGCGCAGTTATAAAATCAAACAAAGAAAACAAGTTTTCTCCTGCACATGGATGAGTCATCAGTCTTAAAATAGATCTTCTCGAACTTTCTACTGCGCAGTTATAAAATCAAACAATGAAAACAAGTTTTTTCCTGCAGATGAATGCGTCATCAGTCTAAAAATAGATCTTCTCGAACTTTCTACTGCGCAGTTATAAAATTAAACAAAGAAAACAAGTTTATGCCTGCAGACGAATGAGTCATCAGTCTAAAAATAAATTTTCTGGAACTTTCTACTGCGCAGTTATAAAATTAACCAATGAAATTGAAATATAATAAACTTAAAAAATAGTGTGGTGGGGGATAATAACAAATAGCTGTGCTGAATTTTTTAATTATTCAGTGATTCATTGTCTGTTGTCGAGATATAAGCTATCAAAATGGAAATGATAATAGATGTGCAAGGATTTAAAGGCTCACACAATCAGTTTAATGTAAAGGAACTTGCTTCAATTACAGTCCAACATAAAATTGATGGTGTTGAAGAAATGTCATGTACGTTATTCAAACCACCTTGTGATTGGACATTATTATCAAATCAGTGTCAACGCTTAAATACCTGGGTAACATATAATCATCATGGAATCACCTGGGATGCTGGAAAAACGCAATATTTAAAGCTAAAAGAAACAATTGAACATGTCACTTATAATTACAAGAATATTTATGTAAAAGGTTTTAAGACAAAATTATGGATCGAAGATTTGATTGGAAGCAAAAAAATTGTAATTGATTTAGATGATTTTAAAGTTCCCTCGTTGAAAAATATACAATTATTAAACAATAATTTTTGTAAATATCACTGTAAATTGAACAACAATAATTACTTGTGTGCTCTGGAAAATGTAATAATTTTAAAAAATTAGATTTTTAAGTAATTAATAAAATTAATCTTGATGTTATTCTATTTTTTTCTCTATTTTTTCCCCCTTTTTCTTTTCATTTTTAAAGATATTAAGTAATTGTTTACATTTTTATAATTAACTATTATTGTTTAATTAAATTATCAAATAATTTACATGCATTCTGGTAGTCAAACCTGATGATAAGTTGACATCAACTACTTGTTATCACATTTTGATGACGACAAGTTGAATTTACCACCACCATTAACGGTCGATTTTAAATTTCCCGCGTTTTGAAAAAATAATTACTTGCATGCTTTTGGAAAATGTAGAAAAATCGATATTTAAGTTAATTAATTAAATTGACCTTGATGCATTTCAACTTTTTTTTCTTACAATTATTATTTTTCAAAGATATTGAGTAATTGTTTACATTTTTATAACCTAGAAAATAGTTTAACTTTTTATAATTAATTGAATTATTGAATAATTTACATGCATTTTAATACTCTAAAAATGATGATAAGTTGACATGTACCCACTGAAATAATTCGTTGTCACATTTTGATGACAACAAGTTGATTGAATTTACCACCACCATTAACGATCAGATGTATCGATTTTAAATTTCCCGTGCTTGAAAAAAATAATTACTTGCATTTTTGGAAAATATTTAGTAAAATTTAATTTGATGCAATTCAACTTTTTTTCTAACAATGATTATTTTTAAAAGGTATTAAATCATTGTTTACATTTTTATAACCTAGAAAATAATTGTTTACATTTTATAATTAATTATTATTTTAATTGATGATAAGTTGTCATCAACATAATGTTGCAACCATGCTTAGTGCAATAAATTGATGACAATTCAACGACAACTTACGGTCATTTTCAGTCATTTATGCCAACTTACTGACTACCAGAGTATATTTTTTACGAAGTTTGATTGTACCACAACTAATGATTAGATACATTGATTATTACTTTAGTGTTTTATCTTTTAAAAAACAGGTAATTATAATTTATATTTTTATTTATTTGAATGAATATCGATGTATTTCAATAAATATCGAAGAATTTCAAACGGTTGGGATTTTATAGCCGATAATTCGAATACAATGTTGGTTAGATTTTTTACTCATAGATGGCGGTATTCTAATCGTCTAAACTTACGCGCGCAAATTTTGTTCTAAGATAGAATTTATTCATTTTTTATTAATTTATGAATAAAAAAATAATGATTATAATTATACACTATGATATAAATTGATATTTTCATATTATTTTTGTAAAACATCGTTTAAATCAATTTTGTTAAAAATGTAAACAAACCAGCGTGGGTTTGTTACCCACTTACTCATAGTGACCAACGATAAAAGATATGTAAATTTTCTGTGATTGGTCCAGAAAAATCAATTTTTTTTTTGATTGGCCCTTTAATTTTTATTTTGTCTTACATATAAAATTTTAGAAAAGTAGTGGGGTAGTTTCTTGTAAGAACCTGTCACCACAGACAAAGGGTGCTAAGTGCGCCGATTGAAAAAAGTGAAAGTTTTTTTTCTTGGTGAAAAAATTTAAATTATTAATTATAAATTGATTAAATAATAACAAATTGTGAGTAATTAACAAATTATTTTTATAATCTATTTAAAACCCGTGAAAAATGAATCATACATGGCCGTGCATGAATGCTCCATGCATGGCCATGTATGGCCATATATGACCATGTATGACCATGCATGGCCATGTATGACTATACATAGCTTGATACGGCCATACATGACTTGATATGACTAGGTATAGAAATTTTAACTAAATAAAAAAAAAATTTTTTTAATTTTTTTTTTTTTTTTTAATTATTTTGGCGACGCAGAGATTATCAGATACATGAATAATTGAATTCCTAATCGAATTGGAAATTTTTAATTCAGAGAAAAAACGCTAGACTTATTAAAAACACCACCCGCTTCAGTAGGATTCGAACCCGGGACCCTCCGTACGAGAGACCGACGCTTTGTCGACTAAGCTATGCGACCGACAGTTACAACGAAGTTTACTTGTGCTACGTAAGATTGAAAGGATATAATCACTTTCGAAAAAGCAAAATATAATCATCGATATGCTGTTAGTGATGTCAAAAAAATTTTCTATTTTTTTTCACTACAACATCCTGTTAATAAGTAATTGTAATAGTCAGCTCAAATTTTTTATATCCGTGAATAATGAATCATACATGGCCATGCATGGCCATATATGAATCATTGAAGGCCATGTATGGTCATGCATGGTCATGTATGGCTATATATGTCAGTGATTAGTTGGACATATATGGCCATGCATGGCCGTATATGGTTCATACATGGTCATACATGGAGCATATATGGCCATACATGGAGCATATATGGCCATACATGGAGCATATATGGCCATTGTTATGTCCGCCGCTGTAATTTTAAATTAGTTATCCGGGATTTCTCCCTTTGGTAGCGATAGAAAAATTTAACGAGCAATATGGAGGTTGCGGACAACAGTAAAGAATACGAGGAAGATTTTCACTTCCTATATTTATTATTTAATGTGGGTTTTTCGAAGAGTGTGAACCCAAACGCCTTCGAGCTTGGTCAACGTTGCATTTATAAATCGATCAACAAAGAGAAAATATATTAGAATTGTCTCTCACTTACCTTTAGATGATTCTTTCTTCTAACACGGCAGGCGTTTATCCCTCCAGAACTTTGCAGCTCACTCGGCCTCCTCCGGATGGATTTGGTTGAATGGACGCGGCTGGGGTTGTAGGATAAAGTCTTATGTGCTACTTTCGAATGAAACACTCAAGGTTCAAGTTGTGATCTCTAGTTTTTTATTAACCGTTCAATTACAATATTATTTTATTGAACTTCACTTACACCCTATAACTTTTCACAATTTTAAAATATACAATTTTATTGTATTTTGCGTCTTTGTTGGGCCCGAAGGCTAATATGCGCAGAACTACGTCGACTCGAGATTGGATTACAAATTAGATTTACTTTTGTATCACTATTCAATCGAACCGAATGTTTAATCGATGTTTGAGAATTTTTATATATAATTTAGATTTAGTTATTGACTTTTCAACGCAAACGCGGATTCGTGCAATAACTGAATTTAATGGATTTTTAGTTTAAATATCTTACTGACTTTTCAACGCAAACGCGGATTCCTGCAGTAAGATTAATTGATTTTTATATAGATTTTGAATTTAAATATTCCCTATTGACTTTTCGACGCAAACGCGGATTCCTGCAATAGGGTTCTTATTAAAAGATAAATTTTCTCTTATTGACTTTTCAACGCAAACGCGGATTCCTGCAATAAGATTCACGAAATTTTCGCGGTTTCGTTATTCGCGGTCCGTAGGTCTCAAGATCACGAGATCTGATAGTCAACTAAGGCCCTGAGCCATGGTGCTCAGGCTATTTAAAAACTTTTGATTGATGTTTGATGGGAGTAATTAAATGATCGTCATTGGTGGAAAATGACGACAAGTTTTTATTTATTCGTCAATCGTTATTGCAAGAATCGTCGCTCTACTTTTATACGCATAAATGGTGGTAAAACTGACGCTGCGTTTTCGCGTGCTATTGTAAAGAGGAGTTTTATAAATTTATTTATGAAATAAAATAAATTAGTAAAAAAAAATTTATTGGGCATAACACCATACATAGGCATACAAACTTTCTTAATTTTTTTTCTTTCATTATCTCATAAACAACAAGACCTACAAAAAAAATGTAAATAACAATTTTATAGAAAATTTAATTTCTTACAAAAAAGGTCCCTAGCACCGAATCACTCAAATCGATATTTTCTGAGATATTAGTCAAATAAAAAATCAGTATTTCCTAGGATTTGATTCGACATTTTATGGGAATTCAATGCTACGTAAACTTCAATATTTAATATCTCAGAAAATATCGATCGTAGTGATTTAGTGCTATGGACCTTTTTTGTAGGAAATTGAATTTCCTATAGAATTGTTATTCATTTTTTTTCTGTAGGTCTTGTTGTTTATGAGATAATGAGAGAAGAAACAAGAATTCTATGAAAAAATTTAGTTTAGCGGTCCGTACTACCCCACTCGTATGAGTTACGACTTCGCGATAGTAGGTATTTTTGAAGAGCATTCAATTCTGAGAAAATCCCGACTTTGGGCGAGATGATGTCATAAAATGCCGCGGAGTTACAGAAGTTTAAAACATAAAAACCCAAGTTTACGTGTATTTTGAATGGGAAATCTTCGCCTGCTCTGGGAAAGTACTTTTTATTAATATCAAGTCCTTAAACTCTCAGGGAATTTTTTGGAGGGTATTTCCAACAAAATTTCGGGATGGGAGCGAAAAAAAAAATAGTCGCTAAAAAAAGCAGTCTAATATACAGTCATCCATGACTATGAATGACCATGCATGGCCATACATGGCCTTGTATGATTCATATATGGCCATGCATGACTGTATTCAAAATGTTCATATGCCCATGTATGGCCATGTATGAACCATATACGGCCATGCATGGCCATATATGTTCAATTAATCACTGAAATATATAGTCATACATGTCCATGCATGGCCATACATGGCCTTGTATGATTCATGTATGACCATGTATGACCATGTATGCTCCATGCATGGCCATGTATGCTTCATGCATGAACCATATACGGCCATACATGGCCATGTATGTTCAATTAATCACTGACATATATAGTCATACATGTCCATACATGGCCTTGTATGATTCATGTATGACCATGTATGCTCCATGCATGAACCATATACGGCCATGCATGGCCATGTATGTTCAATTAATCACTGCCATATATAGTCATACATGTCCATGCATGGCCATACATGGCCTTGCATGATTCATGTATGACCATGTATGCTCCATGTATGCTCCATGCATGGCCATGTATGCTCGAAACATGAACCATATATGGCCATGCATGGCCATGTATGATTCATTTTTCACGGGAAATCTTTCTCTTCTAAAATAATTAATCATTAAATACATAATAAATAAGTTCTTCTAGTCTGTTTTTGAAAATTTTATTTATTTACATAAATTGGAAAAACTAATTCATAAAGTTTGTAATGATTAATATAAAAAATTAATTATTTGGATTTTTAGACATAGTTTATTATTCGAACAACAGACTAAAAAAAAAATAACTTATTTATTAAGCATTTTTAATTATTAATGTAAAATAAGTTATTAACAAAACTTTTTCTATACGATTAATTTTTTACACAGTTTAATTGAGTGTCTAACAAATAGTTACAGAAAAATTTAATTTATAAAAACTTATTTTATAATTGAATGCTTAATAAAAAAATTTTTTTTTATGTGTTTTTCAAAATTTTCATTTGTCTACATAATTAATTTTTTTATTTACATAATCAGAGAAAACATATTTATATAGTATTAAATGATTGAGATAAAATAAATTTTAAAAAAATTGTTTTTACACACTTAATTTGTGTGTGTGTGTGTGTGTGTTGTAAGGAGAAAATCCATTTTTTTTAACTTCTATTATATTAATAATTAAATACGTTATGAATTAGTTCTTAGGTGCAACTAAATACACGATAAAAAATAGCCAAATTTTTTTTGGTATTGCAGGGAAAATGAATCGTGACTTAAATCATGAATTATCGTTCATCGAAACGAGACTACATTATCCAATGATAGTTCCGTTGAATATTTATTTGAATTATCACGATGATTATCTCTTGGCTCGTAATGTAAGGGGGCAAGTAGTACGGATTTTGGCTGGAGGTGAATCCATCCGAAATGCCCCAATATTAGTCATCAGTGGCATATCAGTCGAATTGATTGCTGATGACTCCCGGCAAGAGTGGGTTCTCCGAGTGCCCCATTCAAACCGGGAGTTGAGAATTCTTTTTGAAACAGCAGTGGAAGCAATTTTCAGCTACATTGGTGATGACATCATCAGTCATCAACAACAAATCGAAGAAAACATCAAACGATTTTTACATGAGCAACAGCAACAACAACTACAACAGCAACATGAACAACAACAAGAACAGCAGCACCAACAACAGGACGAGGAAGTGGAGGAGGACCTCGATCTTCGACGACGGATAAGGGTCATCACTGATCGCCAGTTGAGTTCAAAGGGTTGCGACGAGCGTTGTTGCTGTCATGATCAATATCAACAACAACAACAACAACAACAACAACAACAACAACAACAACAACAACAACAACCTCCACAACAACAACATCAACAACAACAACAACAACAACAACAACAACAACAACAACAACAACAACAACAACAACAACAACAACAACAACAACAACAACAACAACAACAACAACAACAACAACAACAACAACAACAACAACAACAACAACAACAACAACAACAACAACAACAACAACAACAGCAGCAACGAGAATTACGCTCACCAGCACCTTCGCTAGCCTCGACGGTGCTGCTGTCCGATTTGGATGATAATGCATCACCACCACTACCACCACCACCACCACCACCACCACCACCACCACCACCACCACCACTATCACCTCAGCCATAATTAGCTCAGAGATTTTCTCCGTGAGATGGGGAAGATTCTCAATCATCAGACCAAGAATAGATTATTTTATAATTTTTGTATGTTATGTCCGGATTTAATTAATTAATAATAATTAATTATTGGAAATGGTCGCGTGGGCCTCAAGTGGGAGGCACCGGGCAAACAGGGTGATTTTCCTAGAGGATTAGCTCTAGGTTTTATTTTTATTGTGAGAACTCGAACGATAAACCCCGCAGGGGCCTCTCTGTGTACTCGATGCAGAATTTGGATTTTATACGTTAGAGAAATTGATAATTTCACCTACCTTTCGTTGTTCGCTGCTTACTTGCAAGTTGGTCTTTACGATCTCTGGACTGCAACTCTCGTGAACGGCTTCTGTTGGTCTCTGGTTAAAAGATGATTTGGTCCAGGAAAAAGGGATGTGGTTCTTAATATTAGAAATAATCTAATATGCCGGTTTCCCCAATGATAGATGTTTATTGAAATATTTCCCTATGGGCTCGCCGTACTCAGCTCACAAGATGTTAAATTGTTCTTATCACTAAGGTTCTTTCTTTAAACTTAAATCTCTTGGATTTACACTTAACTATTACTTAAACTTATGGTTTTACACTTTGGATTTATTGAGTCTTTAGCTCATTTGAGTTCGGTCTGAATCTCCGACTCCAGCAATTCACTCGGACGAGAATCGCTATTTACACACTTAACAATTATTATAAAAATCACTTCCCGTGAAGTGATTTTTGGAATAGGAAAATATAATTTCGAAAAGACAAATTTGAATTGAAATTTTAACGGTAACAAGCAACTTGCCACGCCTCCTCGAGTGCAATATCGAGACGATCTTCCCGTGGGATTTTATAGTATACTTGACTGTTTAGATTTTATGAATGAAAATGAACTAATCGGTTTAAGAGAAATGGAAAATAGAAAAAGGGGTTGCCTAAACGTAACACGGTTTAGAACTCACGCGGGCCAGCAAGGAAGATACATTAACTTCTCAAGCGTCATAGGCTGCCGCACCTTGGTGTTCGTTGTTTTTATCACCTCGGTTCGCGGTTCTGGAGGGAATAATTTAGAATATATAATTGGGTGAGTCTAAAATACAGTCAAGTGTAATTCCCTGATTGGAAGAAACGTTGACGACGTGCAACGAGGTGTTGGCCGAAGTTGCTATCCTCAAAATTGTTAACGCTGCACTTTACAGCGAGCGCGGCAAAGAGGCCCCTTTAATATATACGGCAAGCCGGATATAACAGCATCCCCCCCCCAAAGGAAGGGTACTTTTAGTGACCTTTCTTTGTACACTGGGGTCTGTTGGCTTCGCTCGCTGGAAAGCTCAGCGTCAATTTTTGACTTAAGTTAAATTTTTATGATATTTGCTGAGTACTGCGTCCCTTTACAATAAATGCTAAGACTATTCTATAAATTCGTTTGCTTTGAGCAATATTCTTACGTTTGTACGTACTATAATCTGAATAATAAAAACTCAATGTTCAAGCTACATAGTTTCATAGTGTTCTACAAGTATATTAAGTATAATCTTATGATTGTGGTGGTTCCAAAAGTTTATGGTTTCAAGACAGTTTACATAAAAAAAAATAAAAAAAAAAATTTGAGTTTTTTTTTTAAATTTTTAAGTTTTTGACGAAAATTCGGAGTTTTTCAAAATTTGTAAGTTTTTGAAAAATTTTGAGTTTTTTTTTTTTTTTTTTTTTTTTTTTTTTTTTGAAAAAATTTTTGAGTTTTTCAAATTTTTTAAGTTTATTTGAAAAATTTTTCGGTTTTTACGAAAATTTTCAAAATTTTGAGTTTTTGAAAAACAATTTTGAGTTTTTCAAAATTTTAAGTTATTTGAAAAATTTTTCGGTTTTTACGAAAATTTTCAAAATTTTGAGTTTTCGAAAAAAAAATTTTGAGTTTTTCAAAATTTTAAGTTATTTGAAAAATTTTTCGGTTTTTACGAAAATTTTCAAAATTATGAGTTTTTGAAATAAATTTTGAGTTTTTTTGAAAAAAATTTTGAGTTTTTCAAAATTTTTAAGTTTTTTTTTTTTTTTTTGATAAATTTTTGAGTTTTTCAAAATTTTTAAGTTATTTGAAAAATTTTTCGGTTTTCACGAGAATTTTCAAAATTTTGAGTGTTTGAACAAATTTTGAGTTTTTCACACCTTTTTTAAAAAAATCTTTCAAGTTATTTGAAAAATTTTCGGTTTTTACTTATTTGAGGAAGAAATTAATTAATTCTATCTTTTCAATTTTTGTTTATTTTGGTTTACCAAAAATTTCCAAAATCGAGTTTCTCTGACCTTGGATCCTCCGGGCTAAAACCTACGTCGTAATGGGACTTTGGATTTTTATTAGTATCTTTTACTTGAAAATTTAGTTTATTATTTTATAATTTGAATGTATTAATCTTTTATTCGCCGGGGTTTCTTTATTGTGCTTTGTCTTCGTAATTTTTATTCTCATTAGAATAATATTATTTTTCCTCTCGCTCACTCTAATGTGCGAAAAAAAAGTTTGCTCTTAAATCGTGGATGCATTGTAGCTCTACGATTTTATCAAGCATTCTTATAATTAAGTAAATTATCGGATCTAATTACTCCTTTTGACCGAATAAGTCATTCGTCTTGGAGATTTCAGTGAGTGAAGGTGCATTTATTGTTTTATATTTGCATAAATTTTTTTTTTTCAAGCATTGAAACCCGCGAAAAGGAAGTTTGTCATTTTTTTTTTTTTTTTTTTTTTGTGATTGGAAATAGACTATAAGTGAAATTAGTCCCCAGTGTTTAGTGTGAAAACTATCAAGTGTAAGTTCTTGTTAAGTTATCAGTGTTGTGTATAAAACGTGGAGTGACTTCATTGAAAATAGTTTAATAATAGTTTCTTTGAGTTTAGTACCCTTGAATTTGTATCATGGAACGTGGTCCACTTTTGGAATTACTTCGTCCCATACCTGGGTTCTGGGTGACCCCCAAGGATCCCATCTGGCATTTTTGCAACTGGAGGATCCACGGTTATTGGGTGTGGGAGGTAGTTCCAGCTGAGCCACCCCTCGATTATTGGGACAACACCTGTCGTAATTTTTTGAAGGTAAGGTTTTCTAATATGATTTAGTTCTCGATCATTTCCTCGTTAATACTTTTATAAACAAAAATTTCCCAAAATTTTATTTTTGAAACCTAGACTGAAAATTCTTTTCTGAGAAAAAAAAAAAAAATTTTAAAATTTTTATTTTTGTATTTTAAATTAAAAATTCTTTTATAAGAAAATTTTTTTTTAAATTGTTACTTTTTTAACTTAAATTAAAAATTCTTCTATGAAAGATTTTCAAAAAAATTTTTTTTTTTTTTTTTTTTATTTTTGAACTTAAATTAAAAATTCTTTTATGAGAAATTTTCAAAATTTTTATTTTTGTAACTTAAATTAAAAATTCTTTTATGAAAAATTTTCAAAATTTTTATTTTTATTTTTGAACTTAAATTAAAAATTCTTTTATGAAATATTTTAAAAAAAAAATTTTTTTTTTTTATTTTTGAACTTAATTTAAAAATTCTTTTATGAAATATTTTCAAAAAAAAATTTTTTTTTTTTTTATTTTTGAAACTTAACTGAAAATTCTTTTATGAAAAATTTTCAAAAATTTTTATTTTTATTTTTGAACTTAAATTAAAAATTCTATTATGAAATATTTTCAAAAAAATTTTTTTTTTTATTCTTGAAACTTAACTGAAAATTCTTTTATGAGAAATTTTTCAAAATTTTTATTTTTGTAACTTAAATTAAAAATTCTTTTATGAAAGATTTTCAAAAAATTTTTTTTTTTTTTTTTTTTTTATTTTTGAACTTAAATTAAAAATTCTTTTATGAGAAATTTTCAAAATTTTTATTTTTGTAACTTAAATTAAAAATTTTTTTATGAAATACTTCAAAAATTTTTTTTATTTTTGAAACTTAACTGAAAATTCTTTTATGAAAAATTTTCAAAATTTTTATTTACTTTCTTTTTTTTTGTTTGTTTTTTTTTTGTTTTCTTCTTTTTTTTTTGTTTATGCAGTTATCAGATTTCATAGGCAGCCAAGCGGATTCCTCTCTTTGGCGGTGTACGTGGTAATGTGGTCCGTTGTGGGGACGTCTGTTTCCCGAGTATGTTATTGGTCGAGAACGTCACCCTTTTCGATTTTGGATTTCCCAGGCTCTGTGCGATTGTTTGTTCTGCTGGAGCGGGGGAAGCCTGTTGGGGCGGTGCGTTCGTCTGAATCCCAACGCTCATATTGTAGCTGGTCGAGAGCAACGCACCGTTCTCCTTTGGATTATGGATTACATCTTTAAATTCTGGTGGAGGTTCGACTATCGCGGAGGTAAGTTCGAATCCAATGTTATCCTCTCCGAGATCATTTTTCTCATTTTGTTTTTTCTTGTAGATCCTGTTTATATCGAAGGATTTCCACCAAGGGTTTAATTTTGAAATTCCATGTTGCCTACAGGTGTGGATTACCAAGGCTATGCACAATAGTGTGAGTAAGATTATAAAACCTGTGTTTGTGGCTGTGATCGATCTGTGTGTTGTTTCTTCTTGTCTGTGCATCCCTATTTCTTCCATACGGTGGATGCTACCTCTTAAGCTATCCTTCCATGGTGAATGTAAGCTCGATTCATCCACTTGTAGTTTTTCCATTTCCATAGTAGTATTTACTGTGTTACCTTCCTTTATGAATTCGCCGTTGTGGTTTTCCCAATTTATTTCTGGAAAGCTGGTGTTGATACTCGTTGTGATTTCTTCTTCTACTCCTTTTATGTATAAGAATTTGTTTTCTAGTGAGCATCCTGGGTTTAAGGATAACAACCCAGAGCTGTTTAATGCGTATTCTAGGCGGATGTTTTGCCCGCATTTCAAAATCATTTTTTCTTGTTCGCAAACTGAGTATAGCCAGGTATTAGCCTGGTACAGTTTGACGAATTGAGTTTTGCACGTTGGAAAAATCCTCACGTCGCAAGATTTTATAGTGTCTAGTGACGGTTTCGTGAATAACCGTGGTTCACAGTCCGTGGTGTCACTTATTTTGTGGATGGCCAGGTCGGGATGACAAGTCAGCTCGTCCGCTATTTCTTTGCAGGATTGTATGAACTCTTCTTCAGCAAGGAAGTAGCGGTCTGTCCCTGAGTCGACTGCTAAAAATTTTGTTTTTGGTCGGACCAGTGTGCTTCTCATAATTCCACTGATATTTCGAGGTGTTCTTGTTGGAATCATTTTGTAAGATTCGAAAATGTTCTTGCTTAGCAAAGGTATAGTAATTATAGTCAGGAATACATCCTTTGATCTTGCTGCTTCTACTTTGGCTACTGCACTGAGGGCTTGAAGATTTATATGGTCCAGAGGCTGTGGTGGGTTTAGTTCTGGAAATCGATGTATGACCTCTTTTAGGGCTTTATTGAGTTGTTCCGGAGATAGTACTCCCCCTGGGATTATTCCCATTTTGGAGTTATGAATGGCTTCTTCAGCCTCCTTCAGATAGCGAATTTGAGCTACTAGGCGACGTTCTCTTTCTTCTGAAAGCTTCATCAGGTGTTGACGAAATTCCATTTTCCTTTCCAGCTGTTGACCTGCTCTAGCAAATTCATTAACTCTATCGTTCAATAGTTTCACCGTAAGGTCTGTTTTCTGTTCATGTGACAGGATCTTGTTTATCTTAGCCTTGATTATATGCGTGTTCTCACCTATCAAGTGTGTTATTTCCGCTTGATCTTTAAATAATCTATCTATTTCTTTTGAGATATGTTCTTGATCATCCATGTCCATGAGGCCGAAAACTTCTCTTGCTGCTTTGCCAATGAACCCAAATCAAGGAGCCCTGGACATTCGCTGATCTACTTGTGAAATTTTTGTATTTTGAAGATTTTGTTTCAATCTGTTGACGATATCTATTTTATCTTGATTTAACTGAGACAAGGTCTCATATTTCATGTATGTTAGACATTCTGGCCCGGTCAAAAATTTCATACAACTGTCTCTGGTTTGCATGTTGTCTTCTATTCGATGCGAAGCTAGGTCAACCAGAGCGCCGATGTCGATAGCTGATATTACTTTCCATTCTCTTTCCACCAGATGTATTTTTTTGAATTTATTGAACGTTAATCCTGGATTGAATTTGTTTGGTGATATGGTCAGGAACTCTGCCACTGCGCCATCAATAAGCCACAGCAGTAGGAGGCTTTTGAGGATCCACATGGTCTTTCGAGTTACCTGAAACAAAAACTTTCGACAAAATTATTTCTATTACTCTAATGCAGGTTTTAATTTGCTTGGGTGTTTGATTATTTGTTTCCCGTTATGGAGCTCAATCACGAGGTTACCCTTATCGGTGATCTCAATGACTTCGAAGGGGCCCGCGTAATAGTTGTCTAGTTTATTCTTTCTCGCTTCATTAAGCGAGTAGACAAAATCGCCAACTTTGAAATTTACGGGGTGTAAAGACTTATCGTATCTTTCCTTCGAGTCGACCTTGGCCTTGACCAAGTTGTTGCGAGCAATATCTCTTGAGGTACTTAATCTATTAATTAAGTCCACGAAATATTCTGGGTACGTATCGATTTTTCCATAATCAGGGAATTCTGTAGGGGCACGAGCTCTTTTTCCGAAAAGTAGCTCGTAAGGAGTAAATTTCGTACCTGCATGAACTGAGGTATTGTAATTGAACATTGCCATTGGCAAGTATACGTCCCAGTCGTGGAATGAGTCGATGAAAACTCTTAGATATTCCACGAGAGACTGATGGCTTCTTTCTAAAGAACCATTGGACTGAGGATAGTATCCTGAAGTCGTTACTCTACGAATTTTCATAATGCTTGCTAATTTTGCCAGCAGTTTGCTCGTAAACGAGGTACCACGGTCTGATAATATGACTCGGGGGCACCCGTAGAGAGATATGTAGTTTTGTACTAACGCTTCTGCGATAGTTTGGGCTCGTATATCGGGTAAGGCTACTGCTGCGCAGTGTTTCGTGAAATTGTCTTGTATCGTTAAGATGTGTATGTTACCGTTCGGTGTCATGGGTAAAGGGCCCACGGTGTCGATCGAGATTTTGTCAAAGGGGTCAAATGGCGTGTCAGTGATGACCATAGGCTGACGCGTTTTAATACGTGATAGTTTCTCCTTCTGACAAACAGCACATCTTTTAATGAATTGATAGATTTGTTCTTTCATTCCAGGCCAGTAAAATTTTTCGCGGATGCGCCAATAAGTCTTGAGGACACCTTTGTGACCTCCACCTAGACTTTCGTGTTTTTCTTTAATTATGTCCAGTCGAGAACTTTCCGGAGGTATTTCAATTTCGCCTTCGCAGAGAGTAACTTGAACTGGGCAATCGCTAAGTTCTCTTAATAATAGGGGGCGGATGTTTATGTCACCGCACCCATCACCGTTTTCGGCCATTCGTAGCGAGTGGATGTCGTATTTGGCTAAGGCAAGGTGGAAACTCTGAAAGGCAAAAGAAAGTCGTTCGTTCTCGATTTTCTCACGAGCGAATTTTCCGACGAAAATGGAAAATACATAGCTTTTACCAATTTTGGTCACCAGTACATCGCCTTCCTCTGGTTTAGCAGCCTTAAGATTTTCCGGGTTGATAAATTTCAAGTCTCTCAGCAATTTTGCAACAGGAGTCGTTATCTCACAGTCGATGGAGAGAAAGTGTGCTATGTGGTCCCGTGTATAAGTGAGGCCATCTCGACTGCATGAGATTTTTATGGCATATTCGGGGTCGTCGGTCAGCCGAATTTTTTGAGGGGTTGGTGTCGGTAGCGACTCGATTTCCGGAAGGTCGTCCGGGTCGATTATCGCGATACCCGATTTCTGAGGTGTTGTGTGGACCTGAGTGGCCGGTACTACTTTGTCTTCTATATTTATCAGCTTATCCTTATTAGCCTCAGTACGACCTGGTGGACTTGGTCTTTTGTCAGCAATGGCAGTGACTGGCTCGGGTGACCGAGTTATTATTGTGGTTTGTTGGGAATCAGAGGAGGGGTCGTTTTCAACCAATATGGTGTCACCCTTGCTTTCAGGTTCAGCAAACGTCACTCTTTTTCTACTGATATTTGATCTTTCAGTAGATTTCTTTGACTGAGTTCGATTGGATGACTTAGGTGTTTCGAAAACTTTGCTGGAGCTGGCACCTGGGCTATCATCTAAATTTAGAGTGGGACAACCCGACACACGTTGGCGCATTTGAGACAGGATGGTCTCGTCTGTAATTGGTCGAAACGGTGTCGAACCCTGGTGACTGTTAGTATCGATAAGCTTCTTTGTTAATGGGTCCCACTTTAAGCCTTGAGTGTTGAGATTTTCTAGCATCGAACTCAACAATGTTGGTGTTTCTGGTGCTAGACGAATTTCTTGATCTCTTGAAGATGGGGTTGATGCAGCTGTGACTGTTGGGGTATCGGCCTTTTCTGCCTCCAACTGTTCGATATTTTCTTCGGTCTCACTTATGACGCTGGAGCTGTCCGTTTCTTCTTCAACTTCTTCTGCGACGAATTCATCTATCACCTCCTCATCCTCTACCTCGTTATCGTCCGGGTCTCCCTGTCCGCATTCTTCTCTGATTGTGTTTTGGAACAAGTCTAATGATCGTTCAACCTCCCTAATTGTTTCGTCGTTCAATGGCAGCTTGGGAAAGGGATGGTATTTCCTTGGGTCGGGTTCAGTCGCAACTGAATCTTCTTCCAACTTTTTTGATTTTTCATTACACCATTGATCGAATTTCTGAATAGATTTCCTGATGCTGGTTCTTGGTGAGTCTTCTTCAGGAATATCTTCGTCAGAAAGGAGGTCTTCTTCATCCCCCCCGGGAGTTCTTTCGAAGTCTTCATTTTCTTTCTCAATAGCGTTATTTCCTTCCTCACTTTCGGCGCTAGAGCTGTATAAGCTAGCCGGACTTAACTCTCGAATTGTATCTCTTCTTCTTATGGTGATATTCCGTGCTGGAGGTAAGAACACGTCTTCGTCGTCAGAGGTTAGTTGAACATCTGGTAGGTTTGCTGAATCTTCGTCAGAATCAACAGATTCTGGTTCTTTGTAGTTCAGCAAAGGCTTGTGTGAACCGCGGCGTAATTCTGCTCTTAGTCTGGACGCGATGGTTCCTCTTATCTCCGGGGCGCTTTTGACCCTGGGTTTATTTTTTACTCCCGGAGGTCTACCTCTTTTCTTTGGAGGTGGGTTTTGTTCGACCGTAGGTTCTGTATTTATTTTGCCTACTGCTGGGAGAAGATATGAGTCCGGTGCAGAATTATCTTTTCGTGGAACGGTAGGGGCTGGGTCTGGACGCCCCACAGGATTATATGACAGAGCATCAGCATATTGGTCACCAACGTTTGTACGAATGGCCACCTTAAATTGGAATTCGTTCAATTTGGAACGCCACTTACGTTGACGCTCTGTGAGGTCTTGGGTATCCCTTAGCCACGAGACACACGCTTTTTTCGTGTAAACTGTGAATGGTCTTCCGTATAGATAAGGGCGGAACTGCTGGATGGCGTATACAACGGCCAGGCACTCTTTTTCATCTGGAGTGTATCTGGTTTCGGCGTCATGCAGAACCCTAGATGCGCAGGATACGATTTTATCGTTTCTTGAATTGTTTGGCTCTGTTTTATTCGGAGTCTCGTTCGTTGACTCCACTTCTTGACTAAGGATACCCGATATCCCCACATCAGAAGAGCTGATGGCCAGGATAAAGGGTTTATTTCCAACCGGATATGCTAGGGTCGAATTTTCGCATAAGGCTGTCTTGATGTCAGTAAAAGCTTTTTCAGCTTCTTGGGACCAGAGGAAGGTCTTGGTTTTACGAGTTAAATCCGTTAAGGGCTTTGCCCTGACGGCGTAATTATCGATGAATCGACGATAATAATTTGCAAGACCAAGAAATTTTCTCATTTCAGTCTGGTTCCGAGGTCTAGAGGCGTCTCTTAGAGCCTGTATTTTTTTCGGGTCGGGTTTCACCCCTTCCCTTGATATGACATGGCCCAGGTAATCTACCTCTGAACACAGAAATTTGCATTTCTCGGGTTGAAGGGTCAACCCAGCATCACGTAATACTTGGAATAGTCTACGAATCCGTACCCCATGTTCCTCTAGTGTTTTAGCGTGTAAAATAATATCATCTAAATAGATGAGAATCCACTTCAATGCACCCAGAGTATTGTGCATCATCCGCTGGAAAGTTGCGGGGGCACCCTCCAACCCAAAAGGCATTCGAGCATACTCAAAGTGCCCGTTTGGGGTGGAGAAAGCCGTTTTGTGAGCATCTGCTGGATCCATTGGTATTTGATGAAATCCGCTTGCTAGGTCAAATACGCTGAAGAACATAGCGTCACCTAGTTCGTCTAGTAACCCAATTATCGGGGAAGTGGATATGCATCCCCGAAAGACACCTTATTTAAGTTTCGAAAATCGATCACCATACGCCACTTCTTGTTACCCTGTGCATCTGCCTTTTTAGGCACGATCCATACAGGAGAGTTATACGGCGATTTTGAATTGCGTATGATGCTCTGTTTTAACAAGTTTTCTACCTGTGTTTTAATTTCATCTTGGTGTTGTTTTGGAAAACGATATTGTTTTATGTTAACCGGTTTATCAGTGGTTGTCGGAATTTTGCAAGTTGCTCTGTTAGAGCAACCAAGGTTATCGCCTGGAAGATGGAAAATGTCCGCATACTCTTGGACAATTTCTTCAATCTGTTGTCGTTGTCTCGTGTCGAGGTGAGACATGGGAATTTTTTTCAGGATCTCCGCCGCTCTCTCCGTAGTCGATCTTGCGATTGGCGAAGCATCGTCGTTTGCGTCACTGTTGCTGGAGGGAGGGTCATCAACCTTGAAGTCGAATTCTTCTAAGGTTTGAGGTTCGACTTGCGTGGTTATGGATTCGTCAGATGTATTGACGACCATACAGGTTGCACTCCCTTCTGATACAGAAACCAATGCCTCTCCCAAAAGAAGGTTATCTACCCCGCATACTGATTCGAAAGTTCCTTTCTGGATGGTGGTCAATTTGTGGAGATAGATTTTCAATGGATCTCCTGTCCGGAAATTACTTCGAAGAACATTAAGTAACTCCTGTAAGGAGTGTATTTCCATCTCTTGAAGGAATTGACGAGCTCGACCTTTCAATTTCATAAGAGCTCGAGCCACAAAAGGCCTCTGATGTTCCTCTGGGACCATGTGGAGCCATTCTCTTAGCTTGTAATCAAACTCTTCATAGCTCACTCCACCATCGCCAGAGAATTCAGAAAGAGTCTCGAACAACTCCCGAGACAGTGGATACGTCCACCCGTCCCGGTATTCTCTATCGTCAAGAGCCATAGTTGTGTTGAAGAATCGAACGCCCGGGTTCTGGGGTGGTGGCGGATCTTGATTACCGTCTCGACCCTCAACCCCTTCTCCATTTCGAATACCTTCTGGATTATGAATCCTTTCTCCATTTCCAACACCGCCCCCTGGTCCATTTTGGCCCTCTCCAGGTAAAACCATTTTTTTCCAGCAGGGTCTTGAGTGGACTTTTAAGAAGTGAGAGAAAACGATGTAATTGGGATTTCCGTTGGATTTGGATTTTTAATGAGATGATTTTGCTTTAAGTTTCGAATACAGGTCGGGTGGGGCTCGTACGTCGGAAATTATTTTTGGTTTAGGACTTTCGTTGGGGGTTTTCTTCGAGTTAACGTCAGCGGGAGTGGAAACCGGCGAATCTTCCTCCCAATAACGCGTTTCTATTAAAGGTTGGTGGTAAACTCTGCCCTCTAAATGATCGAGATACAATTTTTGCAATTGAAAACGAAGACCTGCACGTCTATTTTTTCCCACCATGAGTTGGGTTCACTGAGTGAGAATTGGTGCTGGTTAAGCACCCAACTTTCACGCGGTGATACCTCAATTCACTGCCGAGATGTGCTAGCCAAAGCACCAACTCAGCTGGTCAAATTATAGGCGAAGAAGTCGATCGTGTCCAGTTTTTTTTTTTTTTTGTTGTACCTTATTCGATTTTGAGAGTAAATTTAGAAAACACCAGAAATATTAATAATGCTAAAAGTAATTATTAAAAAAAAATGAAAATAAAAAAAAAAAAATTTTAATTCATCCGAAATGAAAATGTCTAAATTTATAGGGGGGTCAGATATGTTAGTGCCAACGCCCAATTGCAAAACGAAGAGGTCGAAGGAGGATACTCCAATTACAGATTGGAAATAGCTGCACAGCAACGTGAGTGCATAAGCACCTGTGCAGGTAAGTATAATTCAACGGTTACCAACGGGGTAAGGTGGTCCGACGACGTGGATACCGTCGGCTTAGTAAGCAGAAAAGGTAGACGGTCACTTTTAATTTAATTTAATAATTAAATTTATTATAATAAAATATTGAAGAATAATATTTTTATTTTTAGTGGCTGCCGTGAAGAAAAATGAAGCGGGGTCGGATTACCGCAGCAAAAAGAAGTCGAATGACTTCTTAATAGAAGGAAAGAAAGAAAAAAAAAAAAAATTTTTTAAAGAAATACGTGTGTGACCACACCCAAACGTATACTAAATGAAAATTATAATTTTTCCAAATTAAAATTTAACAAAGGAGGGGAAGAGAGAAAAAAATTTTTGGAAAAAATTTTTTTTTATGTTACTTCCAATTTCTGGATCGAAGGAGAGAGAAACGTTCGTATCCCACCGCTGCCACCAAAAATCAGCTCTGTTATGTCCGGATTTAATTAATTAATAATAATTAATTATTGGAAATGGTCGCGTGGGCCTCAAGTGGGAGGCACCGGGCAAACAGGGTGATTTTCCTAGAGGATTAGCTCTAGGTTTTATTTTTATTGTGAGAACTCGAACGATAAACCCCGCAGGGGCCTCTCTGTGTACTCGATGCAGAATTTGGATTTTATACGTTAGAGAAATTGATAATTTCACCTACCTTTCGTTGTTCGCTGCTTACTTGCAAGTTGGTCTTTACGATCTCTGGACTGCAACTCTCGTGAACGGCTTCTGTTGGTCTCTGGTTAAAAGATGATTTGGTCCAGGAAAAAGGGATGTGGTTCTTAATATTAGAAATAATCTAATATGCCGGTTTCCCCAATGATAGATGTTTATTGAAATATTTCCCTATGGGCTCGCCGTACTCAGCTCACAAGATGTTAAATTGTTCTTATCACTAAGGTTCTTTCTTTAAACTTAAATCTCTTGGATTTACACTTAACTATTACTTAAACTTATGGTTTTACACTTTGGATTTATTGAGTCTTTAGCTCATTTGAGTTCGGTCTGAATCTCCGACTCCAGCAATTCACTCGGACGAGAATCGCTATTTACACACTTAACAATTATTATAAAAATCACTTCCCGTGAAGTGATTTTTGGAATAGGAAAATATAATTTCGAAAAGACAAATTTGAATTGAAATTTTAACGGTAACAAGCAACTTGCCACGCCTCCTCGAGTGCAATATCGAGACGATCTTCCCGTGGGATTTTATAGTATACTTGACTGTTTAGATTTTATGAATGAAAATGAACTAATCGGTTTAAGAGAAATGGAAAATAGAAAAAGGGGTTGCCTAAACGTAACACGGTTTAGAACTCACGCGGGCCAGCAAGGAAGATACATTAACTTCTCAAGCGTCATAGGCTGCCGCACCTTGGTGTTCGTTGTTTTTATCACCTCGGTTCGCGGTTCTGGAGGGAATAATTTAGAATATATAATTGGGTGAGTCTAAAATACAGTCAAGTGTAATTCCCTGATTGGAAGAAACGTTGACGACGTGCAACGAGGTGTTGGCCGAAGTTGCTATCCTTAAAATTGTTAACGCTGCACTTTACAGCGAGCGCGGCAAAGAGGCCCCTTTAATATATACGGCAAGCCGGATATAACATGTATTAGCATTTTGCTATTATTTTTTTATATAATTTATTATTACCATTGTTAATATTTATGATTATCATTTTTTTTTTCTTACTTTCTTTAATATCATTAAGAAAACACACACACACACACACACACACTTAGAGTATATTTTTTTTTTAGTCTCAATTTAAATATAAAAATAAACAATCTTTCAAAAAAAGGTTTATCATTTTTTAAAATTAATTATTTTAATAATAAAAAAAAACACCCAACAAGATTTTCGTCATGTCTTGAAATTTCCTTATCCATCCTGTCCAACTTATCCCTCACAGTTAAAATACCGCGCGCTGCACAGAGTGTGCGTAAGCGTTTTTTTTTAAATTTCCCGCATTATATAGAACCTGCTGCCACCTTTTGTACAGCGTCGACTTGTCATCATCCCTAATACCATAGTTTGCTTAAGCAGAAGTATTGACAAATATCCTTCAACTTTGGACTTTTCCATTTTAACAATATCATGTATGCAACTTACTATTGAATTTGACGTGAATTCACTTCAAAAGTTGTCGTTAATTTGAAGTCAAATTTTTTTTTGGTCAGCTTATCATCAATTTGACTTCATAAATTGTTACGTATATTTTTACCCTCAAATTGTTGGCAATTTTGTGTAATAATTTGAATACTTTATGCAATAGTAAGAATGAACATTACTGACAGTTTTTTCGTAAAAGTTTTTTAGAATAAAAAAAAATTTTTATTTTCAACTTTTGGTGTGAAATTAACTGCAAATTCGGGCAGCAGATTCCAGGTAGTTTCAACATCAAATGACACCCAATTTTTTAGCTAAAGTGGCTATCAGGGTTACTTTGCACAGCGCATGCGTAGACTGACATTTCTGTTTCCCAAATTGGATTATTATTATTACGATTATAACTATTATTAATATTGAAAAAATTTAACTATAAAACTAAAATTACTATGGAAAGGTCTACAAAGAATTCTCTAAAAGGATAATAACATTTTAAATATTTTATTTTTTTTTTAAAAAGATAAATACATTTACGTTGACCAGATAGCAAATTCAAATTGACTGTATTTACTTCCATGAAATCTTAAATAAAGATGCTGTTCTTCGACAGTGTTGACAAGGTTTTTGAATGTGTCTTCGTCAGCAATTAATTGGTTGTTCATCCGGGTTGGAAAGAAGACTGTAAATTGACCATCAAGAGCAGCAACAACTCTGGGCCCAAACTGAGTTGGAATTTTTTTTAATTCAGTAATTTTGTACATTTTGCCAACTGCTAATTCTCTAAATTTTCTGGTTGGCAGAATTTTTTCTGAATTACTGATCTCATTGAGTTTCTTCAAATCCATCCTAGAAAAAGATATTCAATTAATTAGTTAATTAATGAGTTGATAAATTCATTAATAAAGGATCAAATATTTATCTAAATTTACAAGTAAAATGACATACATGATTTATAAAAAATGAACACAATAAATATTATAAAAAACTCCAGTATATACTTTTCTCTGACTGTTCACTTAGATGCTCCAGCAAAGACTGAGTGCTGAGAGCTCAAGAGCTCAGAAATTATTCATCTACCCCTGCTACAATTTAGAAACAAGCTCAAACTTGTCGGATGACGCAATCGATGACGTCATCTAGCGAAAAAAGAGGGGTGGAGGGTAAGCCGATAGATGGCATCCTCTCAGCATGCTTCTCACATGCACTTGTCCACACCTCAGTTTCAATATATAAGACTTGAAATTAATACACTTGTAAGTACACACTAATACAACCTGTAGATAGTAGGCAGCTAGTGCCAGCTCTGGGGGTGATGCGAATTACTCAACAACCTTTAATCTGGTAGGCTGCCCATGACCCAATCTAGTTTGTAAAAATGCGTGTATGTTACTTTTTACGCAATCATCATCGTACATAACCTCAAAACACATCCAAAAATAACCTCAAAAGCATATTTTAGTCGGTAAAACAGATCTTACCAACCGCGAACATAACGTAATCGACAGCCAAACCACGTTCACCGACAGGCAATATTAATACAGACGATTAAATAGTGATTACCAACCGCCAAATCAGAGCTTGCCGACTGCCAACCGGAGAACCGTTGGTAAAACAGGCCTTACTGACAGCCAGTATATCTGCTGACCGCCGACAGGTTACCCTCCACCGGTAACTCAGCACGGACTAGAACCCACAATCTGTTTTATGGGAGAGGGGGGGGTGAACTCCTCCAGCTCAACTACTGAGGGGATGAACTGGAATGAATTCGACACAGTTAGGTACACTAAACTAAATAAAATAATTAACGGATTAGATAATAGTAAGGGTTCACAGAATAATATTAATGCTAAAATTATGAAGCTAGCCTGAGAAACTAATAATAGTGTAATACTCTATTTGGTAAATAAATCGTTAGAAATGGGACTTGTACCTGATAAGTGGAAGGTATCCACGATAATACCGAATTAAAAAATAAAAGCAAGTATTAAGGCTGACGATTTAAGACCGGTAAATACTCTCCCAGTGTATGAACAGATATTAGAACGTATCGTCAAAGAATTTCTGGAGAAATATCTAACAGATAACAATATACTTAACTCTAATCAATCAGGGTTCATTAAAAAGCACTCCTATAAATCTGCGCTTCAGGATTCTTTTATAGAATGGGAATGTGAACTTGATAAAGGTTTATACGGGGGGGTTATTTATGTGGATCTTAAGAAAGCGTTTGAGACGATTAATAAATTTATTTTGTTAGAAAAATTACAAGGTATTGGATTGCGTGATACTGTACTCAAATGGTTCAAGTCTTATTTGTTGGGAAGAAAACAAAAGGTTAAATTTGGAAATTCATTTTCTGGAGAAGAAAACGTCAAGTATGGAGTTTCTCAGGGCTCGATTTTAGGGCCTACACTGTTTCTTATTTATATTAATGACGTAGTTGACGTATTTCAAGGACTAGGTGTTAAATGTAAATTATTTGCTGACGATTTAATGATCTATTTTAGTAGTAATAACATTAGTCTAATTCAGAAGATTTTAAATCTAGCATTGAATTGGTTGTTGAGGTGGTTGGAGAGAAATCGATTAATAATGAATTCAAATAAAACGATATTTATGTTAATTAGAGACCAAAGATGTAAAGTTAATGGCAGGTGCGGGATAATGATAAATGATACGATTGCTAAGAAAGTGTCGGAAACTAAATATTTAGGACTAATTATTGATTACACTCTGACATTCGATGATAATGCTAATTATAATGCAAAAAAAGTATTCAAAAAAATTAATGTATTACATAGACTTAATTTTAATGTCACAAGTTATACTAGAATTATAATTTATAAAACGATTGTAGCACCTCATTCTGAATATTGTAACTCGGTCATGCTAAATTATAACCAAAATAAATTAGACATGCTGCAAAAGCTACAAAATCGAGCTATGCGCATAGTGCTGGGTGTAAATAAGTACACGTCCATAAAATCTATGTTAGAAACACTGAATCGGATGTCGATTACACAGCGTATGATATACAATGTGTGCATATTGATATTTGAAATGGAAAGTGGGTTCTCACCCGCATATTTATGTGATCGTGTGCAATTGAATTCAGAAAGGAGTAAATATGTTACTAGAAATAGTGGATTGATTAACATTAACAACTCTAGAACAAAATCGGCAGAGAAATCTATAACTTACGTAGGATATAATTTCTATAACAGTTTGCCAATAGAAATACGTGATCAATCGACTATTTCTGGTTTTAAAAGAATGTTGAGCAACTATGTTAAGTCAAACATTAATATTTAATTTTAAAAGTTTAAATAATTGTAATCATAAATAGTGTGTTAGAATGACTGGTAATTAATATTAATATTAAAATTGAAATGTTTATGTTTGTAGAAAATGTGACGCATACTAAATAGTAATTATTTTCTGGATAAATAGTCATAGACTAAATAAATATTATTATTATTATTTTTTTTTTTTAGTTAAATGCTCAGGGGGTTATCCCCGGTAGTCCGACTCTACCGAGGGCCTCACCTGAGCGCCAAATCGTTACTGCTGCGATGCTTCATCAACAAGATGATCAGCATGCGCAGCAGGCCAAGTTTCGTTGCCTTAGGAGACGGAGGGATCCGAGTATCACAGCCTTTTGCATCCGCGATGCCAAAAACTCAACTTGCGATAAACAAGTTGGGATTTTAGCCAATGCAGACACAAAAGACCGTTTCATCCCTCCTAGGACGCCAACAATGAGTACGACAAGCTTGACACGGTAACCTGAGTAAAGTTTGCCAATTTCAAACAGGAGATCCTGATATATCTCGTGTTTGTGCTCCTCTTTGACCGTGATGTTATACTCAGCCGGAGCTGAGAACTCAATAACATGAATGTTACGAGCGGTTTTATCGAAGAGCACAATATCAGGTTTATTATGATCGATTTTCCGCGTTGTTGCGAATGGCACGTTCCAATAAATACGGCAACGGTCATTCTCAACAACTTGCGGAATATCTCCTGGCAGGTAAGGCAGCACTGGTGTTTTATCGATACCGTGCGTGTGTCGAAGATGGTAATAAAGTACTCGCAGAGCAGCATTGTGACGCTGGACGTATGCATTTCTTGCCAGCACAGGAAATGCTGACAAAAGATGCATAAGCGTCTCAGGATGCTGTTTACAAACCCTACACAATGTGTCGGGTAGCTGCATCTGGAGTACTTTAGCACGGTATTCGAGAGTGTTAATAACACCATCTTGGCAGGCAAAAATATATCCTTCGGTCTCGGACATCAGGCCAGCTGACTTAAGGAAGGAAAACGTCAGCTGTGTGGACAAGCCATGATCACGCACGTGTTTAAAGAACACGCTGTGCATGGACTTGTCCATGTGCGTACTAAGCAGTTTTTGTTGCTCAGCATTCCTGATGACCGTCTTAAATTCCTCCTTAGGGAGTTCAATAAGCGGGTTTACTCTTCCAAGACCGAGGGATTTTGCCGCGTACATTGCTGCCTTATATAAAAACGCTTCCTTATGCCTATTTTCATGACTATGAACAATTTGCATAAGGAAGTCGTCTTCATCTGCTGTGAAATTGACAACCTCGTATGTTATACCCAAAACCAAACGATCGTGCAGACACTCCAAGCTCTGTAAAACTCTCCCTCCGATGTGCCGGGAAAGGTATAATCTGGTGACTGAAGACTTAGGGTGCATGCTCCGATGCATATTCATTACTTTGCGTGTTTTGATATCGAGATCTCTGAGCTCTTTTCGGGCCCGTTTCAGGACACCGAAAGAGTACAGAAGTACCGGGACAGTAAGCATGTTCGTTGCAGAGACTTTGTTTTTCCCGGAAAGTTCTGATGACCAGATTTTCCGGAGTCTCCGCACATACTCGCTGCAGAGAGTCGTTTTGATTTTCGAGACGTCCTGCATAGGACTCCCGTCAATCCCTAGATATTTGTACGACTCTCCGGCGTCAAGATGGTCTATGACGCTCCCATCTACTAACTCGATATCTTCACGCACATCGGAACACTTACCCTTCACCAGATTAACGACCGCGCACTTGTCCAACCCGAAAGCCATGCCGACATCCCGTGTATACTCTCCTACGATATTCAAGGATGTCTGAAGGTGTTCATCATCAGGAGCATACACCTTCAGATCATCCATGTAGAGTAAGTGGGTGATCGAGTATTTTCGATCATTTGGTGGACCCACTGAGTATCCACGGGTGCGGCGTAGCGCAACAGATCTTGGCAGCAGTGAGATGCAAAACAGCAGAGGGCTCAGAGAATCTCCCTGAAAGACTCCTCGTTTGTACTGTACAACTTCGGTTACACGTTTGTCGTTACCACATGAAATGTGGAACCGTGTTCGCCAAAGCTGCATCGTACGCTGAATGCATCCCACTGTATTGCGATTGACCCCAAGGCATTTGAGCAAAAAGAGAACAAGCTCATGAGATGTTGAGTCGAATGCCTTGCGGTAGTCAATCCAGGCCATTGACAGGTTGCGCTGATAGTAGATCGCGTCTTGAATAACGCATCGATCCACTAACAGGTTCTCTTTGCAACCTGACAGGCCTCTTTTACTGCCTCGTTGTTCGTATATCTGCTGCCATACAGGGTCTATCTCCTGCAGAATGCGATTATTCAAGATTTTGGTGAAAATCTTATAAACCGCATTCAAACAGGTGATAGGCCTGTAGTTTTTCGGGTCAGACAAGTCTCCTTTCTTCGGGATGAGCACGGTTCGCCCTTCTACAAGCCAGCATGGAATGGGTTCATTACCTCTGATGAACGCTGTAAAAATCCGGGCCAGATGACTATGGGTAGAAGTTAGTTTCTTCCACCAAAACAGGTTAATGCCATCTGGACCCGGAGCAGCCCAGTTCTTACCATTATTCAGAGCTGAACGAACTTCTTCCACGCTGACTTCAGGGCTCTCTTCATCAGCATTGCCGTTGCAGTGTTGTCGACAAAATGCCTCGAAGTCGTTGAGAGCTGGAGTGTCACGATTCACGTTCGGTTAGTCACCGTACAACTTGGACCAGAAAGCTTCTACTCGCTCGATGGATGGGGGATCGCCAGAAACAGATGTCTTAGGTGTCAGAAAGCGTGAAGGACTTAACCGAAACAAAGAGTTATCGGTAAGCCGCTTCAGCTTTTTCTCAAGTGACTTTTTGGCAGTCACTAGAGCCCGCAACCTGTTAAGGGAACCTTCTTTGATGTTTAGAAGATTCGCCTTATTCAGTGTGTGATGCTCGTATCGTAGTTGAGCCGCAATACTGCGGACTTTTTGTGTAAATGCTTTACGAGCATTTACAAAGTCAATCACACACTGAATGCGGGAGACATGTTTCCGGAGATTATCAATCTTCAGTGAAAGCTGTCCAATGCGCCCTCTCATCTTAGCCTCAGGAGAAGAAATATTTCTCCTCGCTGGAGGTAAAAGTGAGGAAGCAGCATCATAGACAGCTCGATTGATGGTGAGCAAGGTAGAGTCTTCCTGAATCCGAGCAGATAGTTCGTGGTTTTCCGTGTCAAGTAGATGTTTTCGGTAGTGTGTCTTTTTAGAGACACATACTTGTCGTGTGTCAAAATCATTGTCGGCGTCTTCGGAAGAACGGCGTCTCTCCTGATGTAGCTGTGCTGGAAAAGACAGACGGTGAGATAACCGTCTGTTAGTTAACAGTGATCTTCGTGTCCTCCGGAGATGGGAGGCATAATCACGTAGATGTTGTTGTGACAATTGGCTATGGTTAGGGTGCATATCGCACCAAAGTGCATGCATCCTAGCCATGTAGCCTCTCCGCTCCGGTTCACTGTTATTATAGCACATCAGGAGATCGGCTCGTAATTCCTCCGTCCACCTAAATGCAGTCCGTTGTTCGCCAAGGTCGTCATTATTCGGGATCTCGGTGCTCCGCCCAGCTAGTGGGTAGCCCTCATCCGAGAAGGGCCGGTTGTGGGGAGCACTTCTGTGTTCAGGATTATCTTGAACTCAGTATACTTTGCATTGGGGAGTTAGCCCAATGCAAAGGTCGTTGTGCGATTGGTAGGCCAGCAGATGGAAGGCCAGCCTACATTGCCCACGATGCGCCACGGGGTAAATAAAACCCCCGCCGGCCGCACAACATGCACCGTGGGCATTATTATTATTATTATTATTATTATTATTATTATTATTATTATTATTTCTTTTTTTTTAGTTAAATGCTCAGGGGGTTATCCCCGGTAGTCCGACTCTACCGAGGGCCTCACCTGAGCGCCAAATCGTTACTGCTGCGATGCTTCATCAACAAGATGATCAGCATGCGCAGCAGGCCAAGTTTCGTTGCCTTAGGAGACGGAGGGATCCGAGTATCACAGCCTTTTGCATCCGCGATGCCAAAAACTCAACTTGCGATAAACAAGTTGGGATTTTAGCCAATGCAGACAGAAAAGACTGTTTCATCCCTCCTAGGACGCCAACAATGAGTACGACAAGCTTGACACGGTAGCCTGGGTAAAGTTTGCCAATTTCAAACAGGAGATCCTGATATATCTCGTGTTTGTGCTCCTCTTTTGCCGTGATGTTATACTCAGCCGGAGCTGAGAACTCAATAACATAAATGTTACGAGCGGTTTTATCGAAGAGCACAATATCAGGTTTATTATGATCGATTTTCCGCGTTGTTGCGAATGGCACGTTCCAATAAATACGGCAACGGTCATTCTCAACAACTTGCGGAATATCTCCTGGCAGGTAAGGCAGCACTGGTGTTTTATCGATACCGTGCGTGTGTCGAAGATGGTAATAAAGTATTATTATTATTATTATTATTATTATTATTATTATTATTATTATTATTATTATTATTATTTCTTTTTTTTTTAGTTAAATGCTCAGGGGGTTATCCCCGGTAGTCCGACTCTACCGAGGGCCTCACCTGAGCGCCAAATCGTTACTGCTGCGATGCTTCATCAACAAGATGATCAGCATGCGCAGCAGGCCAAGTTTCGTTGCCTTAGGAGACGGAGGGATCCGAGTATCACATCCTTTTGCATCCGCGATGCCAAAAACTCAACTTGCGATAAACAAGTTGGGATTTTAGCCAATGCAGACACAAAAGACTGTTTCATCCCTCCTAGGACGCCAACAATGAGTACGACAAGCTTGACACGGTAGCCTGGGTAAAGTTTGCCAATTTCAAACAGGAGATCCTGATATATCTCGTGTTTGTGCTCCTCTTTTACCGTGATGTTATACTCAGCCGGAGCTGAGAACTCAATAACATAAATGTTACGAGCGGTTTTATCGAAGAGCACAATATCAGGTTTATTATGATCGATTTTCCGCGTTGTTGCGAATGGCACGTTCCAATAAATACGGCAACGGTCATTCTCAACAACTTGCGGAATATCTCCTGGCAGGTAAGGCAGCACTGGTGTTTTATCGATACCGTGCGTGTGTCGAAGATGGTAATAAAGTACTCGCAGAGCAGCATTGTGACGCTGGACGTATGCATTTCTTGCCAGCACAGGACATGCTGACAAAAGATGCATAAGCGTCTCAGGATGTTGTTTACAAACCCTACACAAAGTGTCGGGTAGCTGCGTCTGGAGCACTTTAGCACGGTATTCGAGAGTGTTAATAACACCATCTTGGCAGGCAAAAATATATCCTTCGGTCTCGGACATCAGGCCAGCTGACTTAAGGAAGGAAAACGTCAGCTGTGTGGACAAGCCATGATCACGCACGTGTTTAAAGAACACGCTGTGCATGGACTTGTCCATGTGCGTACTAAGCAGTTTTTGTTGCTCAGCATTCCTGATGACCGTCTTAAATTCCTCCTTAGGGAGTTCAATAAGCGGGTTTACTCTTCCAAGACCGAGGATTTTGCCGCGTACAATGCTGCCTTATATAAAAACGCTCCCTTATGCCTATTTTCATGACTATGAACAATTTGCATAAGGAAGTCGTCTTCATCTGCTGTGAAATTGACAACCTCGTATGTTATACCCAAAACCAAACGATCGTGCAGACACTCCAAGCTCTGTAAACCTCTCCCTCCGATGTGCCGGGAAAGGTATAATCTGGTGACTGAAGACTTAGGGTGCATGCTTCGATGCATATTCATTACTTTGCGTGTCTTGATATCGAGATCTCTGAGCTCTTTTCGGGCCCATTTCAGGACACCGAAAGAGTACAGGAGTACCGGGACAGCAAGCATGTTCGTTGCAGAGACTTTGTTTTTCCCGGAAAGTTCTGATGACCAGATTTTCCGGAGTCTCCGCACATACTCGCTGCAGAGAGTCGTTTTGATTTTCGAGACGTCCTGCATAGGACTCCCGTCAATCCCTAGATATTTGTACGACTCTCCGGCGTCAAGATGGTCTATGACGCTCCCATCTACTAACTCGATATCTTCACGCACATCGGAACACTTACCCTTCACCAGATTAACGACCGCGCACTTGTCCAACCCGAAAGCCATGCCGACATCCCGTGTATACTCTCCTACGATATTCAAGGATGTCTGAAGGTGTTCCTCATCAGGAGCATACACCTTCAGATCATCCATGTAGAGTAAGTGGGTGATCGAGTATTTTCGATCATTTGGTGGACCCACTGAGTATCCACGGGTGCGGCGTAGCGCAACAGATATTGGCAGCAGTGAGATGCAAAACAGCAGAGGGCTCAGAGAATCTCCCTGAAAGACTCCTCGTTTGTACTGTACAACTTCGGTTACACGTTTGTCGTTACCACATGGAATGTGGAACCGTGTTCGCCAAAGCTGCATCGTACGCTGAATGCATCCCACTGTATTGCGATTGACCCCAAGGCATTTGAGCAAAAAGAGAACAAGCTCATGAGATGTTGAGTCGAATGCCTTGCGGTAGTCAATCCAGGCCATTGACAGGTTGCGCTGATAGTAGATCGCGTCTTGAATAACGCATCGATCCACTAACAGGTTCTCTTTGCAACCTGACAGGCCTCTTTTACTGCCTCGTTGTTCGTATATCTGCTGCCATAGGGTCTATCTCCTGAAGAATGCGATTATTCAAGATTTTGGTGAAAATCTTATAAACCGCATTCAAACAGGTGATAGGCCTGTAGTTTCGGGTCAGACAAGTCTCCTTTCTTCGGGATGAGCACGGTTCGCCCTTCTACAAGCCAGCATGGAATGGGTTCATTACCTCTGATGAACGCTGTAAAAATCCGGGCCAGATGACTATGGGTAGAAGTTAGTTTCTTCCACCAAAACAGGTTAATGCCATCTGGACCCGGAGCAGCCCAGTTCTTACCATTATTCAGAGCTGAACGAACTTCTTCCACGCTGACTTCAGGGCTCTCTTCATCAGCATTGTCGTTACGATGTTGTCGACAAAATGCCTCGAAGTCGTTGAGAGCTGGAGTGTCACGATTCACGTTCGGTTGGTCACCGTACAACTCGGACCAGAAAGCTTCTACTCGCTCGATGGATGGGGGATCGCCAGAAACAGATGTCTTAGGTGTCAGAAAGCGTGAAGGACTTAACCGAAACAAAGAGTTATCGGTAAGCCGCTTCAGCTTTTCTCTAGTGACTTTTTGGCAGTCACTAGAGCCCGCAACCTGTTAAGGGAACCTTCTTTGATGTTAAGAAGCTTCGCCTTATTCAGTGTGTGATGCTGATATCGTAATTGAGCCGCAATACGGCGGATTTTTAGTGTAAATGCTTTACGAGCATTTACAAAGTCAATCACACACTGAATGCGGGAGACATGTTTCCGGAGATTATCAATCTTCAGTGAAAGCTGTCCAATGCGCCTTCTCATCTTAGCCTCAGGAGAAGAGATATTTCTCCTCGCTGGAGGTAAAAGTGAGGAAGCAGCATCATAGACAGCTCGATTGATGGTGAGCAAAGTAGAGTCTTCCTGAATCCGAGCAGATAGTTCGTGGTTTTCCGTGTCAAGTAGATGTTTTGGGTAGTGTGTCTTTCTAGAGACACATACTTGTCGTGTGTCAAAATCATTGTCGGCGTCTTCGGAAGAACGGCGTCTCTCCTGATGTAGCTGTGCTGGAAAAGACAGACGGTGAGATAACCGTCTGTTAGTTAACAGTGATCTTCGTGTCCTCCGGAGATGGGAGGCATAATCACGTAGATGTTGTTGTGAGAATTGGCTATGGTTAGGGTGCATATCGCACCAAAGTGCATGCATCCTAGCCATGTAGCCTCTCCGCTCCGGTTCACTGTTATTATAGCACATCAGGAGATCGGCTCGTAATTCCTCCGTCCACCTAAATGCAGTCCGTTGTTCGCCAAGGTCGTCATTATTCGGGATCTCGGTGCTCCGCCCAGCTAGTGGGTAGCCCTCATCCGAGAAGGGCCGGTTGTGGGGAGCACTTCTGTGTTCAGGATTATCTTGAACTCAGTATACTTTGCATTGGGGAGTTAGCCCAATGCAAAGGTCGTTATGCGATTGGTAGGCCAGCAGATGGAAGGCCAGCCTACATTGCCCACGATGCGCCACGGGGGTAAATAAAACCCCGCCGGCCGCACAACATGCACCGTGGGCATTATTATTATTATTA